>NQII01001440.1:72968-174319 GCA_002778355.1 Clitarchus hookeri | reverse complement strand
TCGTCATGGCATTGCGACCATCGCTCAACTCTCCGGCGGTCAGTGCGCTAGAGCAAAGTTCAATTCAACACCGGGTGCAGCGCGGCTGGACGTGTGCGCGAGCTCAAATTACGACTGCATGTGTCTCTCTTTTACTTCTGTAATGACACTCGTATCCACTACTTTAAGTAAGCTTTTGTCTTAATAGTTTTATAATGCGTCTATCAGTCTTTCCTGCAATTTGGATATTTTGAGCTCTGTGTATGTGCGTGTGTGTAGGTGTGTGTGCGTTTGTGTGTGTGTATTTGACGTATGAGAAAGTGGAGTGTGTTTTCTTATTTCTTAGTTTCATAGCATCACAAAGTATCTTTGGTTTCACAGGAATTTTAAAAAAATTTAACATTTAATTTTTTACACGAAAAAAAAACAAAGGTGAAGTTCGAACAAGATTTTATTTATAAAAAATTATACATAGAATTAATGTTTTACATATGAAAGGGATTAATATATCTTTAAAATTTCATGGCCACTGTAATGCACTGGCGGCAATATGCTCAAATGCTTTAGCAATTTTGTAGTCTTTCCTTATATGTCTCGACGAGATTGAAGGGTGGTGAATAAGAGTTATATGCGCGTGTCTCTGCTGGGATTTGTATTGTGGTATAAATCTGCATGAAGGACTAGCATCTCGGGAATAAAACTATGTTTTAGTTGGCGTAATTCATAAAGAGGGAACACTGTTGACACCTGCTGGATTAGAGGCCGCACATATACATACGCATGTTCGCATGTCACTTTTCATTCGGATAAAGCCACATAGCTTTGGACTCTGTAGGGGGTGAGTGTGTGTGTTTTACCTCGGATCAGACTTATCTCTTAATGGAGTGAGCGCACACGAATGTATAAAAATACAGAAATTTTGTTTGCAAAGGTAACTGTTTTTTATGATTTTGTACTTGTCGTGGGTGTACCTTTACGCTAGCGTCTCCTCACGGTATATAATTTTTTTCCCCGTAAAACTTTTTGTGCGTACATTATTTGCATATATAAAGCGTTTTATAGCGGGACACTGAGCTAGAAATATCGTTTCACGCGGAGTAACCATATGGATATTTTTACTCGCTGCCTATATTTCCTAATGTACTGATTTTATACTTGGGAGGAAATGTTTTTTAATGATGAGCGTCTATGCCTTGGTGAAACGAAAACCAAGATGGCATCCTCCAGCAATGTATAAATATATGACAAACGAAAAACCAAGATGGCGTCCACCAGTAATGTATAAACAAATGACAAACTAAAAAACCAAGATGGCTGCACGCGATATAATGAGTATAGGTGAGGGGTAGTGTGGGTAAGGGAACCTCCAGGAATGTATGTTTTTTAAAATACTTTTTAAAATAATTTTTAATAACTTTGTTAAAAACAATTTTTTTTTAATGTTATAATTGTGGGGTCGTATTTTTAATTTTTTTAATTTCTATAAATGTATTTTTTAGGGATTTCACGTCAAAGGTCACCAGGGTCAGGGTTAACGGTCACCATGGTCAAGGTCAAAGGTAAAGGTCCCCATGATCCATTTTGATCGCCGGCCGACCGGAATGACAGAGCACGAGCAGCTCCGACGCTCCGGTCCCAGGTCCTGATGTTCCAGAGTCGCCATAATCCCTCTACTAAAGACCGTGTCTGTGTTGGTGCTAGCTTCTCAACTTGCACAGCACCGACCATGACTTCACCTATTTTGCAACATTTCACATCTGAACGAGTATAGGGACTCGGGATAATATGTTAAGAGTTTAATTCGTTGTCAACTTAAACAATAAGACTGTATGCCAGTGTGCCTGGTAGCGTAAGATGCAAATAATGGACAGTGATTTTTGCAAAGGTTGATTTCAAAAGTGCTCACTTTGCCGTGGCCAGCCTATAAATATGCTGCACATATTACGGTTCGTGGTTACATGATCACTACTGGAATCATGTAAAAATATAATCCCTTACCGCAACCAACGTTAAACCAATGGCTTTGTTAGATATACATTGGGGGGTGGGGGGAAACTTGCACATTTAAAACCACTTTTTGCTTTGCACAGTGTTAGAATAAAATACGCTGATGGACGAGAGGAAATAAAAATGAAGATGCATGTGAAATAAACGAAAAATGAACGGGTAAGGTTTTCAACGAATGCAAATACTTATACTTACATTCAAACTACTAATAGCACAAAACATATATTAATTCGTCTACTTCCAGCACGTCTTATCCCAATCCTCCGTTTGAACGAATTTAAAGTTTTATGGAAGACGCAACGTACGAGGACGCGTAGCGACTCTAATTTCACTTGCTATTTACTAAATTTAAATTCGGAAATAAGTGGACTCAAATTTTGTGATAAAGAAAATCAATTAACTGATCTTGGAAAATGGAAACATACACATTTAAGGTGCACCTTCATCAAAATACTGGACCGCACTTTGCAAAATTATGTTGAATAATTATGCAAACCGATAGACATTATGCCACACATAAATTCTAACTTTATCTTTGCTCACTGACTCCTAAATCAGCATGATTCTCAGAAAGTTAATCAAATTTACAGCCGAATTCATCCAAACAAAAGATTACCAAAACCATTAAGTTAGCATCAGTAGCGGTAGAAGCTGAGAAATTTTTAAAGTTCACACAATTGGGCCTCAGGATGTAAACTCGCAAAATTGTTCATTTAATATCATTAGTTTTCCTTTTACATTATATTCATATTAAAAGTATTTCAGTTCCAAAAGACATCGGTACAGCAAAACAAAAATGTAATGAAACCATTACAACGTAAAGTTTTGATAGTAAAATACCTCATGCATATACATTTTAAATGTAATAGATCAGATGAAAATACCGTCAGGTTACTTGTAAATACCTCAAGTAAGAGAAAGGTATACTGACGTTTATGAGCGTTGATTGCCCACGTCTTGTAATTATGGTAATTTTCTGTGGGTTACGTTTAAATTTTCCTATTCATTAACTCTGTCTCGGGGTGAAATGCTTATATTGAACAAGAGAAGGTCGTAAGAAAGCCGTGGAAAAGGCAAAGTAAGATTGTTTACTGAGGTGGAGGTGTACTCCCCCCCCCCCCCNTAACCTATTCCTTCCTGATGACGTCCGTTAAACACCGACTGTAGTATTTACAGTAATATTGCTAGACAATTAAGATAAGTATTTTCACGATTTGGTCTCGTGTTTGAAATGGTTAAAGCTGTTTTGTATAGACTTATGTCAGTTGCAATTAAAACTTAGGTAATAGTAACACATTCATTTTTCTTACAGTTTTTACATTGTTTCTCATTATCACGGCTATGTTAATTTATATGTGAGGTTAAGGACAAGCAACGTACTAAAAGAAGAAACTAAGCGAGGCTTTTAAACATTTACCTTACTTACTCTATACTTTTTAATGTGTTGAGTCACAAACCTTCTATGGCACTGTTAACAAATTTCCCAAGGACGAACACTCCAATAACGCAGAATGTGTTTTGACTAGCTCTTCGCCAACTTAAAAATGCAGCGAGTTTGTCAGTCATAATTTATTCAGACATTATTTTATGATTGTAATATAAAACTCACAAGTCAATAGGCCAATTGTAGCAAATGTTTTCTTAGAAATGAAAAAAAAAATTAATAAATTTTATGGTATTGATATTATTTTCAGAATTTCTAGTTATCATTTATGATATTAATATTCGTGAAGTACCTACCATTTAGGGCCTATCATTCATGAAATCTGTAATATTAAAACAGTATTTTTAGGGTATTATTTCCCCAGTTCTCTTCCTTATGTGATGCATAACATGTTGTACTTCATCCTGTACAAAACTAGTACATGCATTTAACGCCATCGTGCAATTATGAGCAAAATGTAGGTTACGCAGTTTTATCGAAAACATTGTAAGTGCATTATAAATTTATAAACACGAAATATTAAGGTCTTTTCAATAAAATATTTTAATAGAAATGTGATTTTCTTTAAACTCTGAACAATCATCATTTTGATAACTGTTACTGGATTTTTCTGACATGTAAGTTCATGTAAGATATTTATCATGTTGGTTTGTTAGTTTGCAGTTTCCTGTAAACTTTTCGTGGTAACTGGAGCGAAAACATACAACTAGGTCGGACGTGTGTATATATATTTAAAAACACGCATTTACTTGTAGTTCTAAACTCAATGTTATATTTTTTATTAGAAGCACGATGAACACATGCGCTTAAAAGTGGCTTCCTAAATTCTACCACTAAGAAACTGGCAACTATATTTTCTTCAACAAAATTCGCTCAATTTACAAAAAAACTTATGTAAGTAAACTATATTGACTCCGGCTTGAGACTGTTAGACGTAAGGCTTTCTAAATGATGCAGGATGGTAGGGTTAGTCATCAGAATTGAACTAAAATAAGTGGTAGAATTATAATAATATTTATGTAAAATTTTCTTATTAGAGTTACACGTTGTAATATTATTCTTCGGTAAATTTTTAAAGTTATTTTTAAGTGAGCTAATTTTTCGTCTATTGCAAGTACTATCTATCCACTCTGCAAACATAGGTTGTATGCTGAAAAGAAAGGTGCAATACATATATATATTATTTTTCAAATTTACCATTTCTGATAATTACGAAAACGAAGCTCTTCCAAGAATGGTTTTATTGCACAAAAAATGTTATACTCAATAATCAATTTAAATTCACTTGGTTTATTCACATTCATTAGAGACAGTACAAGGAATTAAAACTTATAAACGTTAGTAAAACGTTTCTTAAAATCTGTTAGCAGGCCTCATTCTGACACCATGCTTAATTTATCGACGTTTCACCACAATTCCTATTTTTAGACCTTGTGGTAAAATGTTGATCTCGTTAGGGCAAATAACTTAACCGATATTTTGTAATTTGTAATTCATGATTGCTATTACGACATCTGTAGTTACGATTAGAATATAACTGATTTTTTACTTGCATATTGTTACTAGCAAGAATACGTTAAAAACATTCATTCTTAAGGTTCAGTAAGTGCCATAAAGCCAGCCGAGTACAGAAAAATTTCTAATTTCAAGTGTGAAATATATTCCCTAAAAGAAAGTGGTAATAAATAAGAATAATTTATTATAGAAGATATTTTGAATTTTTTTATTATAATGTGAAATAATAGGTTGTTTAAAGAGGAAAGTATATAGGAATATAATTTTCTAAGATAAAAAATGGCACGGACAATTATTAAAATTTAACTTGAAAATTTCATAGCAGACATTTTTTAGTATAATGTTCGGTTACAGTCTACAAGTGTTAGGTTTTCACTGAGAATGTTTAGTCGTACGAGTGCATGTATAACTTGCATGAATTCGAGAGGTCATGATTTCGATTCCCATCCAATGTAGTGCTGGTAGTTTAGCCAATGTGATATTGCATCCCCGCTTTAAGTAGATACAGGTGTATCTACATGCGCCTTTTCAATTCCCCGCACATTACGTCAAGTCCCTTTTTAGGCAGGATTTTATATCACAGTTATAGGAATAGCAAGATAATTGTTTTATATAGCAACACTCGGCTGCCCTACAATTTAGTTAAAACTTGTAGATCTTTTAAATTTAACAATTAATGATAATGCGAAACAAAATTTCAGGCAAACAGCAAGCATAATTCAAATAATTGTATTCATACCATTACGAAGATATTAAATACTGTTTTGAGCTGAAAACGATTACTGTAGTTAGAAAATAAGTCTGTGCCTCAGAATTGTCAACCTGTTCAGTCCCGAATTAATTTACGAGCACAAGTGTTGTAACCGGTAAACTTTTTTATTGGCGCCGTGCCTGTGTTGAGTGTACTTTCCGCATCCATTGAACAACGTACTGAGTATTCGCTGATGTCGGAACCAACCACTCGCAAATGAGAGGTGCAGAAAATTTAACAAATAACATTATTCGCAAGGAAAACACTCAAAACACCGGCCACTAATACCTTGTTGTGTACAGTCCTGACCACAAATATCCTTCGTGTGCAACATGCCCTCGATCATGGCCACGAGCACTGGACCGGTTAAATTTAAATCGTCGTAAGTTTGTCATATAGTTTCTTAAAATTTTGCTGTTTAATAGTAAAAATGTACAGGATATTAGAAAACGTAAACTGGCTTCGTAATTTCCGGACGATAGCCTTATAAATAAATCTCTCCGACGTACGTGTGCAGTGGCGTACAAATATAAGAGGAAGGTATATTTTGGCGGCGATCGACAGCTAAGGTTTAACGCCGATGAGGATGAAGTGAGGTGAAGACGGAGCAGTGTCGGATTGTAATAGTGGGAGTAGACTGGAAATTTCGTGCGAAATCGCATTTAACGCCGTCGGGAATGGAACCCGGTTGGCCTAGTTGGGAGGCAAGTGGTCTGGCCGCCACACCAAAGCACGACAAGGGAAATGCCGTGCAACAGGGGACAGTTGGCAGTCCTACTCACGGCACTGAAGGCCCAGCAGGAGGCGCAAGGCCCCTGGTCCTCCACGGGGGTGACGGCACCCAGCTGCGTCCAGTCGACGCTCGCTGGTAGCTCCACGTTGGCGGGGCTGATGAACGTCGCTGCTCGCGTCACCAGCTTGCCAGTTTTGGACCTCGGTCCCTCGCTCCAGAAACTCCTCGAGCTGACCATCTCCTGCCTCAGCTGCCCGCACCACCACACACTTCACTGAGCTATTTGCAAACCAACCTTTCCAAAATGTCACTCCCCCTTCACGCGCACTCCCACCAGGGCGAACGTAGGTATCGTGCCGGACGATATCACCCGTCGGCGTGTTTTTCTCTGCGATCTTCCGTTTTCCTCGCCCTTGCATTCCGATGCTGCTTCATTTCTACCTCGTCTCACCCTCATCGGCTCTCAAGACCTCGATGCTAAGATCCGCCCAGACCTATTCACTCCTACCTACGTATATTTTAAAAGGCACCCGTTAAATTGCACGCGTCGTTGGTGAGTGAACATCCTAAGGGCAACGCCCGACATGGCGTAAAGACGATACCGCTTCAGAAGACATTATCCTCGGAAAGTGTATAGAAATATCCCAAGTGTAAATTATGACGTGGATAAGAATTTAAAATGAAATAAAACTGAATAAATACTTCTTACATTACAATGTTACAGTCGTCGTTTTTAAAATGCTGGACTGTATATTAATATGGTTTTAAATTAATGACTTTTAGAAATTAAAAAAGCCGTTATAAACTATTTTATTGCTGTTGTACAATTGAGTCTTATGTTTTCAGTCAACTAGGCCAGATTTAAAAAAATCAACAATATTGCCGCTTGTATTAAAATTTGTTGCTTATAGCTACCCGGCTTTATGGTTTGCAGAATATCCTACTAAGTTGAAAACTCGTTGTTTTATTATTCCCTTCCCGTGACTTGGTAAGAAGACGCTTTTGAATTATTATCACTTTGAAGTGCAGAAATCGAAAGGTTCGATACAAAAAACAAAAAGCCAAATAATGTACTGGCACAATGCAAACCAAATTAAAAACTCCCATTCTTTCTTCCGAATAGTATTGATGAAAGCATTTGATAGTCGGGATGAACTGGCTCTATTAACACGTGAGTTTAGTGGTTTTTATACCTAGATCCTCGTTGTTTTTACCTGACAGAGAAATAAGTGTTTTGACACACAGACATAGATTATGCGAAACTATGTAATTATAATATTGGCAGTAACCCGGAGACTCGAAAGTAACAGTGGTTAAATCCATCAATAGTTTTCGCCGAGGAATATCGAATTTCGTACGTCGTGTGTGACCAGAATCGAACAGTGTAGAGTTGAGGATCTGGTCGGCGCTTAACAGCGAACTCTTCATTGCTGGTAAGGGTGATATGAGGTGGAGATGAAGCAGCGGTGGAACACAAGGGCGAGGGAAACGGGAGTGCTCCGAGAAAACCCTCCAGCCACTGGCAACGTCCGCCACGTTTGCCCAATACAGAAATTAGAATGACTCCGGCGGAAAATCAAGCCCGGTTCGCCTTGGTGGGAGGCGAGTAGTCTGACCACTTGACCACTGCGGCCCCAAGAGCCAAAAATATTCATGGCTAATATTACTATTTTATTTTTCAAGCAATACTAAAATTATTTGTATATGTGAAGAATTGTTAAAAATACTGGATGTGAAATGGATAATGCAGCGCAGAGCTTAACCTTGGTCATGAGTTATACAGCATGTTTTAAAATTAGACAGAATAAGTTCGGCTACGGGTTAATCACGAAAAAGAGTGTGAAAACATTTAAACGACATTTTGTCTAAAGTGAATCCCAAGGGCGGCAAATATCTTTGAAGAGTGACCTAAAGGACTAGTTTATTACAACTACTAGAGATGGAACACTAAGTTATTGGATAATGTGTCAAGTTAATTGTAACATGCGGGTTAGTAATCCATAGTTTAAATCCCAAGTTTGCTACAACATCATGGAGATTAAGTTGAAATAAGGACAGTAACCGTGATTATGTCCAAGGAATAATTTTATGACAGCGGAATACAGTTATGATGTTTACAGATCTTTGCTCCGTTACACATTTTCCAGATATTCAGTGTTCCACTTGAAACATTTTCTCCAATATTTGTAATAAACTAGTGCTTCAGGTCCAACTTCAAAAATGTGTACCGCTCTTTGGATTCATTTTAGACCGTGAGTCATGTTTTGTTCTAACTTTTTTTTTTTTTTTTCGTGATTAACCCGCAGCCGGAGTCTGTTGGTCTAATTCCGATATATCCTGTATTGCTCTAAAAACTTAGATGAACACCCATCTGATACTAACCAAATTAAGTTAAAGATCTCTAGTATTATTTATTATATTGAAACACTTCTGGTATTATCATCGTCGCTATTTTTCCCCTTCTGTTGGCATGTGTATACTGTCTTACTTCTTATACATCAGCTGATTGTCCATGTAGGAAAGTATACAGTATATTAACTATAGGCAATAGGATATAAATACTACCAATGTTTAAACATTTTGCTAATAAATTTTGTGTATGTTGTCTTGAATGACAAAAAAGAATATCAATGATCTAGTTCACAAGAAATTTCGTTTCAGCAAGATAAGCGGGGTTATATGTACATAATTTGAAATGAAGTATTGATTTATAAAATAGCATTATTTATATCAGGATCTTTTTAAATGATTTCCTATTGCTGATTATGGCGTTATGTTAAACAGCTTTTCTGAGAACGAACAAATATTATATATAGTTGAGATTTTTCTCAGGGCATGGTTGAGCCTAATATTTCAATTTTAAGTGAACGTTAGCAAGCCATCATTCGTAACCTCCTGAGGACGTAGATACGCTGAATAAGGTAACAATTACCTTAACTGCATAATACAAATGGAAGGGTTACACATATTCTAATTGAGAAACTGGTGATAGTGAACCTAAGTTATTTTTGTAACTCATTTCGTAGAGTGCAGTGCCCCATCCATTCTCATTCCATTTAAGGTATTTTTAAGTAATGTCAAGCACTAGTGCCAATGGTAACGATAGTGATGGCGAAAATAACTATGTGGCGTGAAGAACGAAATGCATTGGTAATGTGTAGAATAATCCAACGTGAAAACATCATATTTCCATTTTAAAAGTGCTGTAAAAAGTTGGCGTACCAACAAAACGAATAAGTACATTTTAGTTACTTATGCTATAATTCACAATTAAAGGTTTCATGTGTACTTCTTTCATCTGGTATAGATGAAAGTAATCCAATATTTCATGATATTGTTTAATTTGTTGCAAAATTTCTAAAAATTAGTTTTATACAGATATAACATACCATGTCACCATATTTGTTCATCCCCATCTTGAAGGTTACTTCTCCTCTTTCGTAACGGTCGTTGTGTTCGGCTATTGTTTGCATATTATGCAGGAAAACCTTGAATCTAAACTTTTCTTCTGCTGCTTTACTGTACTTCTTACCATACTTGATCTGTAAATAAATATAATCATACAACTGCAGTAGAATGATTATGGGGAGTTTGGCGCAAGGGGCTGGGGGCTCGGAGCGTCGCAGCTGTTCATGCACTGCCATTCCGATCCCCCAGCGGCCATAGTGTCCGCCATTTTGGATTCATGTGACCTTGACCTTTGAAATGTGACCACAAAAAGTAAAAAAAAAATTTAAATCCAAAAAATTTATAAAATAAATATTTAAAACATTTATAAATTATTAAAAAAATTATTTAAAAAATTACTTAAAAAACTTAAATTTACAGCGGTTCCCAACTCCCCTCCAACCATACTCATTCCACCATCTTGGTTGGTGCAGTGCGCCATATTAGTAGGCGTTACACCCATCGTCCACCATCTTGGCTTTTCGTTTGTCATTTGTTTATACATGACTGGAGTTTGTCTCTCACCTTCGTTCATCCGCCCTCTTGGTTTTTCGTTTGTCATTTGTTTTACATTGCTGGTGCTGTCCCCAGCAGCGCGCCCAGCAGACGACTGGCCCCATCTACTTGCCCTTCCAATATATTTAATTGACTAACTACCCCACCCCTGATTCTCATTAATTACCCACCCCCTTCTAATATATTTAATTGATTNGATTCACCTTCGTTAGACCAATTAGTCGGCAGGTCTCCACCCCCACCCCTGATTCTTATTGGCTAACCACGTCACGTGACAATCTCTCTCATTGGCTACTTACTCGTGCGTTTCCTGAAACCTTAGTTCCGACCAATCAGCGGCCTACTTTAATCGCGAGTGCGGACTATTTTTTCCCCTTTAAAAACTCTTTATAAGACGCACCCTGAGCCCCCTCGGGAAATCAGTCATATTTCTCAATTTTAGAAAAGTACGCGTGTTGTCCGAGCGGCCATATAATCCTTTCGGCCATTTTAGCATCTGGAAGGGTGCGCTTTATTAGTGCCTTGGACCAACGGGACCAGTTACCGTAACTGCCGAAAGAATTTCTCCTGGCCTACGCACATTACGAAATTTCGGCCGTATTCAAGTATTTCCCGACCTACATGCAGCAGGACGAAGACATAAGGGACTGCCTCCCGTGCAAGGAGTGTTTCGAGGGCTGCACTACCTCGGTTCCCGACCCGCCGCATCAAAGGGGTTGGTGCAAGGCCCGCCGAGCAGCCTTTGCGACGTCTGCGCCCGTGGAAGAAGACTTCCCGGTTGAAGACGACGTCCCGTTGAAGACGCCCTCCCCGTAGAAGACTGCGTCCGCTTGCAAGTTCTCTACTCGCAAGCTATACCCTTGGAAGATGCTCCCCTTCAATAAATTTACTGTCAAGCACTACCCGGCGTGGAAACCAACCCACAACACAAGTGCCCGATGTGTAGGGATCTCAATAAAGTTTTAAATGATTTTGTAAAAAATTATTGAAACTCGGTGTGGCATGGGAACCTAAATTTTTTTTCATACAGCAAAAAACAATCTAGTGAAAAAAAACTTTTGCAACATCCAAGGTTTCACTCGTTGGACTCGTACACCATCAAGCAGATTGCCATCTCGTACAGTGACGAAGACGAGAAAACCAAAGTTTTCACTTTTTTACCGCCGTGTCCATGGCAGCACCTCGACCACACCATGCAACAGACGTACCGTATACATACGTACGAAACGCACGGACTAAGGTGGGACGAGGGGAATATTCCGTACGAGGGGATTCCGGCAATGCTGGACTCTACTATAATTCCCTGTTATCCTGTGTATGTGTTTGGAAGACGGAAAGAGTAGGCGATTCGCAATGCGTGCCCCATCGGAACGAGCTTTGTAGACCTTCACAAGCATTGCCGTTGCCAGCAGTTTCGACAACTCGTAGAGACGTACGCCATAAGACTTTACGAGTGCAAAAATCAAAGATATTGCTGTGCCCCGTACAACGCCGAAGCCCTAAGATAGTGGAGTTATGATAACCCGTGGTACTTAAAAAAAAAAGAACTAAAGGCTATGCGGAACCCATTGTACTGTTAAAAAAATGTTACGTGTGTAATGCCCTCCAAGCCTCAGAGAAGAAACACGCGTAAATAAAGTATTCCTTGTATTATGCAGAATAATAATAATATTGTAATGTGTGTGTATAAATAAATGTTTTTAAAACAATATTTAGATTTTTATTTTATCTAGTGTTATGTCCTGCTCACGCAAGTTAAAAAAAACTGTTGGTAAAGAACAAATATTCAGTATATCAGATTTTTTTATAATTTAAAGAAAATTAAATATTTAGTATATTAGTTTTGTTATAATTTAAAGAAAAATATTCAATAAGACTCCATCCGCCACTAACATCAGGTATATATATATTTTACGTGTACAAACGTAATTATTAAAAAAGTAAATTAAGGAATTGTAAAAAAATGATGTGTCGTATATGGATGCGTTATGCTGCTTTCTATAAAGTAATCATGGCTCGAAAAACCCAAAAACAGAGTTAAAACCACTTCGCTAACCCTCACGGTATGCGATACGCACAGTGAAGGATCCCATGCATTGCCTCTAACCCAGGCATAGACGCTCATCATTAAAAACATTTCCTCCCAAGTTTAAAATCAGTACAATAGGAAATTTAGGCAACGGGGAAAAAAATACCCATATGGTTACTCCAAGTGCGGCGATTTTTATAGCATCCATTGGCAGCATATGAAACTCTTTATACGCATAAATAATGCACATATAGTAAGTTTTGCAGGAAAAAAAAATTATATACAGTGAGGAGACGCTATCGTAAAGGTACACCCACCACAAGTACAAAACCATGAAAAACAGTTACCTTCAGCAAACAAATTTCTGTGTTTTCATATATACGTGTGCGCTCGCTCCATTAAGAGCTATATCTGATCCGCGGTAAAGCACACCNCACTGCTGCGCTGCTACATGACTTTCTTTTCGGGTTCAAGCTTATTCAAGGTCATGGGAGAGGGATCAAGGTCACAGATGTGAAGTCAAGGTGAAGGTCATCAAGATCTAACATGTTGGTTGGAGTCATCAGTGCCACCTAGGTGTTGAAAATGTAAACAGATAACAAACTAAAAAAACAATATGGTGGATGGAGTGCATTCGACAGAATGAGCAAAGGTGAGTGTGTAGGGGAAGGGATTGTTAATACGATGTGATTAATTGGAGGGGAGTCAGTCATCTGCTGGTCGTAGTGCTGTGGAAGTAAAAGTTTTGAAAAAACAAAAATTTAAGAAATATTTTCTATTAATATTTTTATTAATTTTTTATAAATTCTTAGTTTTTTTTAAGATATTTAACAAATGTTTGGGTTAAATGTCAAAGGTCACTGAGTTAAGGCCAACGGTCAAGGTCACCTAGATCCAAGATCGCGGTAGTGGACAGTAATGTAATATACTCGCTGAAGTTTATGAATTTTCAATTTTAACAATTTTTTCTCGAGATTTTGTTTTCAAGGAAATCCAAGGTCACGGTTCTAGGGTCAAGGTCACTCAGGTCTAACATAAGGGTTGGGTGACGTCATAATATGGTGGCTGATCGGTTCCAGTCGCTTGTCTCCTCTAAGCCTAAACATTTAAAATTCTAATTTTATAATTTGTAAAAAAATTTTAAATAACTTGTACATATTTAAAGATTTTTTTTTTAATTTTTTTAGAATTTTGTGAGCATTTTTGGGTTCAATGTCAAAGGTCACTGGGGTCAATGTCACAGGTCAAGGTCACCCACATCCAACATGGCTGACGAGATGGACACCAGCTGACCTGGTGAGGGTTGGTTGTGTCGGGAGCTTAGTCGATCCACCTATCATCGAACTCCGGACCTCCTACATGTACATCTGCAAGAAATTAATTAATTAAAATATATTTTTTTTTATAATTTTTTTTTAGTGGTTCAAGGTCATCCAAGGTCACGGGTATAGAGTCAAGGTCACCTGTCAAGGTCACCTGTCAAGGTCACCGGTCAAGGTCAAAAGTCACCTGGATTCAACATGGTGGTCAGGTGACATCACAACATGGTGGCCAGCCAGCGCCTGACTCCTACTCCTGAAATCTTGCCTCAGACTTCTCTAAATTATTATATTCACCATCATCAGCGAATATCTGGGTAAGTGGAAAATCTGTTCCCGGTTTGTGCTGCACAAGCCGACAGACGAACTGAAAGCAAATCCATCCTCTCTTCGAGTCATCGTGACAAGGGGACGAGACCTGGTGCTCCCAATTCTTTCCACAATCCAAGCGACAATCAATGGAATGGCGCTCACCGTCTCTCCTGCAACCCAAAAAAGTTGTCTGCAAAAGTTCAAAGTCAAGGTATTGCTGCTCGCCTTCTTTGACAACTATAGCATCATTCAAGATGGCAATCCAAGAAAATATGACAGTAGTTCGGCGATCGATTCCTAAAGAAGCTTTTGCTGGCAGTTTCCAGAAGATTTATGGACTTACCAAAAGTGTGTTGTGAAGGATGGCGATTATTTTGAATGCTAATAAAAGCAACTTGTTTATATCTTCCATTTTTTTTCTGTTAAAGTAACTACAATGGTTATGGCGATTGGGAACCAAATATCAGGCGAAAGGAAAAAAAATATTTTTTAATAGAGCTATGATTTGAATCAATTAGCGNGGCGATTGGGAACCAAATATCAGGCGAAAGGAAAAAAAATATTTTTTAATAGAGCTATGATTTGAATCAATTAGCGTAGCTATAACGTCACTGACTGCTATGAATCCCTAGACTTATAATGGCGTGTTATTTATGTGGAAGGGATCTTACACAGGTGACGAAAGGCTGTTTGGTGAAGTTTTTTTTTTTTTTGTTGGGAAGGCACTTATACCTAAATATGCGTGACCCAGACACAGGGCGTAAAAGTTTCGATTTGTTAATATGAATATGTATAGTTTATGACGAAATGGTAAGNGGCGATTGGGAACCAAATATCAGGCGAAAGGAAAAAAAATATTTTTTAATAGAGCTATGATTTGAATCAATTAGCGCAGCTATAACGTCACTGACTGCTATGAATCCCTAGACTTATAATGGCGTGTTATTTATGTGGAAGGGATCTTACACAGGTGACGAAAGGCTGTTTGGTGAAGTTTTTTTTTTTTTTGTTGGGAAGGCACTTATACCTAAATAAGCGTGACCCAGACACAGGGCGTAAAAGTTTCGATTTGTTAATATGAATATGTATAGTTTATGACGAAATGGTAAGNAGCGTGACCCAGACACAGGGCGTAAAAGTTTCGATTTGTTAATATGAATATGTATAGTTTATGACGAAATGGTAAGATATTCAGGGTCTTGTAGTTCACATATTTAATTAAAGTATTTGAACGCACGACACTCACCGGACAGTAGGCAACTGAGTACGATTTTACAGTTTCCAACGCAAAATTATATTTACCTTCATACAGATTGAGCAAAGTGTCGCACTGGTAGCTCAGTGGACGTTGGTTCGATTCCCTGCACTGGCGCCCTAATTTCGGTTTTGGATATCAAGTCGGGGCTTAGGACTTGATTACCTCAGGTGCATGGCTGGGACACCTGCGATGAGAAGGCGTGATCCTTCTTCCCTGCCGAGAGGGCGGCCGTAGCCCGGGATGGCCGAAAGGCTACGTAAAAATAACAAAAGTATGGCCGCAAGGCTGTATAATCATATATACAGCTACCAACCTACGCAAATATAAAATAAACTTAACCCGTTCAGACTTAGTGTGCACAATTGAGTACGTAATGTACTGTAATGTAATGTAGGTAATTTTTGGTCTGTACTGCACACTGCGAAGCTCGATCGATGACCAATGTTCTTACCTATGGCTAGAGGATTCGCAAACAGTTTTTACTGTTCTAGGTCATAACTGGTTCATATTACTGTAGCCAGCCATATAGATCACAGTTAATTAGCTGTGGCAACGAAACAAGTGTTGTGTCGACTGAACTACAGTACGCATCATAATTTTTTTTTTNTCACAGTTAATTAGCTGTGGCAACGAAACAAGTGTTGTGTCGACTGAACTACAGTACGCATCATAATTTTTTTTTTTGTTTACAACACCTGGGAGCGTAAATTAAAGTGGGTCTGAAAGGGTTAAAAGTAAAACTCGCCGTCANTTTTTTTTTTGTTTACAACACCTGGGAGCGTAAATTAAAGTGGGTCTGAAAGGGTTAAAAGTAAAACTCGCCGTCAAACTATCCGTCAGCTATGTAGTCGATGTGAGTTTTATAAATGACGACACAGATGACTGTTTGTCACGCGGCTATGCACAGGAAGACTTGAACTACTTGATTATTCAGATTCTGCGTTGATGAAACGAGTAATATCCGCCGGTTGAGTACGAACGCCGGATGGTTTAGTACATTCACGGTTACTTCCAACTTTTCTAAAGCCCTGCTAAAGTTGTACTTCCAGGATATTCCTCCGCCTCATGAAAACAAACCAACCTAGTGTGGAAAATAATAACAAAGCGACAGCGTACCGCATTCATGTGCATTCAGTGTAATATTATTTTGCATGAGAACTATTTATTACCAGCCATTACCAACACATCTATTTTTCCTCTGTTTTGATTTCTGTTAATTGTTAATTAAATATTATAATCTAAAAATTAAATATAGGTAACATTTTAATTTAACCAAAAATAAGGTATTTTCATGTTAGCACAAGTATAAAACGCTTGTGATACATAAAATAATTAGCAAACAACCAAAAAGTCATACATGAGGTGATTTTCCAAAAGTTTGTATTAAAAAATTCGAAGAAACCGCAAATAAACTATAACAAAAGATTACGCCAAATCGTAGAGTATACGTAATAGGATCTTGATAAAATGTCGTTACATGCGAAAGGAACGCATCACGGAACTATCAAAGAATTTGCTATAGGATGAGGATGAGAAAAATCCAAATGTATTCTATCGGGATCGAACCCAACACCTCCCCAAATGAGAGACAGGAATACTGTCTTAGCCATACATACTCGGCTAGACGTTAGTAAGATGCTGATTACTAACGACAACCTCCTTACTAACGACAACCTCGGACACACAAACTTGTACAGAATGTTGACTTCTCACAAATGTATATATCAGGGGTGATATGCACACACGAAAAGCCCTCCTAGCCTCAGACTAGATGTAACTCCAGATGACTGTCATAAAACGAATATTTTTCAAGACGTTTGAGTTTGGTCCATCACAATTTCCTTACCATTTTACTGCCTTGGCATAATGCACTGAACTAAAACATTAATGTTTTATTCCAATTGTATTTGCAGTTGTGTGTGACTTCTATTTGGTGCAACTTGACATCTGTAAAGTTGTCTTAAGTTGAAATAACTTATAATAAATTTCAAACCAAGAAATTCATATAAGAGAATGAAGAGATTTGGGTGGCTCTTAACAACGAGGTCTTGAGAGCCGATGAGGGTGACTGAGGTATGGAGCAGTGCCGAAATGAAAGAGCGGGTGAAACAGGAGATCCCCGAGAAAACCCGACAACCAGTCGCATCGTCCGGCACGATTCCCACATGCGAAAATCCGGGAGTGACTCGGCCGGGGATTGAGCCCGGTTCACCTTGGTGGGAGGTGAGCAGGCTAACCGCTCAGCCACGCGGCCCCTAAAAAAATTCGCATGGGAATTTAAGACTTTCGACATTGACCACTTACTAAAAACGAACATTGTGACTATGTTACGTTCAAAAGAGCTACGTTCGCTTATTTTAACAGTGCGACTCTTAGTATTAATCACAAAAAAATTTTAAACTCTGTCCCTATCAGAAATATTATCGTTTATTCAAGAATCTAAGGCGTAATTTAGTTATTTTTATGTAAAAATCAACTAACCTTGAAATGTTTCCACTCTTCCAATGTGGCATCAGCAGGTGGGATGCTATGCCGTGCAGCTACAAGTACTGCAAAGCTGACTATCTGCATGCCTACAGTTATACTGGAACTGAAAAACAGACATAACAATTCTGCTAATGATTATTCTCTAGTTTTGTTACTACAAGGAAAAGAACATCTCCAGTCCGTTCGCAGTATCTTGGCACTCTTTGAATCAAGTCTTTCTAAAATTGTGTTCGGTTTTTTCCTAAATATCATGTATTAAGGACACGCACAGACAGGAAAGTGATCTCATAAGCCTATCTTCCTTCGGAAAGTAGGAAAGTAGGCTAACTAAGGAAACAAGTAAGTTATTACAGTGCGACTTTTGTCTTCGCGGTCAGAGATATTCTCACACTTGCTTTGCCTGTACTACACTAAGACATCATCTTTATATATATATATATATATATATATATTATAATGGGAACATCTTAATGGATACGACTTCACTAAATAACAATGGATGTAATAATTTTATCCTTGATTTTGGAGAGTAAAGTTCTGTCCTTAATAATATCGTTCCAGCGCAATAACGTTTAATATTCGTATATCAAAATTATATTTTGATAAACAAAGTTATTTTTAATGCGTAGTTTGTAATGTGTACTGTAACATAATTTTTTTAAATAATTTATTTGAGTTTGTATAAATTTTCAAAGAACTACACCAAAAAAAAAAAAAATTATACGTAAAAACTTTGTTTGATAGCTTTCTGTTATAAACTAGCTTGTGCATATGTAACGTATAATATTGGAGCTCCTGACACAAAATTGAATATTATTACTAGAAAGAAAGCCTGAANTCTTGTGCATATGTAACGTATAATATTGGAGCTCCTGACACAAAATTGAATATTATTACTAGAAAGAAAGCCTGAAATAATTTACAAATACGCATATATTGCCTACCTTGGAAACCAGATGGTTACTCGTTACCTCTCTTTCAAAACAATAGTGACGGACTATAAAAAAATTTTCACATCACCGTTTGTCTAAAAACTGCTTAATTTTTGGATACGTTGCGTTGATTATAGGAAATTCGGGGAAAAGTTGATTCATAAAAGACAACGCAGTTCCGGAGCAGTTAAGTTAGTGTATAATCACGTGCTACATTGACTTTTTTAAAATCAGAATACCGTACCCTGTAAACAAAATGTGTAATTTTTACTGATAAATTGTTCTTAATATTACAAATGTTTATAGCAGTACAAAATTTTCTCTTATAAATTTACTTCTAGGATAATCCTCCGCCCCATTCAAACAAAGCTAACAGGGACTAGAAAATTACAGCAAAAGGACAACGCACCCCATTCGTGCGCACTCAGTGTGGTAATATTTTGCATAAGAACTATTTCTTACTAGGAATTACAAAAACACCTATTTTTTCACTGTTTTTACTCATATTAATTATAAATGAAGTATAATAATTTATAGATAAAACGTAAATAAAAATTCAATTTAACCAAAAATGAGGTATTTTATGATAACAAAAGTAAAAAACGTTTGCGATACATTCAATTTTTTGAGGAAAGAACCGAACACATTATGCATTTTATTTATCTATTTATTTATTTTAGTCACCCAGGCCGTTTTCAACAAATACGTGTAAAAACATACACCCCATTACAACACCAGCAATGAGAAAAATAATACATAATAATAAATTTTTAACTCAACTAATATAAATTTATGTAATTAACCTAAGAATATTATAGATATGTGTAGCATACGTCGCAAAATAACAACGGCACTTGGAAAAAATAAGATAAAATTCTTGATCTAATTTAAACTTATGCTTAATCTACGACTGTGACATGGGGGGATTTTTTCAAAGGTTTGATTGAGAAATTGTGATGAAACGTGCCGCTGTATTGCAAACTCCAGCCACACACGCCAGCAAAATGGCGTTACTGGCCAGCCAAATGTTGGAACGCCGTTCGCCAATCAGCTCTTGGTAACCTACTTGCCAGCCAGCAGCCCAGCCAATAGGGAACCTATTCGCAGCACGCAGTAGCCAATCGGACACAATGCCTGTTCCCAGAGCCCCGCACAGTTATCAGAGAATGGGTAGGCCCACTTCAAAGGAACCGCCACATTATTTCGTCTATGTGTTCTTGTCTACAGTGTGACAGTGTGCAGTAGACACAAGTCCAGACGGCAGGTCTGAACGACCTCGACAAGCTATTTAGTAAATGCACGCGACTTTGAACTGCGACCTCCGCATAACACGAGGGAGAAGCCAGACAGTGCAGAGTCTGAGTGTGTTGTGTTACGAGTTGTGGTCAGACCCTTAGCTGGGCGGCCTGCCTGATCACACCTTCACTTGTTTATCCAGGACATGGGCCGTGATCGCTGAAATTAGTTATGAAATCGCAAANGCCTGCCTGATCACACCTTCACTTGTTTATCCAGGACATGGGCCGTGATCGCTGAAATTAGTTATGAAATCGCAAAACACAGAAACCCCCTCCACCGGCCATTAAACGGGGACAACGCAGCCGATATAGGACAGCGTAGTCCGTGGGCGGTGTNCACAGAAACCCCCTCCACCGGCCATTAAACGGGGACAACGCAGCCGATATAGGACAGCGTAGTCCGTGGGCGGTGTCTTTTACCATCGGACCATTGGAACGAGATGACCACTGAAGATGGGTGTGTCCGGCCGTCGACTTGCTCCATCTTAATCAGCCTCCAGAATAATGACCAAGGTGGTCCCTCTCCAATTAGGCTTTAATCAGAATGTGGCTAGTTAAATCTTTATAAAATAATATAATTTAATATTTTAGTATATTTGTATAGCTCCCCCGGTTCATATTCAATAATATTTATATTAAAATAATATTGTACAACCTTAATGTTAAATAAACCTCTTTTATGCAATGTTCATGACACCACTCTTATCAATAATGCGTTACGCCCCTATATCCCCGTGAAGGATAAATATCAACAAAATGTCAACATCACGTACAGCAGGTGTGTGAGCTCCTCAGCTGCCTGGAGACCTCGACACTTGAACGACCACTGCAGCACGTTTAAGTCCAATGCTTGAAATTTGCTTGCAGATAAGATCAATCACTGCACTCTGTGTATTATTATTTATTAAAAAAAAAAAAAGAAGCTAAATATGATGTCTTTTNCAGCACGTTTAAGTCCAATGCTTGAAATTTGCTTGCATATAAGATCAATCACTGCACTCTGTGTATTATTATTTATTTAAAAAAAAAAAAGAAGCTAAATATGATGTCTTTCGGGACCGGGATGGTGGATCGCTGGCCAAGCAAAAATTACAAAGCAAAAACATTACGCAGACTTTGCTTGTTACGCCCGAGTTATGTATTTGATTCTATGATCTCGTACAATACACCTTTCTCACCACTGACGGCCAACCTGCGCCAGGTGGTGCCGTTATTGAGAAAACACTCTTCGCCAGACCAGGAAGTAAATGTATTAATTAATAAGTTTTAGAAAGTTAACTTTAGTTTATGCAACGTAGTTATGTAACCAGTGAGCAGGACGTATCAAAATATGTGCAAAAGTATATTTAACACAAAATCAATAGTTAAACGACACGTAAGTATTGCCACGTAAGAGCATTTTAAATGCTTTTACAAGGTGGAGCCAAAAATTACTATCCTTGCCGCTAGTAATTAAAAGTATAAGTTTACATACACAAAACCACATAGGTTAGATTATTTTTTAAATATAAAATGGTTTCCATAAGAAAATAACGAATCTATAAAATATGATGGTTAACAATATTTTAAAAGTAATCAGTACATATTATTATTATAAAAATATAATAATTGTATTAAGAAAACAACGAATCGAGATGAATTAGTCCGTAATATTTTAATCAAGTCAATATCCGTTTTTTTCTCAAAAATTTGTTATATACCGTGGCTATTTTCTTTATGTATTTCTTAGATTGTAGTTTATTCTGACTCGTAATTTGTGAACATAATCTATGTTGTGTATTCTTCTGAAAGGTACAGTGTCCACGTAGTGGTATTGTGTCACTCCTTCCTTTACGCTATAATCCAGTTTCCCACTTCGTTGAAGCGCTTTATGTTAATCAACAATGCATAATATTAACCTAGTCCAAATTACTACTAATATTTGTGGAATTCGTTCATTGTTACTGTGGCAATTTTCTTATTAATAATTAAGTGAAATTTACATCGACAATGGCGGATTTCAGTATCAATAATATAGCGGCTAAGCAGAAGAATTCTAGCCGTTGAGATGCGCTCATCTGCTTTTAAGATTTCTAAACGGAGCATTTAAAATATCTCCTCAGACAAGACCAAATACTGTACTTATCGTCAGGTATTGTAATCCCCCTTAAAGTTGGCTATTGCAAGGAGGAATGGCGCATGAATAATATCTTAGTACGCGATTCCCAAAGTTTTCTTCTTGATTCAATTCTTATTTAAGTACCTAACGCCAATACTGAATTTAAATAACGGAATTCTATGCAAAATATGATCGGTTGTTCATACAATCACCGTTTGTCTGTCACGTAGAGGAAAATAATCGGCAAAACGCCATTCTAAAATTCAAACTGAATGAACGATTAGTGGCTTTGTAGTAGCAATGTTGTGTACTTCAGACACCAATCATAGTTTTTTCTTTAGAATGCAGAGTAAAAAAAATAACGATTTTCTTTCATTTTGGTGCTGTTGTGGCAGTACTTCCAACTCAATACGCTTGTACGAAACTACAGTGTGAAAAATTTGTCCGGTTCTGTTAAATGAAGTACGTGATTGTCGCACTGTCGTAGTTGTGGTCTTGGTTCTACTTTCACAAGTTAAAGCACGGAATGACGTATACAATGGCGCGGTAAGTACCGAGGTAGACCACATACAGGGACATCTCACACGATCATGACCGAGGTGGCGATCAAACCCACCACAGACCATAGTTGAAGGAGGCTAATTTTCGTCTTATGCACGTGTCCCCAACACTGTCTTATCCATCACTAGGGGCAGTGATATTTCGCGAAAATATTTCGAGTCAAGATACAGTCCAAAGCACTGTAGGGTCGTCGAGCTTCTTTGATTGGCTAAAAAATGTTCTGGACCGTGTTAACCGTTTGCGCACGAATCACGAAGGTTCAGTGTCGGAGTTAATTATTCCTGAATGGCTTGGTCAAAGACGGACACGGCACCATCAGCCAAAGGAGGTATAACAACAGCTGAAGTGTCTACATAGTATTGAAGTCTAATGTGTGCTCCGATTTTTACGCGAAAAGTCACTGGCCCTATCCATCACTAATAGATAGGGACACCCGATTTCCGTGAAAATATTTCACGACCAGTTGTACTTTCATAACACTTTAGCTCAGATTCACCTTCGTGATTAGATAGTTTCCGTGTTACACGTCTCAGGTGTCTGCGCGCGAATCACAGGCGCGCAACGTTGAAGTTACCTCATTTTGATTGGCCAGTCAAGTAGGAAAATGTCTTTTCACAAAGACGTGCCGCCAATAAGCAAACGAAAGCCGCTGGTACGCCCGTATGGCATTGAAATCCAGCATGCGCGGAAATATTTTCGCGAAATTCAGGTGTCCCTGCGTAATAGAGCTGCCAAAATCACATGGTCGCCAGTGACGGAAATGTTTATTTACGTTTAACGTTTGAACAGATCCACCCTTAATACGAATAGAATGTTCATCTCACTTGAGTAGATTATAGGTACATTAAAACTAAGTCAGATAAAGTGCTAAAACGTTTCAGATGTACCTAGTGAGGTGGCGCGGTGGTAAACATCCAGACTCGCATTTGTGAGGAACAGTGTTCGATTTTCGGCCCAGCCATTCTGATTTCTGTTTTCCACGATCTCCCGAAATCAGTCTAGGCGAATGCTGGGATGGTTCCTCGATGTAGGCCATGGCCGATTACCTCCCCGCTCCGCCTGCGCGCTCTACCCCATGTTCCCTCTACGAAACCCACGACGTCCTGGCTGGCAAGTAGGCGCTCGAACCCTTCACAGCAGCGGGCCGGCCTCCGAGGGCAGTTTTCCTGTCCATCACGTCTAGATCGAAGTTACTTCAATTTTTAATGAATTCAATTCATTGAATGCCATGCGACGTCATACGAACGTCATAATCGTGGCCATTTCCTATTTCTGTTTCTTGAATGTCTCGTTTTCCTTCAAGATTTTCGTTTAGAATATATTATATATTATATCGAATCCGAAATTTCAATAGCCCATCACATATGTTCTAGCGATATAAATATAAGTATTCTCATAATGATATAGTCGTGTGCACTCATTTAAAGTTGTTACAAAATAAGGAGGCATGTTTTTGGAAAATAAAACATACAATAATATGAACAAAATTTGTTGTGGTTTAACCAATTATTTTTGTGTCGTTTATGAGTCGTTAATACTTGTAAAAATTTACTTTTGGTGTTTTTTAAACTGGTTTTATTAAAATGTTAGTGATAAATTTTCACGTGGAGACGTGAAAGCTTATTGAATTCAGTTCATTGAAAAACAAAACAAATGAAGTAATTTTTTAGTTCAATAAATTGGATTCAAATAATTTAATGAAACAAATATTTGATCGTGTGAAATTACCTTCAGACCCATGGCAGAAGGCAGTGCCGAACCACAGAATACATAATAATACAGATGTGAAATAGTCGCTTCTTCCTAGAACTGCAACAGCACACGCCAGCAATATGGCGTCACTTGTCAGAAACATATCAGGAACGCCGCCCGCCAATCAGCGTCTGGTAACTTACTTGCCAACCAGCAGCTCAGCCAGTAGTAGCCAGTCAGACACAAGGCCCGTTCCCAGAGCTTCGCGCGGCCAATGAGCGACCGAGTTCGCTTACGTCAAAGGAACCTACGCGCTATTTCGCTTCTGTGTGCTTGCCTATTCTGTGCTAAGGAGCACGGGATTCGATTCTATTTTTCTCCTTTTAGGTTCGTTACTAGTCGGAAGTCGTACGGGATGTGTATAAGTGTGGGTCCAATAGACGCAGACAATCAAATATAAACTATCCTGAATGTATTTAGGTCGTTTCTCTAAATTTATCAAGCCTTTTTAGTATAGGCTATTCACAGTAAAGTGAGCACTTTTTGAAGACCTCTCATTTGGAATAATAGTCAATTTATGCGTATTATTGTAGCATTAGACACTACCTTTCGAGTCCGGTGAAATATATATAACATATATATTGTATTTATTACGTGCATGGCAATATTTATTTTAAAAATGGCGGAAGGATAAATAATGGTTGAAATGAAAAAAGTAACTGGGGCCTCAAAAGTGCTCACTTTACCGTGAACAGCCTATAGGGAACAATATTACGTTAAAAATATTCGTAAATAAAAATCAAAATTGGTAAAGTTGCTGAAATGAACGCGATGGACTGCAAATCCAGTTATATAGGCCTACGTAAGAACATCTGATTGGAAAACTACCTACTAGGCACTACATTGGCAGACAGACCTGTCAATGACGTAAGTCTGGTGCTGTGTTGACCAATAGGACGGCGTTAAGTGAGAGCAGAGAACAGTAAAACATGACGTCCATGCCATGATAGCTATAGGCAACTGAAGTCTAGCTTTTATTGAAACCTGGCAAAAGTGTGAGTGAGTGAAGATATTTGGGCGGCTGTTAAACAACGAGGCCTTGAGAGCCTATGAGGGTGAAGTGAGGTGAATATGGAGCAGCGCCGTAATGCAAGAGGCGGGGGAAATTGGAGATCCCCGAGAAAATCCGGCAGCGTCCGGCACTATTCACACTTGCGAAAATCCGGAGTGACCCGGCCGGGGATTGAACCCGGTTCGTCCTGGTGGGAGGCAAGCAGTCTAACGGCTCAGTCACAGTGGTCTCTTGGTAAAAGTATGCAGACCTCACAGTGTAAAAAGAAAAGACGAGCCTGCGCCAAAATAAAATTACGGCCATAGGCTGTTCATAGTAAACTGAGCACTTTTGAAAGCTCTGCTTAATATGCACGCTGTGCATTCTTCCTCCTTAACCCATTCAGATCCAGTTTACACAGTTGTGTATATTACGCACGTGTAAGTAATTTCTGGTCTGTACTGCACACTGCGAATCTCAACGACCAATGATCTAACTTGTGGTTGAATGATCCGCAAGCCGTCTCACTGGTCAAGGTCATAACTGGTTAATATAAATGTAGCCGAACATATAGCCTAGTTCATTGGCTGCGATAACGAGACAAGTGTTGGGTCGACTTAAGTACAGCACGCATCATAAAAGTTTTGTTTGCAACACCTGTAAACCGTAAATTAAAATGGTTCTAAATGGGTTATGTAAAATTAGCATTTCCATGGGCGTAATCACTTGATTCATGCTTCGAGCAAGTGAAATAATTAGAAAAGGAACTATTTTACAAATTTACTAATTCTTAAACTTACATGCATAAAAAAAGAAAAAAATTCCAGTATTTACAAACTTTTCATTAACACTTTTAATTCGACATTAAGATACGGGACTACTTTCCCTCCATTTGGGCGCATTACAGTTAGTGTGCCCGTTAAAATACACGCAGATAGGGGCCGTAACATTTTTCAAAGGTAGATTTCAAAAGTTCTCAGTTAACTATGAGCAACATAATATAGTGCTTAGTTCGCATGTATGCCGATCACGCCGAACAAATAGAGTGGAAGACTAGAACAGCCAATCGGAAACCGTTCTCGTTTTCCGCACGAACCACGCTGAAACGGTTAGCTCAAGACCAAATTTCTGCTTGCGGAAAGAGTAGACTATTTCGTTGTTAAGAGCCGTCCAAATCTCTACACTCATTCGACAATATTTCCCAGAAGTCAGTTGGCTCATAAAGTTCACATATTTTACACAACTAATTTCTTGATTAATCAACTTGTTTAGGTGTAATAGTACAGATTAGTTCAATGAGTGAAGAGATTTGGGCGGCTCTTAACAGCGAGGCCTTGAGAGCCGATGAGTGTGATTGAGGTGTGTATGGACCAGCGTCGGAATGCAAGAGGCGGGAGAGGGGGAGATCCCCGAGAAAATCCGCCGGCCGGTGGCATTGCCTGGTGCGATTCTCACATGCGAAAATCCGGGAGCGACCCCGCCGGGAATCGAACCCAGTTCGTCTTGGTGGGAGGCGAGTAGACTAACCACTACACAGTCGCAGTCCCAGAGTAGTTCAATTTATGTACTTATAATGAAATACGTAAACATGAACGTTAACTTTATTTAACATTTGTATTAAATAAATTTATTTTGGAAATAAACCGATAAGTAGCACTTAAATATAAAAAGTTTTTTTTGATGTGTGTAACAAAATTACAGTATCTTGAAAACCATTTAGTAAAAATTCATACTACAATGGAATTAATAAAATAGATTAGAAACATGATAGCTTCTAGTAGGTGTTCATCACGTATTTTGGAATATTAGTATCAGAAATAACTAATGAACAACGTGGCCGTAAACAGCCTGCAACCAAACAGCAAAACGACAACGCAGGAAAATTTGCTTACATATGAGCAACAGTAGGTTCTGATCGCTCTGTCTGTTTGACGCGATCGTGAATCAAGCTTAAAGATCAGTTTACGATCAATTTCGTGTACGTACGATACGTTGGCATAGAAGTTTAAAAAAAAAAATGAGTGGTTCATTGTTAATGAACATGTCTTATGTTCAACCAATTACAGACGAATATGAATTGAATTAAGTGTAGTAATGATTTATTAGTAAAGGAGTAAAGAAGTAAAGGAGTAAGTAAGAATAAAACGTAAGGTTTATTTTTAAATTAGGTATTCAAATAAATGTTACAATTACTTCTTATTTTTCTTTCCTACTTTAATTTTATTGACTGAAGTCTGTGTCTTTACGTACACGATAAGAAATAAAAGATAGGAATTTTCTAGGCTTCTACGCATCGAGGATGTTCCTATGCGACACGTAACACATTGACCGTGAACCGTTTCGTAAGAAAACATTCTTTAATTTCGATACGTACACGTTAATTACGTGTAGTCCATTCACAGTCACTTCCAAATTTTCTGAAGCCCTGCTAGAGTTCTACGTTCAGGATGTTCCTCCGCCTCATGCAAACAAATCTCAACCAAGTGTAAGACAGCCACAGCAAAGGAACAACGCAGCGCATTGGTGAGCTCAGTTCAAAAATATTTTGCATGTGAACTATTTCTCACTATGTACACTACCAACGCACCACATTCTCTCTGTTCTTGTTCACGTTAATTACAAATTATATATAGAGGCTCCTGTTATTTCGCGAAAAGAAAGGACAAGTTGTGTTCCAAAACTCTTTAGTACAGAAACGCCTTCGTGGGTGGATCATTCGAATTGTTGCGCGCATTATCTGTCTGCCCACGAATCGCGGACGGTCAGTATCGGAGAAACTTAATTCTGATTGGCTCACTCATGTACACAGGACCTAGTTACACGCATACAAGCAGCCAATAGCCAAAGGAAGGCTGCAAGTGTGCGCATATGATATTGAAGTCTAGCCTCCGTGTAAATCTTTTCGCTAAAAACAGATGGATCTAATTATATATTATAATTAGGGTCAGTGACTCTCCGCGTAAAAATCTGAGCAAACAGTAGACTTCAATACTATATACACACCTCAGCTGTTGTTATACCTCCATTGGCTGCTGGTGCCGTGTCCGTCTTTGACCAAGCTACTCAGGACTAAGTAACTCCGACACTGAACCTTCGTGATTCGTGAGCAAACGGTTAACACGGGCCAGAACATTTTTTAGCCAATCAAAGAAGCTGGACGACCATAAGGTGCTTTGGACTGTATCTTGAATCGAAATATTTTCCCGAAATATTTTCGCGAAATATCACTGCCCCTAATAATAATATATAGATAATACATAAGAAACAGTTCAATTTAACCAAAAATAGGATTGGCAGAATGTGTGAAACGCTTGTGATGCATGCCATATTTAAGAAACAACCGAAACACGGCAGACATGGGGTGATTTTTCAAATGTTTGATTTGAAAAGTGTGAAGATACCGTAAATAGGCTATGCATGTTTTTCATGGTAAAATGACGTGAACTCACTCACTTCATGTCGGGGAGCGGCGGGCGACCTGGCGACGGACGACGGCTGACACCTGTTGGACAGCCGACAGCACAGTGCAGTTGCCTGGTCCCGGACGTGCATCGGGAGGCCGTCACGCCGGGCGACATCGCCGCGTCAACACTTGTGAAACGAGGTCGCTGTGGTGGCCGGGGTCGAGCTCTCCCCGGCCCATGCGCGTCTATAGACCCGAGCACACTGCATATATAATCCATTCACTGTTACTTCACACTTTTCTGAAGCCCTGCTAAAGTTCTACTTCCAGGATATTCCCCCGCCTCGTACAAACTAAGCTTAACTACGTCTAAAACATTACACTAAAGGACAACGCACCGAATTCGTGCGCACTCGTTTCTAATAATATTTTACACGAGAACTATTTCTTACTAGGCACTACCAACACAAATATTTTCTCACTGTTTTTATTCATATTTATTATAAATGAGGTCTTTGAATTTATAAATAAAATATAGGTTAAACTTAATTTTAACGAAAAATAATATACCTTTATGTCTGTCAACAGAGGTGTAAAACGCTTGTGATGCATGGCAATTAGCATACAACTAAACACGTCATACGTGGGGTGAATTTTCAAAGGTTTTATTAAAAAAGTGTGAAGAAACCGCGAATAGACTATACCCGCGCTTTCTTCAAACTTTTTGAAACTAACGTTTGACAAATCACCCCACGTGCCTGGTTGTTTCCCGTATCATATATCATAAGCGTTTTATTCTTCTGTTAACGTTAAAGTGCCTTATTTTTCATTAACTTAAACTTTTACTTGTATATTATCTAGCAATTACAATATTTCATACTAAAATGAATAAAAACAGTGAGCAAATAAGTGTGTTGGTAATGCCTAGTAAGAAATAGTTCTTACGCAGTGCACTATCCATTTGGTGCAATTTTCTAGACTCGATTAAGCTTTTATGGACGAGACGGAGAAATATCCTGGAAGTAGAACATTGCAAGGATTCAGAAAAGTTCTACTTCCAGTAGACTCCTTCGCCTCATGCAAACAACGCTAAAACAGTATAAAAAATTACACCAAGGGGAATGCCCACCGGATTCGTGCGCACTCAACGTAATATTATTTTGCAAAACAAACAATTTCTTACTAGGCATTCATTACCAACACATTTATTTTGTCCCTGTTTTGATTCATCTTGATTATGAATTAAATATTATCGTTGAGTTCAGTTGGGAGATTTGGGCGGCTCTTAACGATGTCTTCAAAGCCGATGAGGGTGAAATGAGGTGAGAATGGAGAGCGCCGGAATTCAAGGGCGGGAGAAACGGGAGATCCCTGAGAAAATCCGCCAACCAGCGGCATTGTCCGGCACGATTCTACTTGCGAAAGTCCGTGAGTGACCTCCGCCGGGAATATAACCCGGTTCGCCTGGGTGGCAGGCGAGCGCTCTAACCGCTACGCTTAACTGCGGCCCCTGGTTACGTCAAGGACATCACGAAATTTACTTCGGATGAATCGCGTAAGATGAAGTTTTTTTTTTTTTTTTTTTTTTTTAATGAAACGTTGACACTATGGTTTCGGCACACTTAATTCTCAATCTAAAAATTTTCTCGTCGACTGCTAGTCGGAGAGTAGCCTATGTCACTTGCTTACCGTCTGGGAACATGTTGATTTGAGTTTCACTTTAGGTGTTGATGTTTATTATAAGTAAGGAAAGGTTTGTGCGTAAGCCGCGCCGTAAACGTGCAGCTACCCAAGTCATTAGAATTTCATCAGAGTTATGAATTGCTTTTCTCCCTACACTGTCTCGTAAACTTTCGAACTCAAGACNCTACACTGTCTCGTAAACTTTCGAACTTAGAAGGCACTCTCGATTGAACAATAAAGTTCACATATGAATTACTGACGTTTCTAACGCCTTCATGAGAAATCTTTAATATTAAATAAAGGCAGGAGAAGTATCAGGCTCATGAAAAGAAACACGGTTATTGCCCCTCCCCCCCCCCAAACTTGTGGAATTGTGATTACCCAAAATGATGTGGGTGTGTCAGTAACAATGAACATGTACGACAAGAATGCTGCTCGAAGCGTACTGAACAATACGCACTGGCCTCGTTAAGGAAACTGACAGTTCAGGAAAAGTGAAGTTTGCTATCTCAGGGAACAATTTGGCGCAAAAAAAACCGCGTGTTCGCCGCTCCGAACAGGGGTGTCCAGATGCCATCCACTTTTAGCATCGCGCTTTGGTTTTCACGTCATCGGGCCGCTTCCTAGCAAATTACCAAGGTTACAAATAATTGCTTTCTAAAAGGATGTCCTTCCACGATTTATTTAATAATATGCACTTGCTTTATTTCTGGTAAATTTCGCGGTAAGACCGTAAGATATTTTCTTTTATGCATTTTACAAAATTCCTGATTTGAAATGTGCGTACGTACACTTGCGTCCAGTCTGTTAAACGTAACTAGAAAAAGAAATAAAAATTGTATTTATTGTTTGCGTATCCTATAACGTAGTGCAAACCACCAGTGGTTTTTGTGAATTTAAGAGGTCAAGTGTGGAAGATCAGTCAAACTTTGTGAGCATTAAGTCTCAAAATATAATTCTTATTTAGAAATGACGTCCAGTCAAGAGAACAATTATAGTTTAATAGCGCGACGTTCACTGAACGCCCACGCTTATCATGTAAATATTAATTACAATAACATTTAATTCATTTACGTTGTAACGCTTCACTGTTGGAGCCCCGACGTAAATTGTTTTAATCCACAGGGTCTGCGATGATAGCTGTTGCAGAGGTTTATAAAAGTATTTCAAGCCATGATATATCACAAAATAAAACTAGGGAAACACAAATCAGCTACAGAATTCCAGTTTTAAATCAAAATCCATTCTTGAAAATTTTGTGAATTTTACTGCCCCAATAGCTTAGATCTGGTCAAATGGCCAAGTTTACCCACTCTTTTATAATTTTCGTGCGGGAAAATGAGCAATGGTGGTTACTAACTTGGTGGGATCTACGCCAACTTCTTAGATGTATTTACAGATTAAATATAATGATCGATTTGTTCAGCATTTTGAAACATTTTACCTGAAAGAAGAGGAATTGTTTGAAAATATGTTTGGCACAAGATTTAGCATGTGAAAAACCGAAACTTAAGGCGGTCGCCTAGCGAAGGGTATGTGAGTGAGGCAATAATCGACAAAGCGCTACGGTCGTCGCCGACCGGCGTCTGTGAAGAGTTATCGCCTCTACGCGCAAGGCACTCAAATTACGCGCAGCCTTTCCGACGGCGGCTTGCTTGGCACTATCATTCTATAGGACGCGACTCTGTAACAAAGTTCAATGCACGCCTCCGTTTAATAAAAATCTCAACTGAAAAAAAAAGAAAATAATTGTATGGCTAAGCAGGAAATGATCACAGTTAACTGATAATCGTGTAGATTTACTTCACAAAATAATTCGTAACTGTGGCTCGTTTAATCTATAATAAAATAAAAACAAAATATATTTTTAATGGAAAGTAAAGATATTTACAATAAAGTTATTCAGAAATCTGTAAAAGGAATGAATCCGAAATAATTTCAGAGATTTTAAATGAGAGGTTAAGAAAAGTTCAGTAACATTTAGAGCCAATCTTATAACTATATTTATAAAACAAAAGTTTCCATATTGATATTTATACGCATACGCATATTTCAAAGTGGAGTGTTTCCTGCTGGCTACAACAATTTTATTTGTTTACTTAATTTCCGAAATAAATTTAAGATGCTGATATAAGCAGTGAAGTAGCTTATAAAGGAAATGTAATTTCCTGTGGAATTTCACATTTATAGGTGTTTGTTCCGGCGATTAATACAATCACCGTGTTTGCGGAGGACTTGGCTGAAACTCACTTCCTATTGGCTAATAATGCGTTCTCCTTTGTTTCGCTTTCAAGCGTTTTCTCCCCTAAACTGGCTACACCCCCCACCACTAAAAACTATCTTGTTTGTTAATGTGTACCAGTTGACTTCAAACCACAGAACTGGAGAATAGCTAAACTCTGTCTCATATAAGTTGGCCAGATTCTGACAGGTCTGCGAAAGTAGCGCCACTGTTTACATCTGACTTCATCTGACTACGTATCCTTCCGCCATCAGCTGATTGGCCACGTGGCAACGATGTTGTTTATTTTCATGCTGTCATTATCAGCCGATCCCCTTGTCAATGTACTGTTTGTGGGACGTTTTAGGAACTTGCTACTCAGAAATACGTAGCTGCGATTGTAGTAATAGTAATATGTACATTAATCATTAATCAGTAAATTGTTATGTTAAATGGCAAAAATATAAATAGTTAATTTAAATTTTAGTAACTACAAAAAAATGTAATGCTAAACAAATTTTAAGATATTTTATACTGACATCTGCATAAAAAAATTTTGTAGGTTATAAAAGTAAAAATATAAAACCTTGCTAAAAATTTAATATTTGCTAACTCTTTTTTATTTGTCCGAGACAGTGAATTTGGGATAACATTTGCGAAACGGTAGTTGTAGCTATTATCACACGCTGGACATTATAGCTAATATATTCGAGTTGGAAATAAGTGACGTGGAATAACGTTAGAATTGCTTAACAACTATTCACGCGTGTCAAACTTTCTTCGGAAACAAGGAAATGGATTTTCGGAGAACAATATGGCGTATCATTTACGTAGACGAACGATAACCTGCTGAATAGAAATTACTAGTACTCAAAATCACTGTACACGAAATATATGTTGCTTTAAAAATTATGCAGAGCTTGCGAAAAATTAAAAATATTGGTATCTGTTCTTAAATTGATATATATAGCACGCGAATGCTATTTTTTTCTGGCTGGTAATGCTTCGGAAAAAATCTGATAGATGGCGCGCACAACATGTCCGGAGCAAGGTCTGAGCTGCTTACTTTGCTAAATAGATCGCTTTTTTGTAAAGTTGATTGTTCTTCTATTACTGGCTCGGAACGACACGTATTTGAAATATATTCCGTCAAATTATTAGAAAAAAGAATTCAACAATATTAAGCAATATTTCTGTATGCTTTTGGAATTAATATCAAGCGCATAATGAAAGTGGGTTTGGAGAGGGGCAATTAAGACGTGAAAAAAGGTTTTGAAATTGCATTTCATTTGGATACGGATCGTTTTAATGTGCCTTTCATTTTGAACACCTATAGATTTCTACTTTAGCACGAAGTTTGGTTTCTAACACTAAAAATCGCTGTTTTATGACCACATAAAATAAAATGTACTAATTAATCTAGGAACACTTTCTTATCACATATTTTCGGCTGGTCTAATGTGCGTTGGCAGTGCACTCAGAATAGCCAACGTAATATTAACTTTTCTTCGTTCTTGCATCAGCTGATACAGGATTTTGTAAATGGCACTTTGTTTCATATATGTCAAATTGCCACCCACTGACTGTCAGAATCTGGCCAACTTGTATGAGACAGAGAATAGGAGCTAGAATTTTTTTGTAAACATAATTTGGAAAATCCAACTTAATTTATGAAGGGCTTTTATTTTACAAATAAAATTTTCAAAGGCTTAACATATTTTATTATTAAATATGATCCACTGATTTGATATTTAATTTCAAGTAGTTTCTGATATTTTTAAACATATTCGTTACAAAAACACTTGCTTTAGGAGTACACACCCCCTTCAGTAATCACTCTGGATTTTGGGTGGTATTATGTTTTCCCTCTCATTTCGCACAATGTATCACCTCGCTAAGTTTGCTACATCCATTCAGGGATACCTGCGGCGCAGTTGCCTGCCCTTAGGCGAAGGCATTGTCCGTCTCATATAACTTGGCAAGATTATGACAGTCAGTGAGTGGCAATTTGACGTATACGAAGCAAACAAAGTGCCATTTACAAAATCCTGTATCAGCTGATGCACGAACGAACAAAAGTTAATATTACGTTGGCTNCAAACAAAGTGCCATTTACAAAATCCTGTATCAGCTGATGCACGAACGAACAAAAGTTAATATTACGTTGGCTGTTTTGACGCACATCAGACTAGCAGAAATTACGTGATAGGAAAGAGTTCCTAGATTAATTAATACATTTTATTTTACGTGGTTTCAAAACAGCGATTGTTAGAGTTACAAACTAAACTTCGCGATAAAGTAGTAATGTATGGGTGTTCAAAATGAAATGCACAATAAAACGATCCGTATCCAAATGAAACGCAACTTCAAAACCTTGAGAGTTATTTTCACATCGTATCCCCACTCTCCATCCATGCTTTCCTTACGTGCTTGATATTAATTCCAAAAGCATACAGAAATATTGCATGGNCGTATCCCCACTCTCCATCCATGCTTTCCTTACGTGCTTGATATTAATTCCAAAAGCATACAGAAATATTGCATGGTATTGTTGAATAATTTTTGTAATAATTTGACGAAATATATTTCAAATTCCTGTCGTTTCGAGTTAGTAATAGAAGATAAGTTAACTTTTAAAAAGACGGGATCAAGAGCAGGCCAACGTGCTGCTATCTGTTGAGTAATGCTCACAACTCGCCCTGTCATGCCATGTGTGCCATCTGTCCGCTCTTTCCCGAAGCATTACCAGACACAAAAAAATAGCTTTCGTGTGTAAAATAACAAATTTACTAACAGATACCAAAAGTTTTATTTTTCCGCGAGCTCTGCATAATTTTTAAAGTAACATATATTTCGTGCACAGCGATTTTGATTACTAGTAATTTCTATTGGGCCGGTAATTGTTCGTCTACATCCATTACACACCATGTTGTTCTCCCGCAAACCCATCTCATTGTTTCCGTGTTGTTACTATATCGTATTAATAAAACGAAGAAAGTGGGACGTGCGTGAATAGTTTTTAAGCGTTATTCCACGCTACATATTTCCAACTCAAACTGTTTAGTATCAGTAATAGCAGAATTACTGCTTTGCAATAGTCGTTGGCCAGTTGTTGAATAAAAGTGCGTTGTCAATCAATTTTCCCAAATTACTTTTAGTTCCAGTTATATTAGTTATGAAGTCCAAAGTGTGATAAGAACTACTATTACTGTCTCGCAAATGTTAACCCAAATTCGCTGTCTCGGATAAATTAAAAAAGAGTTAGCAAATATTAAATTTTTTGCAATGTTTTATATTTTTACTTTTATAACCTAGAATTTTTTTTGGACTGATGTCAGTCTAAAATACCTTAAAATTTGTACAGTGTTACGGTACAATGGCAAGTGGATTAGCTGAGAGTGTGTTGATAAAATATACAGCCTCCACTTGACGCACCAGCTGATGGCGAAAGGATACATAAACGAAAAGTAAACATTGGCCCTACTTTCGTCCAACTGTCAAAATCTTGCCAAGTTACATAAGACTACTAGCGGAAGCGGCCACAAAGTGTCTAGTTATTACTATGCTAGGCTGTTCACGGTAAAGTGAGCACTTCTCAGGCCCTAGTTACTTTTTCCTATCAGTCTTTTTTATCCTTCCGCCGCTTTTTAAGTATAATTATTAAACCAAGTGTATATATTTCACCAAGCTCGAAAGTAAACGTCTAAGGTTACAATAAAATATAGTTGATGACTATTATTCCATATGAGAGGACTTCAAAAAGTGCTCACTTTACCGTGCGTAGTCTTTATTAGCGTTTATTTTTAATGTGTATTGTAGTTTAAATATAGTAAGTTACTAAATTGCTTTGCTTTTTAGTTTGGCATTGGGCGCTGTGATTGGTGTGACATATATAGGATTAATTATTATATGTATTTCATTACAGTTTGATATGTTTGTCAGTTTCATATTTAAAATTGCTCTTTTGTCAGTTGATACTGGATTTGAATTATGACAAATTTTTTTTTTACCATCGTCTCTTAACGTCAATTTCTTGNTCTTTTGTCAGTTGATACTGGATTTGAATTATGACAAATTTTTTTTTTACCATCGTCTCTTAACGTCAATTTCTTGAGAGCTGATGAGGGTGAAGCGAGGTGAGTATGGAGCAGCACCAGAATGAGGGGGTGGGGGAAACGGGAGATCCCCGAGAAAACCCTCTGACCTCCCACATACGAAAATGCGGGATGCAAGTAGTCTAATCACTACACCACCGTGACCTTAAATATTAAAGTTATGCCTTTAAATTTATATAGCTATGAATAAAAAAGACTTTGTTTGTTGGGAACAATACGGTGATAAGTTGCAAGAAGTATATAAATTAAGAGCAAAAATAAGGCAAATTTAAATGTGGGAAAATGAATAAGTGTTGATTTTCTTCAGAGAATAAGTTTGTAGGAAATAGTCACTTGGGACGTTCTTCAGGCAAGCATGACTACAAAAATCGAGAGACGCTTGATTGTGGAGGAAGCGAACAGTAAAGTGCGGTTCGAGGCCTGAATGACCAAATTCACACCTCATATTGGTGGTTGCTGTTCAGCTCCGAAGTCNACAGTAAAGTGCGGTTCGAGGCCTGAATGACCAAATTCACACCTCATATTGGTGGTTGCTGTTCAGCTCCGAAGTCCGTCCTCTGGTTTTCGACATTCCGACGGAACGCTGCCCTCATCGCCATTTCTGTAATTTAATAATCGTCACGAACCTTACTTTTCCATCATCTTAATCACCAAACGCGTGGAAAGTTTCCGCCCTGGAATGGGTATTCTTATATCCCGCTAGGGCGCTGCTGTCCTGCGCGATTTCCGCTCCAGCTCCCGCTCTCGGGTCATGCGCAGGTTTGGGCTAGGCTCTACTCTTGTAACACAATTTAGCCATACAACAGCAAATTCATGCAAAATCTGCCCCACTATGCATTCTGAAATGCAGGTATTGGCGATCGCCTAGGGCAACATGCTTCATACTTTCCCCCCAAATTCTTGCATACATTTCGACATATAATTTGTGTAAAATAAATTAAGTAGGTAAATTGGCGCTGCCCTCAGCGCTCGCGCTCTGGGAAGTAGTGTGATGATNCATTTGTGTAAAATAAATTAAGTAGGTAAATTGGCGCTGCCCTCAGCGCTCGCGCTCTGGGAAGTAGTGTGATGATTTTTTTTTCGTAAATTCGCAGTTATGTGGCCATTTTTAATTTATTTATGAATCATTGTTTTATTCATTATGCATTTTTTGTGTTCTTTATGTATTTTATATCAGTCATCATCGCCCTCCCCTCTATCGCATTTATCTTTTATCTTTAAATGCTCATAATTTGCATTTGCATCATAGTATAGGCTAAATTTTTAACATTCCTTGCAAAAAAAAAACACTTTGTTTTCTGTTCAGGTTCTCGGCAAGTTACCTAGCTTAACTGGCTTAAACTTACACAATTTTCATGTAAAGATTACCCGTTAAATGTAACTAATGTGTACAATTTATTGTACTTTGCGTGGATTTTTGCTGATTTGTACCAACTATGTATTGTTTACTTCTCAGGTTGACATGCAAGAATTAACTCCGTTGTTGTCATTTAACTTTTATTTTCGTAGTACTCCCCACTGTCAGTTTTCCTAAGGCATTGTATTGAATTTGTAAAATATTACATGATGTGTTATTTCATTCCGCAATAGCCTTTGGAAAGAATTTGCTATATGAATGGAGAGATGAGAAAATGTGCATTCACAACCGAGTATCCACTGTATTTACGCAATTATTTTATTATTCAGCCACTAAAACGAACTTCACGTTTACAAAACAGTCCTAGTTGTACCACGAGGAAATAAATTCAGATAGCACAAATTTTGCTGTCTCGCATCCGGCCATAACGGTATACAGCCCACAATCAGCAGTTTCATGTTCGCCTCACTCCGGAGTGTAGCGAGCATAGCCGAAGCTGGGTGGGTGTGTGTGTGTATATATATACACACACACACATACACCCACCTCCCCACCCACCTTTGGATATGACCTATTATTAACCTAACGTATTTATTATGCAGCCATTAAAAAGTTATATCATCACACAAACTCATGCAATTTTAATTTGCCAAGGATAATAATGTTAGTTTCCAAATTTGAAGAATATTTCTAGACAAGATCCCAAAATTCAATCCGAAAGATTTAATCAACCAAAATGGCAGACAAAAGGTATATTTATTACATATTAAATTCTACCATTATTCACTGTCAGCATACTAAATTCAGTTGGAATATGTCCGTAGATAGGGCATTCGATCCTAAAATATGTATAAAGTCAACAACATAAAAATATGTCTCTAATATAGGACGTACATTAAAAACATAGAAGAGTGTGACGTTTGCCGAATGTATATGGAATTTATTGATTAGCTTCCTATGACATCAGAGATTTGTTATTTTTTTTTAATAGGTACTATCTTGCGAAATAACCACCAAGATGTGTTTTATCAGCACATTGTACATTTATAAACTGTAAACATTCAAAGTTTGATTGAAATTGCTCAAAATAAAAGGTTTGTTAGAAACATCATATTAACCTAAAATATTTATAAAACTGCCATTCTGAAAATAAATTTCTGATCCAATTTTATGAGTTTGCGTGTCTTGTAGCATTACTTGTCAGCCAAATTTGATGGTGATCAGTTTATTGGTTCCAGAGATACGAGATGNGTTTGCGTGTCTTGTAGCATTACTTGTCAGCCAAATTTGATGGTGATCAGTTTATTGGTTCCAGAGATACGAGATGGAAGGTTTACTTCCTTATTTGTTACAATCTGAACAAATTGTACATCAAAGTGTGTACATGTAGCCTACATTTTATGCTAGTATAGAGATACTGCATACACTAAGTTTTATTGATATTGGTGAAATGGTTTGGTGGATATCACACACCAACCTAAAATATTTATTTATCCATCATTTTTAAATCAAGGCCAGATCCAAGGAAACACTCCAACTGTTATTCCAAGATTTTACACAAAACTTAATTTTTTTACGTGGCACTACATTTTAAAACAGTAGATGAATAATTATATACTTCTCCAAATTTNTACACAAAACTTAATTTTTTTACGTGGCACTACATTTTAAAACAGTAGATGAATAATTATATACTTCTCCAAATTTAATGCTTTTATGGTAAAATATCAGTATACAAAAAGTTGTTTATAGTTGCTGATATATGATTTTAACACAGTAAATACTGAAATTACAGTAATTTTTAAAATACTGTAAGTACCTGGCATGGTCGAAAACTAAGTCTGGTGAATTTCGATTAAAGGGTTCAATAATTTTTTAGGGCAGACACACACACCCAGACAGAAAAGAAGGCTAAAAAGAGTTCGGTAAGTAAAAATTATGATTGGATAATATGTACGGACGTGCGGATGTCTGCCACAGTGATGCCAAAACATGTGGTGAGTGAAGCTTAGTCGAAGTTGGGATTTTATGACACAGAATATTAAACAAACTATTCATGAGTGCACCTTTCGTCTTAGTTATTTGTATTATTGTACAGTGCCTTAAAACAATACAAATATTTCAGATATAATAAAATGAATAGTTACTTCTAGATTAATTTACGTTCAGCCATGGATGCATTGGGTCATACACAAACCGGACATATGATTACTAGTATGGGCAGAATTATTTACCGCATACCAGACAAGAGTGTGTGTGTATGACCCAATGCTCCACTAGCATAAATTAATCACTTATTTATGAAAAGACTTAAAAGTTAATTTTTTTATTAAATTATTATTATACAAGTTACAGGATTCTACGCGTAGACGTATGATTTAGTCATGAAAAGGAGGGACACTACTCAGGAGCACAAAATAGTGTTTTGAATAAAGAGTCAAACAGAAACTCGCTAATTCCTTCATGTCAGTGTAGGTACATGAAAATGTGCCTATCAAAGAGCACCACCTTTACAGTGATTCATGTGGAGGCCAAGATAATAACCACCGCATGTCAAAATTTTCGTTATCGCTTACCGACATTAGTTTGACTAAGGTCGATTCTACTCAGGTTAGCCACAAAATGTTTTCTCTTACAGGAGAGTTTGGCATAGGGAAAATTTCCAACACTAGGTGCGCAGTGTTCCAAATAGGTCACTTTTTATTCAAATTTTAATTTATGATTATTGCAGTCAGCGCTTACCTAGTGGCAAAGAATTTTAGTTGCCGGACTAAAAGCATTGAACTTCCCAACTTGAATACAATAAACCTTAGTTTGACATAAACAAGTCTGATCAGTTCCTGATAGGTTGACACTCTTATCTCGCTNAACCTTAGTTTGACATAAACAAGTCTGATCAGTTCCTGATAGGTTGACACTCTTATCTCGCTTGCAATCATGATTTAAGGGTGTTATCAAAACAAAAGATGAAAATGCATGACTAAAGATGAAGTCACTGCTGTTTTAACTGTGAGCATTGTGTAAAACTCGATAGTCTAAAGGAAAATCACATGAAATGGTGGAAAAACTTAAGACAATGTACAAAATAAATGTTTCTCCAAAAATTTTAATCACAGTAACAAAATGCAAAATACAGAGCTAAACTTTTACTTTTTATATAGGCTACAGACATGAAGTACAGTATCAAAAATACATTATATAATTTAACTCACACTTTCTTTTTAAACCGTATGCTAAGTTTCCTGAACTAAATACAAAATGGTACTAACAATAGTTTTTGCCTCCAAAGCACAATTTTATATAGGTATGAATTGGCAGAAGATGGAGGCTTTCAGTACCATTCTCTAGTTGACTATCTTGTCTTCTGAGCTGGAGCAACATCTTCATAGTTGCAATAACTTGCAACCACAAAGTTAATCATTTACATGAACTGTAATCTAACACATTCGGATGTTACGAACTGCTCAAACTACAGCAGGCAACACATTTCTACAGACTAGTTTTGTACTGCTGATATTGAAGGAACTTCGAGTTTCTTTTGTAATCGTAAATANGGCAACACATTTCTACAGACTAGTTTTGTACTGCTGATATTGAAGGAACTTCGAGTTTCTTTTGTAATCGTAAATATTAAAAGACAAACAATGACTCTTGAATATGGCTGAAGCCTAGTACAAACACCAAACCTTCATGAGCAGGAAAATTACCCCTCTTACACTTGTGAGTTTCAGTGGACTAGGGACCAGTGACTAGCGTTCAAGGATATCAACATAACAAAAAAAATTAAATATTGTTGCAAGGTGCTACCACTGATGCTGCAGCTATCCCAGCATGCAATATAAAGGAGTGACCAGGCAACACAAGGCTTTCTGTGTAACCCAGTTTTATAAGCATGGATCTGTAATAACCATGCAAAGTGCATTTCTTCAGTGAAACGGAGGTGGTCCACTGGGTGCTAAAAGAATTTGTAAATGGAATCTACAAAACAGGATACTTGCGTGAAGGCAATAGCAGTGTGCGACTTGCTGCTGGGTTTTCAAAAGTGGCCGGCCCACTTACGTCAATCAAAAATGCTAATGATCAAGACCAGGGTATAAGAAAACAAGACTGAACCATGAAGCCGCGTATAATTTTGGTGTCGAGGTGAAACATTGCCTTCTCATTGACATGTGTGGCCACCTCCTCACTGACTCACACTTNCGTATAATTTTGGTGTCGAGGTGAAACATTGCCTTCTCATTGACATGTGTGGCCACCTCCTCACTGACTCACACTTGGAAATATTGATACCACACCACAGAAAACCTGCTGCTGTCATCTCATCATTTTCCTTCGCACTGTTTGGTGGGAGAGCTGCAGCATTAACTGCACCACCTAATAGCATTATTTTTAATGTCAATATTTATTCTTCTGCTGTAAAACCCGGCAATGCTAAATATCTTAATCTGAGCATCAAAGCTTGCTCAAGAGAAGAAAAATTAAAGGAGGAAAACAAAGGAGGAGGAAGGGTGAATGTTTAAAACTCTTTTACAAACCATTACTTTTCCACTTGTACAGTACAAAAGCTGTCAATCAAGGGCACAAAATAATGATTAACTTATAGACAACCTTCTACTTTGGCATAAAATTTGTATCGTAGAAAATTGGGCACAAAATAATGATTAACTTATAGGCAACCTTCTACTTTGGCATAAAATTTTTACCGTAGAAAATTAACATGAATTTTTATAACAGTAAGGATTGGAAGGGTTCACTCGCACTTTCTAGTTCATTATGCAGTCAGGCAACAATAAGAAGTATCTTAAACTGTTTACAAATCCAAACTGGCAGAACTTCCCCTCCTCTCCTGCTGTACAGCAATAGTGGTTCAGTAGAACCACAGACTTGGATGATATGTTTGAATGTTGTCGGTATGAAAGTTGTCCTAATTGGTGAGTATGTAGTAGCAATTGACTGTTAAGGTGCGGGAAATTGAAGGATATACCTGCAGGTGGTTTCGTACTCCGTGCAATTCAGTTTTCTGTATCTTGGATACTTTAAAACCTAAGGACCATTGAAAGGTCTCTCAGTGCACAAATTTCCAAAACACAAGATCAAGAACCAAATTTGAGCTACTTAATATATTTCAATGGGGTTTCTTTTTTAAAATATAAACATCACATACAGCAATAGTTGATACAGTTGACTTTTTTTTTAATAACACCATATAGAAACCAAAAAAAAATCCGTATATAATCTGTTTTAAAATTATACAATTTTATTAATAAGAAAATGTTCAAAATCTTTTCAATTTTAATTGTATTTCATTTCGAAAGCACCTGTTAAAAAATTGTCTTTTATCTTGAATTTATATAAAATTTAAAATTATTGCATTATTTATATGTATAATTTTTTTGCAAAAGTTAGGAATTATTAAATTGAAAACTATAGACTGTATCGACTACTGCTGTATGTAATAGTTACCAAATATACAGAAAACTGAAATTTACGGAGTAAAAAACCACCTGCAGGTATTTTCTTCAATGTCCTGCACCTCAACATCTAATTTGGAAAACTTCTTCCCCAAATTTCCATCCTAAAGGTTACACACTAGTACATATATTCATTTTGCTTCATTTTTAACATTACTGATCAAGTAGAGGTTTGCAGATCTATGACATGAGATACACAATGTAGCAGCAATAAGTTTCAGTTCTAGTCCCATGGAACAAGACACGTCCACTCGCTGACAAACTCCATGAGAATATGGCTACACCAATGGGTAGCTGGCCATTGTAGCTATACCGCAATTGTTATTTCGGTTGCGAGACATGCGGATGTAGCCTTGCTCTCCCCAGGAAATGTCCCAAGAGTTTTTCACGATCCAGTAGTCAGTCCCATTCCTCCGGTTGTTGCTCTGAGTGGTACCATAACCGACAACCAGCATCCCGTGGTCCAGATCGTCCACATCATTGCCGCACTCGTCATCATAGTACATTCCTGCCAACATGCACAAGCAACTCATCCCTGATTCGCTAACTTTATTCATTTTATTTATTAATTTATTTGTTCAGACTGATCATTGAAGTTAGTTGGTGTCACAATATAATTGTAGGCAAAGTGGATGTAATGTATTCTTTTAAACGAAAAGTATTTTTTATAAAGATTTTCAAGACATTTTTATAATAATAATAAGATAATCTAAATACTCAATAATGTATTTAACAATTCATCAATCTCATTTCTGTGTACATTACAATTCATTTGCTAAATGTTCCTGACTGTGGTGTATAAAATAATTAAAGCATTATGTTGTTAATATTTCCAATGCTATGTCTCACCATGTGAGTAAAACTGGAATTTATCAGAACTTGCATCAATGGCAACAGACACAGGACCCACTGTGGCCACTGCTGCCATCAGCTTCTGCTCGCTGCCCGACTGTAAGTCAGTATAGCCAACATCTGTAGCACCGGATCCCTTTGCGTTGTAGTGGCAGCTTCCATCCTGAACAAGAAAAACATGTGTACCACAGTTAGGCATCATCACTGGAGGTTAGACACACACCAGGAAATTAACACAGAAGGAAGAGCATTTTTGATAGTAAACTTTTCGCTCTCTTTAATTCAGTTCAACATTTTTACATATTTACTTTTTGAGTTAAATCAATGGAAACAGTAAACATATAAGAAACCAAAACTCATTTGTTGTTAATACTTGTATGCAACAACTGTCACAAAACATGATCTACAAACCACTAAAGTGATCTGACCCGAGAAAAAAGTACACAAAAATTCAGTAGTAATAAGATTAAATAATTACTTTCTTATAACAGAAGTATTTGTAAACTACACCTGGACATTACTGTATGTCAACTATAACTGCTGGTGAAACACAAATTTGCAGAAAAAAACTAGTATTTAGACAATACTGCCATGCGGTGTTGAAATACTTAGTTTTTATAGATAAGAGCAAATATTTGCAGTTGATCCCAGTACATCTAGAGTTTTACATTTTTAACACCCTATAATTTTATAAGCTTTCAAAAGGCACACTCACAGATCCATCGTAGGGGTAGAACTTCTCTGTGTCAATGCCTTTGTTGTACTTGACATACTTAAAGGCATTGTCCATGGTTCCTCCTTCACAGCCCATGTTGCCAAACCTTACCGAGCAGTCTACCAGATTCTGCTCGCTAAGGGACACCAGCTTTTGGGTCTTGCGGAAATGCTGACCTTCCAGAGAACCAGTCTGAAACAGTCCAATGTAACGCCTTACCAACGGTGATTGGCCTGTATGCAATGCAGGCCTGAATTGTACTTATTTAATAAATCAGGCCGTCACTTGCAAAAAAAGGTTACTTAACATTTATTGTCAAATGTCATGTACGATTTACAAAAATTAATAATAATGGTAACACATATTTCTTTTATACAGCGAGAGTCTAAATTCAACCAACAAACGCTGGGAGGTGATTCCTTAAGACAGAATCAAAACACTTTCTACCTAAACTGAATATTAAGGGAAATATGAGCCCCTGAAAATCATTTTTGCAAAATATCAGAAACTAAGCGTAATTCAATTACAATTCTCTGAACACTGTTTTATATGTTATCTGGATCTACAACTTAAAGAGCAAACGCTCATTCATACCTCCCACTGTAATGAAAATAACAGTGGTGGACACCCTCTTATTGCAGACAACTTTTTTTTTACCAACAGCTCGATACTGGTTAATTAAGCAGTATGATAACTTATTTAACAAAAATGGTTCTCTTGTTGCAACTGCCCAGGACTCACAGTTTGCATGTCAAATGCACACACAGCTGCAGTTGCAGTGATGCATTGCATGCATTTTTAATTATTGTTTCAGGGTTTAATGGATTAACACACAGTTCACGCCATTACCATATTTATATTATTTCTGCATCTAGTGATGGGATGCCACTCAACCACATTGTATCAGCAGTATTTTTTTCAAAGAAAACATTTAGTTGGAAACTTTTGAAAATTGTTTTTATATAACTTACTTGCAAATGTAGCATTATAACATCAATATTCTGCATACAAAAAATGAAAGTCTTGGTAATGTATTCAGGACCATATTAATAATAGTTTTATTTTCTATCAACTAGTGTACTATTGTTCCCAAATGTGTATATGCTAAAGCGATACTGCCAGTCACAACTATCCAGGCTCACTATATCCATCTCTTTTCAATTAAATCTGCAGCTAAATATTTGCAATCAACCAAAAATACTCTATACTGTTCCCATGTTTGAAAATAGAATCTATCAAACCATTTTTACTTCATCAATAATTATTGAAACTATTTGTGGCTCTAATTTTAAACAAGTTTTTCATAGCTTTTATGAGTAACCTAAAATAAGAGCATGGTCACCGCAAGCACCAAGTCTAACTACACATGTTTACTACTCCAGAACTTCTTCGAAATTAATAATTGAAAACTATTCAATGCTGTAAATGTATTTTACGATATGATTTTGCTTTCCATAGCCGGAAATTTGACGCCTGCAGCGCGTTGACTGTGCAATATTATAAACCATTACTGTCGTCGGAAGTTACTCACAGCACTGAAGGCCCAACAGGAACCACACTGGCCCTGGTTTTTAACAGGTGTGACTGCCCCCTTCTCCCTCCAGTCTATGCTGTCCGGTAACTGCACGTTTTCTGGGGTTATGAACACCGCATGGTCCTGCGTTTCAATCTCTGCGAGTTTCATGTTGTTTGTTCTGCCCATTCGGTTGAAACCATTCATCAGATTCACAAACTCACTTTGCATCTGAAAAAAAAAAAAAACATAAATCATGAAAAAATCAACAAAACTGAAGAGCATATTTGATACACTATAATAATTTAAGGATAGACATAAATGGAGAAAACACAAATAAAATTAAAAACTACCAACACACTGGTAGGTCAAAGGTCGCTGTTTCAGTTGGCATGCTAGATGCAGAGCTAGTAAAAAAAAGTGTCTGATTAAGAATACCTTTTAAGAACAAGTGTTACGTTATTCTACTATTTGCTAAGAAACATTTTCTTGACCTCGAAAATTGTCTAAAAGTGTAGTATTTACTAAGACCAACAACTCTTAGGTAAGAAAATTCCAGTCTAGAATCTTCTAGAGTAATGTGGAACTTGCAGCACACTTTTATTATTAGTATGTCATAAATGACGTACCTGACTTGCATGCCTGTTATGATTCTCATGTTCACATGCAGCTCGGTCTTGAGTATTTAAAATAGCTACGAACAGCACAGCCACCTTAAAAACAGCTTCATTCATTCCCATAGCCAGACAATTATGTCCCTGCTTAGCTGCATGGTTTTAAAAACTATGTATTGGCTCATGGCCCCCTCTTACACATATTTTACAGATTTATTGAACTGTAAAAATTACTGTTTGCCACAACAGGAAGAGGAACCACTAACAAACTTATTTTACAAGCACCACTTATAAAAATATAGAATTGTAATTAATTGTGCTATTTAAAATCTAAATTCAAATACAATCACAAGAAATACAACACAACCAAATTACCAGATAGGTAACTCTTTGCAAATGTTTCCACAATAATACGTGGTTTAAAGAATGCTCAGGTGCAATCTGAATTTACCTGCAAATTTAGGAAACCAATGTCAACTAGTGCAAATATCTGAACTCTCATAAGAAAGTATATGAGGACAGGAAATGTTGGAGATAAAATTTGCCCAGCAGACTTATTGCAACTCCAGGATGCCACTGAGATGAACCCATAAGCTTCAAATGATCTTCTCAATGTTGAGCACAATATACCCAAATCAGCAGCAAGGACAAATTTTGTATTTACCTTTGAAAACGTGACTACTGCCTACCAAGAGCAGGAGCTCGTCAGAACGGAGAACAAGGATTACGCAGCTCGCACTGCTCTGTCATGGTGTGACAGACTATCAAGTATGAAAACCTCATGGGTCGTATTTTCTTTAGTGACTAGGCAAAAATTTGTGACAAGATAAAATATCACATTCGTGGTACAGCCCACAAACATAACTGTCACGCATAGAGTAATAAGCCACTACATGGTGACCCCTGTAATTAGCTGTATCTGGAATCACAGTTGGAACAAGATCACAATGAGAACACTGGAGTTCCAGTATGCTGCAGCATCTCCATATCAGGAACACGGGGCTCGAGTTCCTCAACAACAAAAGATTCACAAAGAGATGGGTAGCAAACATTCACCAGATCTGACCCCTTAGAAGTCTGTTGTGTCCACTAGTGTTATCAACACAGAGGTACAGAACTGTCGTGTGGGATATGCATGACCTAAGATGCCGCAATCAACAAGCAAAACCAGTTCGAGAGATACGTTTACGAACATGTTTCTTAAGCACTGGGAGCAATAGGCTGCTCTGGAATGGAGGTTGGGCATATTGAACAACAATACCCTCACTAAAATACCTTCATTATTTCTTTAAAATGTATCTGAATTTTATGGGTTGGTATATTGTGTTGTATTAATTTGGAAGACCAATAAAATTAACACACCAAGTCACCAAATTTATTCATGCCACAAGCAAAGTCTTCTTCTTCCTTTTTATAGCGAGTATTGTGTTCTGCAATTTTCTTCTTATTTTCCATGTAGATTTTCATACGAAATTTATCTTCCACAACATTGGTGTATTTTTTTCCATGCGTGACCTGTAAAGAGAAATATTCCCCAAAATCATATTAACAGTTTCAATAATATTTATACCAAGAACATGATTTACAAGGGAATGGTACATAAATTAATCCAAATAAGTAACTTGAAGTCCTCACATTTCTGGTAGCAAAAGCAGAAACACTAAAAAAAAGGACAATACTAGATAACTGTTTTTGCCAACTTTGTGAATTAATATTCGGTCAGATTGAGGTATTTAGTTTGCATAATATATTTTTCGCTGCAATTATATATAAAAATTCATGGCAACAATGGCTCAGAAAAAAGGTATCATTGCAGCAAAATATTTTCTCACAAAGTTAGTAAAAACAAATAGCCTACATAAGATTGCCCTTTCTTGGTTTTTCTGTATTGGCATCCACAAACCTAAAACATATTATTAACTTCTATTATATGTAGCATTAATTTATGCCCCATGATGGCTGTCAGGTGATGTGGTGTAAAAATAAAACTTACTATATTAAATACAAAACATATAAAAGTGCATTAAGCATAATTTTTAAATACCTATAGTTATACTTAAAAATTATAGTAGAGTGAAATCCAAATGAGAAAATAACACGCAGAAGTCCAAAACCATTAGGCAAATCAGGAAGAGTCCATCGCCACTGCACGAAAGTATTGGGTTTTACAGTTCAGTAGTGACAGCGACAGAAAATGGTTGGGTGAAAGCTGCCCAGTGTGCATATTACCTGTCGAAAAAACCGTAACTCGCGCAGCGCGATATTTAACAGTACAGTAGTGGAGAACAGTGTTATCAGTTTGATGTGTACAGCTCCAGCAGTCACCTGGTTTCCCTCCCTCCAACGGCATGCATTCNGCAAAATATTTTCTCACAAAGTTAGTAAAAACAAATAGCCTACATAAGATTGCCCTTTCTTGGTTTTTCTGTATTGTCATCCACAAACCTAAAACATATTATTAACTTCTATTATATGTAGCATTAATTTATGCCCCATGATGGCTGTCAGGTGATGTGGTGTAAAAATAAAACTTACTATATTAAATACAAAACATATAAAAGTGCATTTAGCCTAATTTTTAAATACCTATAGTTATACTTAAAAATTATAGTAGAGTGAAATCCAAATGAGAAAATAACACGCAGAAGTCCAAAACCATTAGGCAAATCAGGAAGAGTCCATCGCCACTGCACGAAAGTATTGGGTTTTACAGTTCAGTAGTGACAGCGACAGAAAATGGTTGGGTGAAAGCTGCCCAGTGTGCATATTACCTGTCGAAAAAACCGTAACTCGCGCAGCGCGATATTTAACAGCACAGTAGTAGAGAACAGTGTTATCAGTTTGATGTGTACAGCTCCAGCAGTCACCTGGTTTCCCTCCCTCCAACGGCATGCATTCAGGAGTGCCCTCCCCTACGTTCCCACCCTTAAAGCTGCGCTAAGATTATTTTCTCATTTGAACTTTACTATAACTCGGTTAAGTTCCTGCCACCTAAACACTTATCAACAGTGTTTTCAAAGAAAAACTTGATGGTGATCACATTAAGAAAACTTATACGTATTTTTGAAATTGTCAAAGTTTAAAGACTTTGACTTAGATTATATCTGTTATAAAAATTTGAGCTTAATAACATGTCAAGAACTACACACCCATCTTTTATTTTATTTTTAGCCTGTTACAACTAAAATTATTCATATGTTGGCCATTCAATAAGCCTTAATAATTTTGATTCAGATTCTGCCTTAGAAGGCAGTACAAGGCAAATTCCTCGTATGGTTTACCGTGAGACGGGCATCCGATTAGAATACCTTTCACCATACATTTGGATGGCTTGCTTGGCATTTCTGCCACACTCACCGTAAATAAGTAGAGGGGCATCCAGTTTTTCCTCACTCGTGAACTTCATTGCATACGTACAGCCACACACTGATATACCACTTACCATACCACATTACGTTGACTGGCGCTGTGCTGCTATTAGGAGGCCCCATGCTACCGGCCCATCTTAATCTATCATATTTGCACATTATTTCTCGGTGTTTGTGATACTTTCCATTGCATATGCTAAATCACTGAATTCCTCTTTGCACGTACTTTCAGATGCAGTTGAAGAAATAAATGTAAGTTACAAGGGGAAAAATCAAATGTGATTGAATTATTTCTGTCCATACACGTGTTACGAATAGTCACTTTGCTGCAAGTTACTTGCCCCCGTACGTCATTTGGGTAAATGTAAAGAATAGCGGCTTTTCCGAAATTATAAATAAAAATCCCGAAAAGTGGTATATTTCGACTCTAATTACACCGAATACGAATTTACTAACGGCATTAACGTATTATGCTAACAAACCACAAAAACCACAATGGGGAGGGTTATGAAGATCAGGGAAATTGTGGGGTAAAATTAATAAAAATACACCCACAAAAATACAAAAACACCTCAATGTAACATTTGTCCACCGAATTTCGTAAAATGTGCCCACCTAACCCCACGATGAGTGAATCACTATTTTACTTTTTAATCTAACCTACGATTTTATTATAATCTAGGATTTTAGGGTTTTAAACTAACAGTAAAACACACGGGAAGTATATGAATTAACTCACCGTAAGGGGCTCTTGTCCACCCAGTTGTCTTGCATTTTAAACGAGGCGGCAAAGAGAAGCCAATCCCCTCTCCCACCTCACCCATACAATTGTCCTCTTGAACCTAGCTCGATTTGATGCTAGGGCAAGCTGGGTTCCCCCAGCAAGCCCTGGTTCCCATTAACATTTAACCTCCCTCCGACTGTCTGCACAGAGATTGTGGGAGGAGGTAGCAGTGATGCTGCAACCTAGTATTGTCCCTTTTGGTATTTTGAATAAGCAGGTTTAGTTATAGGCTGGAAGGGAAATTGTTCAAACCCTCGGCAAGTCTTTGATATTTTTGAAAGCTGATTCTAAGCCTGTTCATCCATTTGTAGTTGTGTGAGCAAGTGTACAAAAGGCAGTTTTTTATCTTTGGCATATATTAGAATGTCCCATCTGCATACATCTGAACTGTTAAATAAGTGCTGGGAATGTCTGCAGTATATACATTGTATAAAAAGGGTGATAGGGCGGATCCCTGTGGCACGCCTGCGGTGAGGGGGCGGGTAGAAGACCCAGAAATTTCTATTGATACGTAAAATTCTCTGTTTGTGAAATAACTTTTTAGGAGATGAATGTAGCAGTCCGGGAAATTGAAATTAATTAGTTTTTGTAGCAGGCCCGGGATCCACACTTTATCAAATGCTTTAGCAATATCTAAGAATATAGCTATTGTTGTTTGTTGGTTATTTAAAGTGTTTTGTGTGCTCATGACGAAGTTTCACAGTGCGTGTGTTGTAGAATACCTTGATTTAAAGCCGAATTGAGTTTTGGGGATAATTATTTTAATTTCGGCGTGTGTTTAACGTGTGAGGAGTATTTTTTAGAAAATTTTACTAAAAGAACTTAGCAGTGATATCGGGCACCGGTTTTGTGGAAGACAGGGATCTTTACCGGGTTTCGGGATAGTTATTACTTTAGCCCGTTTCCAGTCTGCAGAAAAGTGTTTATATTTAAGTATGGTGTTAAACAGGTTTAGTATTATGCAACGTGCAGGGTATGGGAGGTTTTTAAGCAATTGATACGTTGCAAAGTTCCGGGCCGCGGCTCGTTAACACGTTATTTAAAACAATGCAGCCTCGCCGTTTGGCGCCATATTGTAAAGTTCCGCCCGTATTATCGTTAAGCTAATATTTAGAATATTACAGCCTCACAGGTGGGCGCCATCTTGTAAAGTCCCCGCGGGCTAGTTACGATATATTAATGCAGCCGCACAGGTGGTCGCCATGTTGTTAACGTTCGGCACTTGTTACACTGCCGCATGTTTACGTTGCCACGGCTTGCTCAGAGGTAGAAACACGAGACTCGGTGAATGGACACCGTGTAATTATGAAATAAAGTTCAAGTTCCAAGTTAGTTTGTTCTATACTTTATTTAACATTCAGCCACACAGGTCACAGACGGAGATTTAGTATGCAGAGTACGAACCTTTACCATTAAATATACTATTGCAGATAACAGTGCCACAGTCGTTTACTTAATGATGTTCTTAAAAAAACTGACCCGAAGAAACTTAAAATGCGGCTACCTCCCACACCGGCTGAGAAATGATATATTAAAGTCTAGTTGCCGATGTGGGGGTTCTAGTCCTGCCCGAACGCGGCCTAGGCTAGCATTGCATGATACTTCTCGACTGCGCTGACCTGCCCTCACGGGCGACGTGAAGTAACTCTCCCTGACGACTGACTTGAATAAGACTGCTCCTCAGGGCGACAGACAGACGCCCTTTTTTGTGCTGTCTCACACCCCCCTCTCCTGCGATAAGGGCCTGCATCCGGCCAGCAGCGGCATCTAACACTGCACGTGTCCCGCTCTCAACACGTTATCGATACTGCGTTGTCAACAGAAACGAACCTCTCGTACAACAAAAACTTGTCGAAGTTGCCCAAAAGCACACGTCTGCCGGATAAACTAACACGGGAAACGAGCCACCACGGCTTTAAACTTTAACCCAATAAAAATAATAAGAAGCTTTCCAAAGCTTCAAACACACGAAATAATTTTACACCCATGTCCCGGAAAATTATGAATATTGCGTCATTACAACGTAATTTTATTAACTGCCACTGCCAATAAGGTGACGGCGAGATGCGCATATGTTTACGTTACTACAGCATTACTTAACCAAACATCATGGCGTCCTACGTAAACAAAGCGGAGGACGCCGACCTAAATATAAAATAGGTAAGGTGTGCAAAAGCCATTTCTATCACTTTTGATGGGTCTATGTCTCCTTAAAAAGCCCCTATTCTTTACATTTACCGCGGACCATCTCTATATACGCTATTTCTATTGGGCATATTATAACACTTGTAAATCCCAACAAGATAATCCTTGAAAAAGCAAAAGATAATACTTGTATACTCTCGGACATGGCCTTCAAAAAATCTGTGATTCTTAATAATAACAGCACTTTCCACAAATGGTAAACTTCAGGAAAATTAAGGAATACAATAAATCTTTACATATTCCTAACAAGTTGACTGTCACAAAGTTCCCTTCACGTCAATACATTCTTCACGACTACTTACACGAAAACGTACCCAAATATATAATTACTTAACAATGGCTATACCAAATGAATTATACTGCCGATCCCATCCTCAAATTTCCAGCACAGCTGAACATACTAACATACATGACCTAGGCTATCCGGAACTAACCTGCGATTTTTGGTGAATTGCAAGCTTTCAACATAAACCTTTTCATATAATTTACGCACTCACGCATTTGCTTGCCAAAAAACTTCAATGTGCTTTTTTTATATAGTGGGCCGGTTTTTACTTTTTACACTACTTTTCTTTCTTTTCAACTACCAGGGCCCGAAGTTTGTTTACATTTCAAACCCCGCCACAATAACCATTGTCCACGGACGTGATTGGTGAACGTGACCCTCTGACGTGTAAGCTCGCTTCTCTTGAATTAAGTTCCAAGTTTATTGTCCAACTTGAAATATTTATTCCGGCAAACGTTCTTCGCGCACAAAAAACAAATACCGCCGGAAAATAGGTGACGAAGGCAAACTATAGAATACAAATGTAATAATTTAATCTATCAGTATAGTCTAGGCAAAATGGTTCACATGCTATTTTCTACTTTTCTAGGCCGAAAAAAAAATACTGATGAATATTAGAAATAAGAGCAATCCCCCTCTAAGTATAGGCTATTCATGGAAAAGTCTAATTTGCAATAATAGTCAATAAATATTTTTTATATTAGCCTTAGATGTTAACTTCTGAGTGCGGTGGAATATATACACTGTGTTTATTACTTGGCAATATTTATTTAAAAAGGTGGTTTAAAGATAAAAATGACCGAAAGGAAAAATTAACTAGGGTCTCTAAATAGCTCAGTTTACCCTTAAATTTTACCTTGAAAAGCTCCCATTCACTCAGCAGTACGTCCATGAACATCAGAGCCTGCGTGCTCGCCAGGAACAACATGAAGCAGTTCGCAGTCTTCATTGTCAGGAATGTAGCTAAAACATAATTTAATAAGTCAACAATGTAGATGTACAGAAACTAATATAATTAATACAATAATAACTTGTACTAAAATGTATCGTAATGAGAACTTAATATATATTTTATCTTGAATGTGAACAGTTATTGTGCGTATACCACACGTTTCAATTCAATAACTTATGTGGCCACATACACCAATAATCATGATATGCGCAAATTATTTCTTACAAAGACGGTTTTAAAAAGTAAACCCTGAAACGGCTAACTATTTCTTTTTTTAACTTAAAAATATCCTCGAGGTAAGTAAGAGCTCTCTCTGGTCACGTTTACTTTTCTTAGACTAAGTTATTGTCTATTGCTATCAACATAGTGAGTCTAGTAAAAAAAACTTATATTACTATCAACTTTGTGGGTCTGATATAAAAAAAAAGTTAGAAATTTTGTTATGTATTAATGCCTCGGTAATTAGATGTTTTTGTCTGCCTCACCTACAGGCGATACCAGTGGCAAATCCCTTTTCTGTTTACTACAAAATTAATTTGTGCTTGCAACAAAAATGTGCATGCACCCCAACTAACATGCGCGACCCTACCGTTGCACAGATTACAGCTGCGGAGAAAGGCCCTTTGTTTTTTTTATTGTATGTGTAAGTATATTTTGTGTATTCAGGGTATTAACTACACCCTAATTGTGTCAAGCTCAAGCACTGCATAATAGCTGTGTTTATTTAAAATCAAAAATGAAGAAGAAAAACTTTTATCATGAATCACCGATGCGTAATTCTGTTCGAAGGTAATTTCATATAATTTGTTTACGCAAAAATTATAGTTTTGTAAATAAACTTATTTTAATGGACGTTTTCCTTAAGAAATCGAGTATATATTACTATTTTATAATTTTCCGAGTAGAGAAGTTGCTTAAAATTTAATTATTTTGTGCCCAAGCAACGAGGAAACTTCCAAAACAATTTTAAAATGGAGTTCCTAAACTGGACAAACATCCAAAATAATTTACCTTATCCACAAGCGGCACTAAAATGACTATCACAGTCACTTCATTGTTAGATAAGTTTGAAAGGTTGAATTACGGCTTGTGGCAAAATTGTGTAAATTTGCCTTTAACTTATATTAGGCATGTGTCAAGTCACTGCGAGGTCCAAATAATGAACCGCAGGCTACACAGCAATTTATAACACTTCCTGGAAGCAACCCTCGCATCATGCCAGCTGTTAAATCGAAATTGGTACCCACCATAAACTAACCAAAAATTTACATCTAAATATGACACTTGTTAAACACTGATTTTAAATAATCTGTGAGATGTTCTTGATATCTGTATTATTTCCATCATATTAGTAAATTATTTTATACTACCAGAAATGTACCCCTACTACGTTGACTTCCAACGCTCATGTCGCCCTTCGCTGGCGACAGCGTTCTGATTGGCTAACGCTCGTCGCGTCGCTGTATTGTGGTTTTGTTGGAGTCAAGTTTTGTAAATACTGAAGCTTCCATCTTTGCACTCGTAAGTTAGTAAATAATTCTAATCAATAAATAAAATTAAAGATAAATGACCTGCAATTAATAATACAAAATAAATCTAACAATGTGATGTTACCTTTCGCAAAATATGATACACGCATGTTTCAGGTTGATTATTTGACTTGAATTTGGCGCAAATTTGATGTTTACAGCAGAGGAGAACAAACTGATACCAGACAGCAGCAATTTGTCTCGGCGACTGCACAGGCTCAATCGCTCAATTGTGAATAGCTTGTATAAACCTCTGTCGACCACGTCGCCGTATTGTAAATACTGCAACAACTTCCGTCACGCACTTCGACAACACATGACTGTTGTTACGCAGAAACTTACAACAAAGTTAGCACCGATTCACACTTGACTCTAGTAATACAGTTATTTACTGTAAATTTTGTAGAAAGTATAGTCATTTCAAAGTTGGGGGCATTATATCGTCACATTGCTACGCTTCCGGTATGTATATCACAAAACATGTCATATTTTTTCTCATTATCCTTGATATTCAACAACAATTTGTGCTTGTCATCAATTTGTCTACCGTTCACGATCACGAACACACAGAAAACAAAAATTATCAAAATTAAATTGGCAGGTACATTTTTTTTTAATACGAGACAATGAAAGTGGCAACTAATATATTACATACACAGTTTTGACAAATTGAGAAAAGTATGTCTGAACGTCTGTAATATAAAAATGGCTACGATAAATAACATCCGGGGCAGAACCTACGCAACGATAATTTAAATGAACAGTTACATTGTTAAAAAGTTATATTAAAGACATAAAAATTAGTCGAAATAATTTTTAGCTGTTTTGGTTTCGATAGCATTGTTTCCTTCCGTACCAGATTGGCCAATTTTTACACGTGCGGAGATATTCAAGTTACCAACAGAAAAAGGCTGTCGCAGCCTGTAACTGGCAGCTGTATATACCATACTATGTTTCAGTAAACCGTGACAGCAGTCACTTCTTTCCTTTCAAACTTTCCGAGAAAAAACTTACCATAAAACGTTATAATCAACCACAAATTTTGATTTATGAAGCCTTTTATAAAATAAACCGTTTGAGATACCTATAATAACATTAATTCAGTTGTCCGTAACATAAAGCGTGCTAGTTTTAGTATAATGCATATTTTCTTACAAAGCGTAACAACATATATGATTTGAGAATGTCCACATTGGAATTACAGCAGAATAGCAGATGCACCGATAAGGACACGATATTATTTGGACAGGCATGCTCATCACTTTTTTAAGTAGCAACGTATTTGGTAGCAATGCGCAGATAAGGAAACCGCATCACCCATAGACCTACCTACTTACTAACATCACTGATCATCCACGACGTTACCACAAATATTAATTCTCGTAACAATTGTCACACACTATTTTGCTTGCCTAGGGCAACTAAGCGCGTGGAAAAAGCATGAAACGCCGACGAAAAATAAGTAATTTTATATGTTGCTAAAATCCCGAAGTACATACGAAAGTCAATACTAACCAACTACAACAGAAAATATACGACTACTGCAACAGAACTTACCCACGACTGCGCCCTATGACAGATTTTCGTGTACGACAGGACTGCCGACTCTACCAGACGCTTGCTTATATAGATCCTGGATCTGTGAAGAAAAAAAACGGGGAACCCCGGGCGGCGCCGGACGAGGTCCAGCAAAGCGCACTTGGCTTGGGTGCCATACATTGTCGATAGTGAAGAAGAAAATTGAAGGCGGGGAGGGGGATTAGATTGACACACGAAAAGCCTGCCGGGAAAAAAAAAATTACAATAACTTACGGGTTCATGGCACTGATTTTGCCTCGGGAAAACATTTTCTAAAGCTATTACAATGGCGAGTAGAGTAAATGTATGTCTTAAAAAGGGGAATTTAGTATTATATAGGCTGTTCACGGTAAAGTGAGCATTTTTTAATGCCTTCCCAATAGGCTTTAATTTTATTGCAGCCTCAGGCATTAACTTTTGAGAGAGGTTAAATGTATGCACTGTGTTTATTAGTCACATGGAAGTGTGCAGACCAGATTTTCAAAGAACTGCTGAAATTCAGCGGGTAAAGAGAAAAAGTATTCGGGAGATTGCCTCTTTATAAAAGTTTTTAATTATGATGGTCAAAATTTCATTGTTCGGGTATTATTTTTTTTACCTTCATTATTTTTTTAACAGGTGTATAGTTACAAACATTTTCTACTACAACCCACATTGCAATTTCTGTTGTAATTAAAATTGCTATATCTGCATAAATTTTAAGGTACGTGATTTTATTTGGCGGGGGGAAGGGGGGGGGATAAAAATTCCATGTTGCACCTCATCCACCAAATTTAGGAACTTAAATGAAATAAAATCAAAAGCTTGGTATATTTCTGCTAATTCACTGTTAAAATTTATATATTTCTTAAACGCCTTGATTAACTAACTTGCAGCGCAGGGAAATATTACTAAATGAAAGAACTGAAAAGCCTTGTACTTTCTGCCAGCAGTAGGGATGATGGCTATTTACCCACACGGTTGAATGGGACGCGCCCATTTGGCGCGCTATGGAGCGTGTACTAGTGGAGGGCACGGCGTTGATGTGCTGACGTATCACTCCCTCAAGCCGAACAGTGCGCACAGACCGAGGGCGGCCAGCATTACACATGTGTCTCCGCAACATGGGAAGCATAAGTCGCCTTTTTACTGCGGACTTTGTAGGCGTTCTATAAGGCATTCAGCAAAATTACGTTTTCAAAACTAAATATTTACATGCTCATATATTCTTTAATATTCTGTTTAGGCATTTAGTTTCCGAACATCCTGAATATACTGTGTTAATACGAAATTAATTTAGATCTATACATATACATATTTACATGTAATACTCATGCATACACAGGAGCACAAATATACAAAAAAATATATATCGTTTTAGGTCACTGACTTTTTCCTCGGATAGCGAAAAGCAATCATAAACATATATATATATATATATATATATATATATATCAAGCGGTAGTGTGTGCGTGTGTGTATATGTATATATATATATATATATATATATATATATCAAGCGGTAGTGTGTGCGTGTGTGTATATGTATATATATATATACATATACATATACACACACGCACACACTACCGCTTGATGACTTTCTGAAACATTCAACTTTTAAACCAAATTCGGTTCTCAGATATTCATGCCTGAATTAGGATATCAATCTCTGCAATGTTTTTAGATAACGTAACTTTTAAAAAAGTTATCCGTTAATTTTGAAGGTGTGCCATTTTCCTGTAGTTTGGAATCAAATCTAGTACACGAGCATTAATATTAGTAATGTGTTACTTCAGCAATGTTTGGAGGCTGTCATCTTATTTATCGTGACATTTAATTTAGCCTTTAGCTCATAAAGTTTCTTTCTTCACCTTAATCGTGCGAAGGCACGTTTCCTTGGATATAAAAAACCCAGAAATCATTCAATTATCTCAACATTTGGCATACATAGGAGTAACATATGGAAATAAAAACAAATTTGGTTCTTTTTTGCAGTATCAAAGAAGGAACACCCGACAGTCAAAGATACATTTTTGGGTAATTAACACTTTTTTTAGAATATCTGAACTGATTACCACGCACCTAAAAACTTCTATTTGGAACAGTAATATGGAACTTTCATGTTGAAATAACGGGATAACGTATTTAAATATACAGAAGGGAGTGGAATTCGTCCGACAAACTTCTGGAGGTGATTCCGTATGAAAAATTAAGTATAAAATATATACCACACTTTCTACCTAAATAGAATGTCGAAGGAGATACGAGCCCTTGAAATATCAATACTTTAAAGTGTATTTTTGGAAAATATCATAAACGAAGTGGAATTTCCTAACATTATTTTATGTTATGGGGATGTTCAACTTAGAGCAAACTCTCGTTGATACATCCACCAGTANTTCTATTTGGAACAGTAATATGGAACTTTCATGTTGAAATAACGGGATAACGTATTTAAATATACAGAAGGGAGTGTAATTCGTCCGACAAACTTCTGGAGGTGATTCCGTATGAAAAATTAAGTATAAAATATATACCACACTTTCTACCTAAATAGAATGTCGAAGGAGATACGAGCCCTTGAAATATCAATACTTTAAAGTGTATTTTTGGAAAATATCATAAGCGAAGAGGAATTTCCTAACATTATTTTATGTTATGGGGATGTTCAACTTAGAGCAAACTCTCGTTGATACATCCACCAGTAATGAAAGTGACAGGGGTGGCCAGCCTCTTATTGCAGTTTTTTTTACCATCAAAAATTACGAGCGTTTGATGCCGGTTTATTGAACAGTATGTCCTAATTAACAAAAATGACTCTCTTGTTGCAACTGCCCAGGGCACGCCGTTTACGAGTAAAACGCACAGAGCTGGGAATGCAGCGATACAGTGCCTAGCACGTAAATAATACTACCTACGTGCGTGCGTCTATGGTGTGCTGTTTTGCCCACTGCACAGACGATAGTTCACGACATTTTTGACACTTACTGTAAACAGCATGTATCATACATTAATTATCTTACGGTACTTCAGCTGCCTGTTTGTTCCTGTGTGTGATGACCTGCAGGAAGCAGACTATTGGTATCGCATACGTGCCTGGAACTCTATCACTGCCGCTGGAAGTTTTACGTGAGTTTCGAACGAAAACGGTGGGCCCTGGGAGTTGAAACAAGAGGCCGTNCTATCACTGCCGCTGGAAGTTTTACGTGAGTTTCGAACGAAAACGGTGGGCCCTGGGAGTTGAAACAAGAGGCCGTTTTTGTTTATTAGGTCTTACTTCTCGATAAATCAGCATCGAACTATCATAATTCCTGAAGGAAGAATCGTTCTATGCAATGTAAGGGTGACCACCCCAATTATTTTCGTTACGGGGGGATAGTGTTTGCTCTTAAGTTGTACATCTTTATGGCATAAAACAATTTTCGGAGAAGTGTAATTTAGTTTCACTTTGTTTCCCATATTTTGTNAAGTTGTACATCTTTATGGCATAAAACAATTTTCGGAGAAGTGTAATTTAGTTTCACTTTGTTTCCCATATTTTGTAAAAGTACAGTTTAAAATCTCGATTTTCAACGGTTCACCTAACATCTGCCTTAATATTCAGTGACCTGTATTTTTTCCATTTGATTTTGCATAAGGAATCCTCTCACGAATTTTGTGGGCGAATTCCGCTCCATCCNATCCTGTACTATAATTATATATTGACACTATCCGGTACTAAATGCAGCGAAAGCATCATTCAAAAATATGAAGGTATGTGTAGGAATTGTAGTATAACATTATTTCATAAACCTTTCATGCGCCGTCAGATTAACAAAGTAGCAGAAGTATCATTTGCTACGAGCCTCGCGTTTTCGAGGGCCCGGCGCTAAGTAGGACAATTTATCTTATTAAAATTTATAAACTAATAATGATTAAAAATAAAATAAGGAGCAGAATTGGTCAAAATAGACATAACATTATCACTCTGAGTTTTGAACATGAACTTCCGGTGAAAAGGAATTTTCAGACATCAGCAAATTTTCTCATTATAAATCTAGGAAGTGTAATTTTTCACACTAAAGTTTTACTTTTAATTTGAGATGCTAAACTAATAGTGATGTGAAAAACTGCTATTCNCTAATAGTGATGTGAAAAATTGCTATTGAAGAGATTTTTCTTTATAAGTATCGTTTGTATCACCAGCAAATATGAACAATCGGATTGGTATGGCATGTAAGCAAATATTAATTTTAATTCTCAAAGTTTTTTTAATTAAAGTTTTTTTTATAAGCTACAGGCCTCGATATTGCTAAATCTGGCCCTGTTCATGCGTATAAGCTGTTCACGGTAAACTGAGCACTTTTGAATGCCTTGCTTCCGGTCCACTTGTATGCACGTTGTGCATTATAACACCATATGTGAAATTAGCATTGGCAGGGCCAAACTACTTTATTCATACGTCGGTGAAATGAAACTGCGAAATTATTTTAAAAAATACATATTTTACAAATTTGAAAATTATTACACTGATGTGGATTAAAAAATAACAGAAAGTAAAATAAAACATTTCAGTATTTACAAGTGTTTACCTAACATTTTAAAACTCAACGTGAAGACATGGAACTACTTTCATTCTGTCGTTTCAACTTTACTGGGCGCATGCCATTCATTGTGCCCGTTAAAATAAACGCAGGAAGGGGTAGTGATATTTTTCAGATGTTGATTTCAAAAGTGCTCACTTTACCACGAACAACCTTTAAAATAGTTCAGATTATTCGAAATCCGCAATAGTTTATCTTCAAAATAGCTCAAATTGGTGCTCTCATTCCAATTTTGAGTTTTTAACAATAGTAGATCATATTTGAAGCATATTCACTCGTGCAAATGTCAGTGAGCTTTATAGTATTCTGGAAAATTCGAAATTATGGCCGTTGAATAGGTTAATTATAAGCTTGGCAATTTATTTTCTTTCCCAACAAATTTGACTAAATGCTAACCATACATATACCCGATAGTTTTTGGCAACATATCTCTACACATCAAGCTGTGTCACCATCAATTTTCTTTAAATACTATAGGATACTTGTGAAATTGAATAATTAAGTCAATGCACCGATTCCTGCATTTCGCTGTGTTAAGTAAAGCGTGATTTCATGATAAATTGTTATGTCAATTAAAGTGCTAACTCCTATATCAAAATGAGTCATTCGAAGCAACCCAGTGTTGTTGCATTCTGATTCATTTGTATCTTATCTGACGGGCAAGGTTAGACCAGGTCAAAAAGCTTATGTAATTTTTTGGTTAACTGGCTAGAGCTTATTCTCGAGATCATGCGATCGGCAAAATGATAATTTGCACCGTGAACAAAGTAAAATTGAGCATCAATGAATGAATTTTTATTGATTCACAACATGTTACTTTTTTTTTTTTTTTTATGTATTATTTGTAATTTATATATAACAGGCTTTTATGAATGGAGGTAGTTGGTAAACATGTAAACATGTGCTGGCAGCACTGCTCTATACTTCGGATGGGATTCCCCAGCGATGTACCAACCAACCTTCATTGTACTGTCTCTATGCTAACAAACATCGAGAATAAGAAACCCAAAATGAAAAATTAAAGTTCTTTCAAAATATATTAATTTTTTTTATTTTATATTGATGATCCTTTAAATAGACACAAGTATCTCAGTTTGAATGATTATTATCGTTGTTTGTATGAAGTGGAGACAAGTATTCCGAAAATTTCATTAATACTAATAATATTAGTAATAATAATATTATTATAAAACAATACAACTTCTCTAAGACTTTTTCGTTTAAATGGGTGGCATCTTGATGTAGTGTAGAATTATACTGTTGTAGGCATTATTAAAACATTATTAAAACTTTATTAAAACTTATACTGTTGTAAGCTACGCTACATTACTAAAAATATGGAACAGATTTGTCTAGATTGGTATGGTGGTTGTTTCCCTATATCATGGCTGAACTCAGACAAAAGTCATGATGCTGGCTGAGATCTTTTAGCGAGCACCATTCAGAATGATTATCCCTTTTATTTACACAAAGGGAACACAAAAAATTACATATAAATACTTTCTAAAAAATATATAGTAAACCGTAGCTTTAAGAAAGGCTGAAAGAAAAAAAAATTATGTATGCAAATTATAAATGTTTTCATTTAAACAAATGGTGGATAAAGGAATAATTTCACCAGAGCTAGGTTTAGGGTGGCAGCACAATTCACATTTCTTCAAACCATAGTTTGTGTAATATAGGGGAACATTTAAAAACTTGAATTTCATCATGGAAAAGTGTATAGTCTTGTGGGGGTGCAGACACTCTGCATGACCTACCTAAGGCATGGAAAGTAGCTAGTTCCTTTCAAACTTGAAGACCATCACAAACTGCTTTTACAGCCCCCAACGGCTGCCACTTTAAATTTTGTGCCATAACTTTTGATTTATATGTGCTCTATCCACTTTGTAGTCGATTATGGGGAATAAACTCGATGGGTTTGTATACGACTTCACACTGATCGTTCTTGATGAAATCACTTCAGTAAGGGGATGTGGGAGGATATGCCAACTATCCCTGATGATTGAGCGAATTGCCATCACTGGCCTTATACATATCGTAACTGCAAGTGTCACATTCGCAAAACCTCAACCAACTTCTTAGGCCACTTGGTCGATGTTGGTGGCAACAGACTCAATGAAGGGCATCGTTAACGAGTGCTGATCACGTTGTACCCGAAAGCAGTTATGCAAGTTTTTCGGCTCTGCCAGCTGGTTACATGAATAGGCACGACCCAGCCTAACAACGCTGGTGAAAATCAAATTTTTTACTTCAACAGTTTGAAGTTCAGGTCATCTGAGCTATGCTGCGATGTCAAGGCTATAATCTGGGCTTTTAAGAGCGGAGCACTACCCTTACCTGGATACCAGTACTTCGCACTCTGCGCCAATAACAGTCACATTACTACCTGGCTGCGAAATATGTAGGAAGTGCATAGCAATCTGACCTATAGGTCAATGCTGTTGCAAAGTTGAGACTTTTGAGGTTGGGCAAATCCTTGGTTCTGAGAATCAGCTGACTGATGCCTTCTCCCTGTTACGACGTGAACCCAACATCGGCATTGACGAGGTCGAATTGGAGATAATTCTACCACATGCATCAACTGGCTGTGCCGAGAAAGAAAGTTTGAATCAGATCGTGTGTACCGATTCTGGTCTTGTCAAACCCGAGCTGTTGCTTGACATTGTGTATGACTGCATTACTTAAGTACAGCAGCTCTCCACTGATATGTGTTGCTGCCGAAATGTGTGACAAACACGCCAAACAATATCTTGAAGACACATCCACCTAACTGCCTGAGCACATAAGAACTGTCTGTACTCCCAAATCATGCGAAATGGTACCTTGTTATCCAGAAGCAGATATAAACTTTCGGTTAAAGAAGAGGATAATTTACTCATTGTACAAGTGCAGGTCTATATTTTTTATTCATGGCCAACCACCCTCTCTCCGGAGAGTTTAACGCAATCACGCCTCAATATAAGACCACTAGTTTTTCAACGCTTAAGTGATGAGTTAATTATAATGCATCATTCACGCATTATTCACCTATGGCAAGGACAGTGAATAAACCGCTCAATCAAGTGAAATCACTGTCAATTCATTATAGGGCATTCTTTGTAGCGTCACCCGAATTTCGTTAGCATATTTCAGGCATACGAGATGGCCTACAGTCTCGGTATCAGATATAAAAAGTGCAACCGTAAGTATGCGACACCCATCACCAAACTGACGGAGGATTACCAGGGTCACCACGGGCTGTCAACCGAACGACCCTCATCATTAGCTCACCACTGAGTTATGGCTCCAGGCAATATAACATCCAACCAGCCCTTGTTAACATCGCTGACATCACGGATCACCATCATCCGACCGCTCACAGCCACATGCATGGGGTGCCTGATCCCTGGGACACTGTACCGATACTGGGGTCCTGCGAATCTTCTACTCTCCATGGCACCCAGGATACCGGCGCCATGACGATTTCTCAGATATGCCACCATCAATCATCTGCCTCGTGTCATGACAGAGCATCTGCAATGCCTGTCACCACCCCATCTTCGTCGCAGCTGTGACTCATCATGTTATGAGTGATGTGTGTATTTGACAGGCTGTCTGAAATGGTCCATGCTTTAGTTATGTGTCCCCAGTGACGTCAGAGCTGCATTTTCTCTCATCACACATCAGTCAGTGTATCACTGTATAGGACTGTGTCTACTTCGTCCAGTGGTACTGACAATAGGTCGGGGTTGGAGAATGGTAGATATGTCTACGATGTACTGTTACTCATGACAAATTCTGGCGGGAAACACTCATCAGAGACATCGTGTTGGTTTCTTAACGACTGCTCTGCTCTTGTGGGTCTTGGCCGAGTTACCCAGGTGGCTAGGCTGTTCTCCCGATCCTTTACGTCTCAATTGAAGATGGGTGAATTGTGGTGCGATAGGCTGCTATCTGTGGGCAGTCGCGGTAGGCCCAATACTGCCGCAGGTGCCCGTTGTTGGTTGAACAGTTATGCTGGTATGAAGTTAGCTAAATGTGGAGTTCTAAGGCCACATCGCACACCAATTAAACGCTGATCAAAAATGCATTACACTGGAAAATACTTAAACCCTGAGAATGATTGGAAGATGGGCCCAGCTCCCGAAATGCCTTTAACAGGCAAGGACTACAATCAAAATGCTTGACTTGTGGTTGAAGTCATTTATTGACAATCTGACAATACAAACCAGTTGATGATGCTCACGTCATTACGCGGACCCGACACACTTAGCCTGTCGGGGGCTAACGCGAAAGAATGAGTGTGTGCTCTCTGGACTTACGTGCTAAAGTTACACTCCTAAGTCTACAGGAGATGGAGAGTTGCTCCTCCCGGGCGATGAAGTTAACTTAAATTAAAGTTCCAGTTGATGAAAGATGAAAAAACTATTGTTCGTGATGATAGACAAAGCAGTTGTTGAGGTGCCTGGGAGTCGCGAACTTCACAACCTGCTCCGATGAATACTCGCTTCAGGCTCAATGGCTGCTGGTGTCATTCCAACCTCTTGCTGTAAAGATGCTGATATTCGGAAATGCATGAGCGTAACATAAAAGTGCAAATAGATTTAAGCCCTTAATTATTACGTTTAATTGGTGGGAAAATTACCTTAGCTAATTTGAGACTGAACGTTGTCTCTAATGAAAACTTACGTGTTCTACAAGCCACTTCAATTATTAATAACACACTTTCATATTGTTACATTTACATGCACATAATGCTAGAAATGTATCTATCTGAGTATGTAAACCTCTTGACTGCTGAAAAATATTCATATTCACCTTTACACACACTATACCTAAAGAAAAATATACAAACTGAAATGCCTCCAGTCAGGTGATGCCTGTGGGGACTAAATATANACACACACTATACCTAAAGAAAAATATACAAACTGAAATGCCTCCAGTCAGGTGATGCCTGTGGGGACTAAATATATGTTGACATAGGTGATGCTCATGCTTCAAGTAGGAAGTCGTTGGCACTTCACTTTGACGTAACTTGAAATTACATTTTAAAACACACTTCACTTGAGGTGTACATTTTGAGTATAGTAGGAATTATAAGACTCTGCTTTTGACGGGCACTAACATATTTAAACACTTTGTGTTGCGCAATGGCGTTGGTTGTTCGAACGCATCCTGATCAGGGGCACTACGAAGCCTGGTGTCGCCTTCATGCATGCTACACCCTGATGGTGCAGCGCTGAGTGTGAGCACACGTGCCGGTCGGTTGGGATCCGAACCACAAGATTGTCCTATCATCTCCAACATGGTCGGAACAAAGTGTGACCATCTGCTAACTCGCGTGGTGTTGAGCGAAGCGAGCTTTTTCCAAACCACTGCCGAGATAGTGTTGCTGATGGCCTCACCCGATGTTCTTGTCGTCGGCACGGTGCTCGGCCGGGGCTGCTGTTGTACTGTGGCGCAGCGAACGGTCGCGGATACCTGTGACTTTGGGCACATGTCAGTACATAAAGACTTCATTCATGGCTTATTGGTGTATAAATTGTGTATAATGCCATATAAACATTTCGTTCTTGACCAGTGTCGTCTTTGTTTGAATGCAAATGANTGGTGTATAAATTGTGTATAATGCCATATAAACATTTCGTTCTTGACCAGTGTCGTCTTTGTTTGAATGCAAATGAAACAAAACTTCTATATTCGTGGCCAAGATGTTCACTTAGGACTTGTGTTTTCGCCAGACTGCAACTATATAGATTTCTCATCAAGTCCTGTGTTTGTTTATGACTGAACTTGCACATGTTTCCTTTTGAACTTGCGAATACATAACTTTATTAAGTGCCTCATGTTGTTTACATTAGAACCTGTGTTTGTTTATTGTTGAACTTAGGTTTATTTTCACTAATGCGGCAATTAAACCGATTCTCTTCAAGAACTGAGTCGATGAATGAAGCGATTTGTGTGGCATTTAACATCGATATCTTAAGAGCCGATGAAGGTGCGCGAGTTGAGTATGGAACCGAGCTGGTGTGAAAATGCAAGGAAAATGGGAGATCCACGAGAAAACCTGCCGACCAGCAGCATCGTCTGGCATGATTCCCACATGCGAAAATCCGAGAGCGATCTCACCGGGAATCAAACCCGGTTCGCCTAGGTGGGAGTCAAGTAGTCTAATCTCTGCCCCATCATAACCCCTATCAAGAACTGTTTGTTTACATCTGAACCCATGTTCTTTACATGCAGATCTGGTGTGAGCAACTATGTTGCATCGTAGATACCAGCACACACGAATCTGTCCACCTCTTGCGGCCCCAGTCAACCAACCAGACACCCACCACACTCCTTTCCAGACACTTGCACAGTCCTGCTAATGATGAAGCGAGCCTCACACGTGGGCCACATGCAGAAGGATCTGAAAATGCTGGTGGAGAAGTCCAGGATTTAGGTGTACCAGCATGAGCTACAAGTAGCGGGTGGCACCAGAGTGGATCCAGCAAAGCAGTTGGAAAATAACTGAATATAGGAAATACAGTGGTTGCCAGAAAGGAGAAGAGCATACACATTGTCAGATTCTGGCTCTCTTGTTGATTGTTGGGGGAGGGGGCTATGCAGTCGTATTCTATTGTATTACCACCACCCGAACCCAACACGCATGTTACATACGTCAACATGAGCTGCAGCTGTTCTTCGATGCACACGCTGCACCACAAGCACACATGGCGAGAACATCAACAGGCGACCAGCATTCACCAGCCTGCCTAGCGACAGCCATTGGCCAACACCACTGGAAGAGAACAGGTACAACTAACAACAGAGCCTCCCTGCCAGTTACATGCTGAGGAATATTTTCAGTTCCGATGATAGGATGTCGTGGTCTCAGGAGTGAGTAACAGTTATTGAGTATTTGCGGTGACAGGTTTCAGAAGGTCTGTTTTAGTGAAATTTGCATTATAATACAAGGGTGCCAGCTCGGGTGAACAGGGACCCTTCTCTAGGGGCGGGCCGTTCACCCGCGTGGCTACTTCCGGACTCACTTCACGCGAACAATGATGTATTGTTGAAAGATTAATACTGTCTGCCTGCCTAATGAGGACGTAGACCCCCTCATATGCAGGTAATATCCGGGTGAGATTGTTACGACCGTCTCACACATTGATAGAACTTACGTGCCCAAAAATCACATCACTTGTGGAGTGAAGTATTTGAGTGGGTAGAGGATCCAAAATTACTTAGACGTGGAACAGCTGGTAGTGGANGGGTAGAGGATCCAAAATTACTTAGACGTGGAACAGCTGGTAGTGGAAAAAAGAAACACAATTTCTGAAAGTAGATTTTAATCACTGAGAGGCAATTACCTAGCCTAACAGTTTTGGCGTGTTGGCAACCTGCACAGAAATAAAAGGCACATGGCTGATGGAACAATTACATCATTGACATGGTCACGGTGCTTTTGAACAGTTGGGATCTGGGGGTGGTGCTGCTTTTGGGTGAAGGAAGTGAATTTAAGGTTCCATGCAAGATAACTGACTATTGAAGCTACGTGGTGATTGGTACAAACTATGAACGCCAGAGGCATGCGACACGTGACCATCCCTGGTAAGTGCTAGCGACCAACTGAAGAAAATGACAGAGCCCCACCAAGAACTCAGTCCAAAAGGATGGGAGACACACAAGAAGACTAAATGCTTATAATTAAAGAAAAAATGATACTGACACAACACAACCCTTAATTACACAACTTATGAACACTTTAATGTTATCTGAGCGGTCGGGGGTAGTAANTATACTGACACAACACAACCCTTAATTACACAACTTATGAACACTTTAATGTTATCTGAGCGGTCGGGGGTAGTAATGTTCACATCGTCCTGCGCCTATGTTAAGAAAAGTCAGAATATTACACAATATTCCTATTTCTAATAGAATGGACGCTTGCTCACCGGGTGAGCACGTAGTCACAGTTATCAGGATCGTGGGACGAATGACCACGAGGCTTTATCCCCTGACATACTCGGTACAAATTTACAAGAAAAACGTAATATATATCCAGGGAATTAACACTCCCCAGCAAGTATTAGTAATACCCTTCGCCTTATAAATAAAGGATGCCTCCTTGNATATATCCAGGGAATTAACACTCCCCAGCAAGTATTAGTAATACCCTTCGCCTTATAAATAAAGGATGCCTCCTTGAGGCGTCGATAACTTCCTGGATAGGGCCAAGACCCGAAATACTACACTAAATGAGAACTCACAAGTTTCGGTTAACTCAAGTAAATTGTGTTGCCGAATAGTGTACACGGTTATNCAAGTTTCGGTTAACTCAAGTAAATTGTGTTGCCGAATAGTGTACACGGTTACATGTATACAATGCCAATTAAAGCAGACCTGACTCACAAGGCCTGCCAGCAGCTGTTACTATACAAAAAGGCCAAGAATGGCACGAAAATCTAAAAGAGTAATTAAACCTCCGGGGTTAGTAAATAGAGCTGATGGAGGAGGTGCTGCGAATGTGGGGAAGATTGTTTGTATACTAAATAAAAGTTCCAGTAAATTACGTTAACCTACGATGCCATGCACGTGCAGCACCTAAGACCCGTGGAATCAGACTGCCGGAGATGGCGCGGGTGAGTGGCGTCCTTGCCAAGAGCTCGCTCTACTCCGCGAGGTAATTTAATTAACTGACCTCATTAACATTGAACTTGAAACATATACACATAAAACACTGAAACGTTCCCAATGAATTTTCTTAATCCTGTAGACAGTTAAGAGTTCTTAATTACGCACTAATTTAAGTACAAATCATGATTATGTGGTGCCTTGCAGAGTATTTGTGAAATTTAGGTCTGTTATGTTTTGGGGCACTCTACAACCGGAATTGTCAGATTGAAAGAGAGACTAATTATTTTCCGCGTCACTAATTGGCTTGATACAATTGCACTCGGAAAATTATTTAGAACACTTCTAATACCCTAGCCTTGCTACTCTACAGCTCATTAAATATGCATGTGGTGTGCATTTATTCTGCAATTACTTCGCAATCCCCTAAGGGCGAATTTCGTTAATATTTACTAGTGGGCGATAAATTCTAATGCTATTTAATACACAATCTAACACTTGATTCCTATCCCCTTTACACAGATCTCTCTGGGGACGCCACAGGCACTCGGTGGGATCACTCTGTATCGGGCCATGACCCATTCCCAAGTGAACGATGCGGACACATATCGGGACACAGGACTCGTACACTGGTTCTGCGAGTACATCACCGCCGTCATCACCGCACCACTCACTGACCTACGGTTAACACGGCAACGATATCAGTGGTGGAGCAACACCACCGACGACGGATTCTAGCAAATTAATATTTCCGAGCAATCCTAACTTAGGCAAGCAATGGCCCCACGAGGTACTTCTACGTGCAGACTGACGCCAACCAAGGGGGACTCAGTGCAGTGCTGTATTAGAGCAACGACAATGGCGAACATCATGTCATCGACTACACCAGTACCAAGTTCGGGCCTACTGAACAGAGATACGTGAACGAGCATAAATGCCTTGCAGTGGTAATGTCAGTCAAGAAGTACTGAGAGTACTAGGCACACCAACGCTTCGCCCCGATAATCGATGCTTAGTCTGGCTACACAACATCGCGAGGCCCGAAGCAAGCTGACCCGTTGGACACTGCTTCTTGAAGTGTATTACCAACGTAACCATGTACAGTTGTCATAGTGCAGGACCATGCTGAATTTAAGGATATCCTGTCGCCAACCATGCGGGAACCAGTGAGCGAGGTAAGCCTGCGCCAAATAAATTCTACCAACAATGACCCCACTATGCGCATTACACCAGGCTGTAGTAAATGCGCAGTTCAGGTGTGCACTCATCCACAAGTACTGCGAACANGACAGGTTTCAGAAGGTCTGTTTTAGTGAAATTTGCATTATAATACAAGGGTGCCAGCTCGGGTGAACAGGGACCCGTCTCTAGGGGCGGGCCGTTCACCCGCGTGGCTACTTCCGGACTCACTTCACGCGAACAATGATGTATTGTTGAAAGATTAATACTGTCTGCCTGCCTAATGAGGACGTAGACCCCCTCATATGCCGGTAATATCCGGGTGAGATTGTTACGACCGTCTCACACATTGATAGAACTTACGTGCCCAAAAATCACATCACTTGTGGAGTGAAGTATTTGAGTGTGTAGAGGATCCAAAATTACTTAGGTGTGGAACAGCTGGTAGCGGAAAAAAGAAACACAATTTCTGAAAGTAGATTTTAATCACTGAGAGGCAATTACACTAGCCTAACAGTTTTGGCGTGTTGGCAACCGGCACAGAAATAAAAGGCACATGGCTGATGGAACAATTACATCATTGACATGGTCACGGTGCTTTTGAACAGTTGGGATCTGGGGGTGGTGCTGCTTTTGGGTGAAGCAAGTGAATTTAAGGTTCCATGCAAGATAACTGACTATTGAAGCTATGTGGTGATTGGTACAAACTATGAACGCCAGAGGCATGCGACACGTGACCATCCCTGGTAAGTGCTAGCGACCAACTGAAGAAAATGACAGAGCCCCACCAAGAACTCAGTCCAAAAGGATAGGAGACACACAAGAAGACTAAATGCTTATAATTAAGGAAAAATTATACTGACACAACACAACCCTTAATTACACAACTTATGAACACTTTAATGTTATCTGAGCGGTCGGGGGTAGTAATGTTCACATCGTCCTGCGCCTATGTTAAGAAAAGTCAGAATATTACACAATATTCCTATTTCTAATAGAATGGACGCTTGCTCACCGGGTGAGCACGTAGTCACAGTTATCAGGATCGTGGGACGAATGACCACGAGGCTTTATCCCCTGACATACTCGGTACAAATTTACAAGAAAAACGTAATATATATCCAGGGAATTAACACTCCCCAGCAAGTATTAGTAATACCCTTCGCCTTATAAATAAAGGATGCCTCCTTGTGGCGTCGATAACTTCCTGGATAGGGCCAAGACCCGAAATACTACACTAAATGAGAACTCACAAGTTTCGGTTAACTCAAGTAAATTGTGTTGCCGAATAGTGTACACGGTTACATGTATACAATGCCAATTAAAGCAGACCTGACTCACAAGGCCTGCCAGCAGCTGTTACTATACAAAAAGGCCAAGAATGGCACGAAAATCTAAAAGAGTAATTAAACCTCCGGGGTTAGTAAATAGAGCTGATGGAGGAGGTGCTGCGAATGTGGGGAAGATTGTTGGTATACTAAATAAAAGTTCCAGTAAATTACGTTAACCTACGATGCCATGCACGTGCAGCACCTAAGACCCGTGGAATCAGACTGCCGGAGATGGCGCGGGTGAGTGGCGTCCTTGCCAAGAGCTCGCTCTACTCCGCGAGGTAATTTAATTAACTGACCTCATTAACATTGAACTTGAAACATATACACATAAAACACTGAAACGTTCCCAATGAATTTTCTTAATCCTGTAGACAGTTAAGAGTTCTTAATTACGCACTAATTTAAGTACAAATCATGATTATGTGGTGCCTTGCAGAGTACATGTGAAATTTAGGTCTGTTATGTTTTGGGGCACTCTACAACCGGAATTGTCAGATTGAAAGAGAGACTAATTATTTTCCGCGTCACTAATTGGCTTGATTAGACATACAATTGCACTCGGAAAATTATTTAGAACACTTCTAATACCCTAGCCTTGCTACTCTACAGCTCATTAAATATGCATGTGGTGTGCATTTATTCTGCAATTACTTCGCAGTCCCCTAAGGGCGAATTTCGTTAATATTTACTAGTGGGCGATAAATTCTAATGCTATTTAATACACAATCTAACACTTGATTCCTATCCCCTTTACACAGATCTCTCTGGGGACGCCACAGGCACTCGGTGGGATCACTCTGTATCGGGCCATGACCCATTCCCAAGTGAACGATGCGGACACATATCGGGACACAGGACTCGTACACTGGTTCTGCGAGTACATCACCGCCGTCATCACCGCACCACTCACTGACCTACGGTTAACACGGCAACGATATCAGTGGTGGAGCAACACCACCGACGACGGATTCTAGCAAATTAATATTTCCGAGCAATCCTAACTTAGGCAAGCAACGGCCCCACGAGGTACTTCTACCTGCAGACTGACGCCAACCAAGGGGGACTCAGTGCAGTGCTGTATTAGAGCAACGACAATGGCGAACAACATGTCATCGACTACACCAGTACCAAGTTCGGGCCTACTGAACAGAGATACGTGAACGAGCATAAATGCCTTGCAGTGGTAATGTCAGTCAAGAAGTACTGAGAGTACTAGGCGCACCAACGCTTCGCCCCGATAATCGATGCTTAGTCTGGCTACACAGCATCGCGAGGCCCGAAGCAAGCTGACCCGTTGGACACTGCTTCTTGAAGTGTAAGACTTTCTCATGAAACATGTCCCTGGCAGCGAAAACCAGCTAGCAGGCGTATTACCAACGTAACCATGTACAGTTGTCATAGTGCAGGACCATGCTGAATTTAAGGATATCCTGTCGCCAACCATGCGGGAACCAGTGAGCGAGGTAAGCCTACGCCAAATAAATTCTACCAACAATGATCCCACTATGCGCATTACACCAGGCTGTAGTAAATGCGCAGTTCAGGTGTGCACTCATCCACAAGTACTGCGAACANTCCCACTATGCGCATTACACCAGGCTGTAGTAAATGCGCAGTTCAGGTGTGCACTCATCCACAAGTACTGCGAACATTGTGCCAAGCAAGTCATCAAGTGCTGGCATGTTATACAGGAGACTATTGCTTTGTTCGCCCACCAGCCCCCCCTTCCCATCACGGGCATGAGACCGAGTGTTACAACATGCACATGACAGTAGTTCAATAGGTCACCTGGAGACGGAGCAAACCATTCGTACCGTGCGCGAGCACTTACTGACCCAGACTAACACAGCAAACATGCCTGGTTTGGTGGTTTCGTGTTCGAACATGGCAAGGCACACTGCATGATACACTTGAGTACACCCAAAACACTGTAAAAATGAGGGTGTACGTCCCTCACACACTAAACTTGCACACTGCTGTGGTTATTACGTAATTTGCAATTCTGTTGTTCAATGTAAACAAGTCATCACCGAGGATATTACAGTGTGTCTACATTCGTGGTTGTCCACGGAGCAGTTGGTCGTTGTGAAGGTCTCGCAGTCACACTGACAAATACTGCATGCCCTTTTAGAACTTTGCCACAATGTCCTGTGGGGCAGATCGCAAACACTGCAGGCATACAGGCGCCAGGGTGCCTCTCCACAACACTTTGTCAGCCGTTGTTTACTTCATAACGTGGAAGCCCGACCAGTTGTGAGGGTCACTGCCTACCTCTTCGCAGCACAGTCTTCCCTGCGCCCACTGGAGAGGTGTACCGACTAGCAGTGGAGGGGTTTGCGCACTTGCGCAAATGTCTTGCAACATTAATCAATACTTCCCTCGGTGGAGGAGCAGTTCTGTTGATGGGGAGGGTGAGTGCACCTGCACTCACCTGCTGCATGTCCCAAAGGTTGTTGGGGGATGGCAGTGGTGACATCGCAATGTCCAAGGTGACCGCTTAGCGATTGTGACCTGCATTTTCCAGGTAAACTGTAAGTGGCAGGTTTTTGACAAACTTTTGCCACATGCTGTTGCATCCACGTGGCATCTGTTTGGCATATTTTCTGATGTCCTATGATGCCTGTGCTGCTTCTACGGCACAATCATGATGTCGGGGGAGAGAAAGTAATTTTTACGTGCTAAAAGTTTGAGAACAGTTTGAGCAATTGGGAAATTGGCAGAGATTTCACAAGGTTGGAAAAGGAGATAGATTTCACTATACGGAAGGGCGACATGACAGCACTTGGCCAGGAGCTGCATGGTTAAGGAGCGATTTAAACAAAAAGGAAATTAATTTACTTTGACGGACTGTCGTATCAGGAGAGGGGAGGAGGAAGGTTCGACTTACAGTACCCGCTTATAGAATACTTGTGGAGGGTTCCAGTGCACGAAAGACTCATCCAGGGTGTGCGCCGTTCGCCCATGTGACTCCCAAGATCACCCCGCGGCGAGGTGATGATGTTGCAATGATGCAAAATCATTTTATGCCTACCTAACTAGAGTGTTGGCTCTCTCATGCTTCTAAATATTATGTGATATTGTTAGATGGTCATCTCACAAAACGACAATCAGTTAGACACTGTTAGAAGGTTGCGTTGAGAGAGTGCGTAGAACACTCAAAACAGTTATATGGCCATGAAGCTACCAGCAGTGAAATAAAATTACAATTTCTCACCAAATTGATTTTTACACTGGATTTCCTCCGAGGCGGCATGTACACGGGTCTAGCAGCTGTGGCGTGCTAGCAGCCTATACTGAATAAAGAGGCCCGTAGCCGATGAACAATTCAAGTGCATTTACACCCCTGCACAGTTTGAGCTGGCAGGGTTGAGTGTAGTATGGCCTCCGGTTTGAAGAAAGAAAGAATTAAGCTCCTGCCAAATGTTATATTGATACCCCAAGTTACATGGTTGGTGCAAACAGGTGATGGAGCCCAGATTTCGATGCACACGTACCGACCTCCGCAAGCTTCAAGTTACGACTGAAATGCAAGCGGCGCACGACCGAGTGTGCACAGTCTGCAACATGTCAAAACTGTGCAAGTTACTACAATTACATTTTAATTAATGAAAGACGTAGTCACTCGTTAAAAATTACACACAACACTTTGAAACTTACAAACCATGCAAATGAAGTGAAAATACAAAAGATGAAATGCAAAAGTGAAATTCCTTTCGAACACTCCTTTAATAAAATAATCATAAGACTGTGGTGCTTGCTGAGTGCACCCCTCATGCAAATTGCACATCCTCGTATTTATCAATTTATTATTATTTAATTTTTCAAATCACTCCCAGAAAACTGGACAAGGAAACTTTTCATATATTTCTTTCATGGGTAAAAAAAACTCTACCTCCCCAGATGACTTCAACACATGGTTGAGGGGGGAAAGTGCGCAGAACACTGGACACTGCTTCCACTAAATTTTATAGTTCGTGTCACTCGCCGTGCCACATTGTGCATATTCACGTACAACAGCATAGTCATCAGGGTGCACAGTGGAACAGTCAGTCTAGGGATAGGCAGGACACCATACTGCGTCAACGTACGCAATTCAGCCATCTGTGGCACTTTTTAGAAATGGTGTTGAAAAACCATGTAAACACAGACATGAGAATGCACACACACAATTCAACAATGTATGGCAACACCAAGGTATTTTGTTACACAACACAATCTACCACTGAATAGATGCTAGCATTAATTCGTTCTCACGTTGCCTGTGACATGCTTATGAAGTGGCATAATTACTAACGTGGGTGTATTTCACAGTACCTTCATTATCACTGCATTTAATTTAGGGGTTAAGGAATCTGCATGGTACTCCTGGGCTTATGGCCGCAGCCCCGCATGCAAACATAGCACAAGTTGTGAGCTGAAGCCCCAAGGGCATAATGAGAGGCATCAAATTCTTGGGAACAGGTAATAAAATGTTTCGATTGGAGAATATGCACTCCTTGTGCAGTGGTCAACCTGTCCTGACATCTTAGGTCAACTTTACTCAGCAGTGACACCGCATACATGAAGGATGTTTTTATCACTCTTTTTACTTCTCTGTTTGGTGTCTTCACTTGTTAAATGGAGTTATAATAATTATCGAGATATATAGCTAATTTTTCTTTTAGTTTTGCGAGACGTTGTAATATTTTATCAGAATTCAAAGTTATTGCTGTGGTAGTATGTTTATCAATTATACNTTTAGTTTTGCGAGACGTTGTAATATTTTATCAGAATTCAAAGTTATTGCTGTGGTAGTATGTTTATCAATTATACATTTGCCTTTTCAGAAATCTTAGTTTTTGTTTGCGTCAGCATTAGTAGATATAAGTTTTCCAACTGCAGTAGACAGTTTTTGCTCTAGAAGTTTGATTACATTTTTACTACTACGCAGTTCGGCATGGGTGGGGAGGAATTCCGGCCCATCCATGCCCTTATTTGGTCACTTTTTGGCACCCTAGAACGAGGAGCGGGGGTAGGCACGGGATGACTTATACCTTGTGTGCCTACCGCCCACTAACGGAATAGAACCAGTTCTCGAGAAAGACTCGTCGAGCGTAGCAAATATCGCCCAAACCGGCAAGCACCCGCATCTCTAAATCTATATTAATTTTAACTTCAATTATTGTAGGCTTAATTATTCTACGTAACTATTTCCGCTAGGGTGCCAGGAAGGATCTGACGTCCCTCCTGCCTTCGTAAATTCCTCTTGCGATGTAAGCTTTAAATGACGTGAAAAATAAACAAACTACTGCGGCATTGCTCTTTCTTTGTTTGGTGAAAGTGACTGTTCGTGACTCTACATACTTGAAGATTGTATGTGAACTGTTTCATTTGAATGATAAATAAAAGCAAAGAGAACTAATACAAGACTTGAATTAATTTTATTTTCATATGGTGCCTTTCACCCTTCATGTCTCCAAACAGAGCTGTAATTTCTAGTCACCACTTCCGGTGACTGCGATGTTACAAAGTCTAGGACACACATGTCCCATTAGTGCCTTCCAGTGGGACATATATGTCCCACTAGGTTGCTAAGTATATATGACAATTTTCTAATGAATATTTATTTTGATATAACCAAACATAATACGAGCATGAAAGATGTTCACAATACAAAATGTATTATCATATACGTATTACGTTTACATTATCCATTTCACATTCAGTATATAAAAAAAAAAAAAAAAAAAATTATTTTAGTAACTTCCTAACATTGTCTTTTGTTTTCATTTCCTCACTCTAGTGACACTCCTGATACTTGATACGCTTATCAATTATAGAATATAAAAAATACATACTGTTTATTACAAAAAAGTATTGCACTCAGTAAACAAAAAGTGGAACAAATATTTTACGATAAAGTATTTGACTATCCTAACATTGTCATTTGTTTTCATTTTTCTCTTTAGTAACACTTCTCATATTTGATAAGCTTAGTAAATGTAACAATATAAAAAAAATACATACTGTATATTACAAACAAAATCACATCCAGTAAAAAAACTCGACAAAACATTTACAGAAATGTATTTGACCATCCTAATATTGTTTTCCATTTAATTTTCTCTCTCTAGTAACACAACTGATACTTGACAAACTTGATAAATGTAACAATATAAAAAACACACGCTGTATATAAAAATCACAACTACTTGCACATTTTGCAAATATGAATATTTTGCCATTTGGGTGAAACTGTATTGTTACCACAATGGAATAGAATAAACAAAACTATTTTCTGAGAATTATGTCTGCAATATGTTTCCTATTTACATTGATATTTATTCCTGTATAGTAATAGCCCACATTTCATAGCGAATAACATTACAGCGCTACTGTTAGATTAGGTGTGATACGGAGTGAAACAATTTTTGCAAAGAGGCAGTTGACACATCTGGCAAAGTGTTTTCGTTCTTGTTTCAATCTTCTACTTTGAACAATGATAACATCTCATCCTTGTATTCCCTTCAACTGGAAGGTGGTCACCTCAATTCAACATAGTTCTGAATTTTTGATGGACGACCGCTGGATTTTTTTACATCTTGTTTGGGCCCTTTCTTTCCCGCAAGCAATCATGCATTCAGCTAAACCAACAGACTTTCTTGGATCAAAGATGTCTTTCACATTAGAGTGATTAGACCATACAACATTAACATTGCCACTGTTTTTTACCTGATATTTTAGATGTACTTACACAAACTAACTTGGGTGCAGGCAGGCTGCTAGCTGTTAGTGAACCAGCTGACCGTTTCTTCAAAGCCTGTTCATTTTATACTTCCTCAGAAGACTCTATTTCTTCACTATTTGAATCAGATGAATCTTCCTGNACGACGAAGAAGAAGATTCTATTTCTTCACTATTTGAATCAGATGAATCTTCCTGCCTGTAATCTGGGTCATCTTAGTCATTGGCTACAATGTCATCATCATCATCATCTGAATCCTTCATAAGTAGCTCGTTAATTTCTTCAGGAGTGAGTCGAACTCTCCTGTATAAGAATTATGAAAATGCTTCCAATAGAACTGATGGGACAATAACGACCCAAGCAAAGTACCTACTGGTACAAATGTGTCCCACATGCAAACATTATGATTTATAATCTTTAAGTCATCAAAGTGGCATAATTTTATAATACAATAATACTAGATATCAGTAACATAAATAAAATTTATTTTGCTTTGCTCAACTTCCATATTTATCAGAAGCCATGATGCTGCTTTCTTGATGCGTCAAACCTTCACAATCTGTTTGACAACACCGGCCATACTGCTTCCTGGCCAGTTCTGCCACACCACGAATATTGATTAACCCCAGAATTACGGATAAGCATTATTTACCTTGTTCTGTGCACCAAAACCAGCCCAGTGGGAATTTATAAACTTCTCCTTGAACATATTTATCCCGCTAGTATTGAAAGGGTTAATGTGGGAATGCAGCAAGTGCCTCCTACTAGTGTAGGAGCACATAAGCAACCATTTTAAAATTCATGAGCTGTTTCTGTGGTTTCTTGAACCGTAGTTTTGATAATTGTTTGTACAGTTTTCTGGACAATGATACAAGGATTCTATTGTGTGCGGATTTTTATTTTCTTAAAAATGAACTTTTGTGACTCTAGTGGTGTGTTTCTCTAATACCCGTACTAACAACAAATTCTATTTGTTCCAGAGCAGCGACAACCGTGGTGAAACCTGGAGGGGAGGGAGAAGGAAGGCAGTGTAAAGCAATAAATATTACAAGCCAAAGGTTTTGACAAATGGTAGCGAACAGAGGGTTAGTGAGCATTCTTTGTCTGATCACTATGCCGTGCAACTTTCTTCTCACTCCATTCCCTTTTTCATTGTCACTTACAGAGTGGTGCAGCTGCTGAGGACTTATCAGATGGTACAGTGAAGTGATGAGGAGGAAAAGGTACTGTTAAGTCTGTGGGTGTCATTGGGCCATGTACCAAACAGTTTACAATCTAAGCACTGCGGTACAACACTAAACCCACATAACTGTAGTGTTGCACATATGTAGACTAGACATGTTTTCTTTTAACACACTTCCACCTTATGCGCAACATACGAAAGTATATAAGGTATTAAGTTCTCTCGTCATTTTTATTACATATAAAACCACAGGAATTTCTACCAGACTCCAGCAGGCGGACACGCATTAAGTCGGCCGGCTGCAAATGTAAAATGCACCACTCTTACAAAAATCAGTGACCTTGCCATAATAATTGTGATGTATGTGATCCCCTTCTACTTTCTGCAACTCTTCAGTGACAGATAAAACACCCTGAATTTATTTGCATGCATAGTGTTATGAAGTGACCGGGCCTTAGCTTAACGGCCTGCCTGATCACACCTTCAAACATTGAATCAGGACATGAGCGTGATTGCAATAACACCTTGCGAAAGACAGGGAGAAAAAAAAAAACACACACACACACNTTGAATCAGGACATGAGCGTGATTGCAATAACACCTTGCGAAAGACAGGGAGAAAAAAAAAAACACACACACACACCTACATGACCTTGTCAGCAGTGGTAATAATATAAAATAAATTATTTAAATTTGCAATACACTNACACACACACACACCTACATGACCTTGTCAGCAGTGGTAATAATATAAAATAAATTATTTAAATTTGCAATACACTGGCTATATCAGTAAATTCAAAGTGAAATTATATTTTATTATTTCTGAACACATGACCATTTGTGCAAATTGGGTATTACTGAAAACCATGCTATGATAGATGAAAATTTTAACTTTGTTTAGAGCGAAGCTACAATGAGTATGTGTTACTTTGTAATTGTGTAAACAAACCACACACCACAATTTGGCATGTTACAAAATGTACAGTCTTCATTAGCAAGCAAAAATGTTTCCATTCATTAGTTTAAATTTGGCAGAAGAAAACAGAGCAAGTAACAGCAAAACCAATGTGCTGTCTGCACCAAGGTGGCTCTAACCCCCCTCATGCAGGCCACTCTCAGGCGTGATCATGGGGTGGTCCAGGTATGCAAAGGACCACCCAATATACAAGTTTTTGAAACACACTATTGCTCTGCCCTGTGGCTTAACAAACAAAGAAACATATCATAAACAGAGTGAGATTCGAGATTTTTTTTCTTCGTTGGTTTCAATGTACTAGAGAGAGCTGGAGTCCAACGTGCATGAAAGAATTGCAGGCAAATCACCGGTAGCCTAGGCCACAATGCACGTTAAACCAAGGTGTTGGCTCCTGGTGGGTCCACCCACCATCACAGCACTGGCCATCTCCCACCACTCCTAACATCCTAGTGCCACGACATGGACTGGTATCACAGCTTCATATACTAACTTTGGTTAAGGCTGTTCACTGTAAACTGAGCACTTTTGAAAGCACTACTTAAGATCTACTTTTATGNATATACTAACTTTGGTTAAGGCTGTTCACTGTAAACTGAGCACTTTTGAAAGCACTACTTAAGATCTACTTTTATGAATATCGTGTATTCTTCAACTAAACATTGCAATGGGCTTCAGCACTTCACGCATCAGTCCACTGAAACACTGAAATTATTAGGAAAGTAAATATTTTACAAATTTTCTAACTCGTATTAAAAAAAAGATGGAGAGCAAAAGAAATACCTAGCACAATAGAAAACCTTCCACAGCACGCAAGAGTCAGACATAAGGCCTATTTCTAAAGCCTAGCACTTTCATCCAACGTTAAGACACGGGACTACTTTCCCTCTGCTGTTGCCAACTTTACTGTGTGTATGACAGACATTGTGCCCGTTAAACCATATGCAGGTAGGGTCAGCAAAATTTTTCAAACAATTTCAAAAGTTCTCACTTTACCACGAACAGCCCTTAGCAGTACACAATTAACTGTACAGAAACAATTAATTTTTTTTAATTAACAGTTTTTATTAGCATATTACATATTAACTATTTTACATGGTATGCAAAAAAAATTCTATAGAAAAATGTTTCCGTTTGGATTACACAAACTTGAAGCGCCTATCCTTATAAGCCACTTCACCAGAGCGATACTTATTTTCCCAAAAGTCCTGCAACAAAGAATAACAATAAGAAGTAATAAACATTTTGCAATTATTTATAAAAAATATGATGGTGTATGGTAAAGAGGGGGAAGGGGAAGAAACAAAATAATACCTTCCCTAGTACCATAATTAACATATTCAAACCATTATCAGAACATAACAGGCAGTGAGATGGAGTACTGCCAAACAGTTACCTGCCACTCTTAACCTTTGACAGCAACAATTTACTTGGAAATGTGAAAAAATTGAATACAGTAGGTCATTTGCAAAAAAATCACATTTTTATATATGTAAAAATGTGTTAATCTTGAAACTATTTTAACAAACTGTGACTAACAAAAATATATCTTACTGCTAAACGAATAGATAATGAGTGAGNATATATCTTACTGCTAAACGAATAGATAATGAGTGAGTGAGCGAAGAGATTAGGGCAAATCTTAACAGCAAGGTCTTGAGAGCCAATGAGGGTGACTGAGGTGAGTATGGAGCAGGGCCAGAACGAAATTGCGTGGGAAACAAGAGATACCCGAGAAAACCCGCAGGCCAGTAGCATCGTCTGGCACGATTCCCACATGCGAAAATCCAGGACTGACCCGGCCGGGGATCGAACCAGGTTTGCCTTGGTGGGAGGCNCTGGCACGATTCCCACATGCGAAAATACAGGACTGACCCGGCCGGGGATCGAACCAGGTTTGCCTTGGTGGGAGGCAAGCAATAACAGATAAGATTGTTCTCAACTTCAGGTAAAAAATTTATACAAATTACATTTTTATGAACAAAAATACNAAGCAATAACAGATAAGATTGTTCTCAACTTCAGGTAAAAAATTTATACAAATTACATTTTTATGAACAAAAATACTTCTGTGGCTTTTCATGATCTTGTTGTATAGGCTGCAATAACTGCAGATATTTTTTATGAGTTCAAATTAGCTGGTTATATCCTACTGAGTGTGATTGCAATGCAATATTCACTACCTGCACAGAATAGCAGGTTTTTTAAGTAGAATATTAACATATTTTTAACACTTTACAACACAGCTTCTACACAAATTACTTTAGTTGAAACATGACGCATTAGAAAATATTTAATTTTCCTCACATATTACTAATGTGCGAATATCAATGTTACAAATCTGTCAAATTGTACATTTTACATTTACACTGTTNTTTCCTCACATATTACTAATGTGCGAATATCAATGTTACAAATCTGTCAAATTGTACATTTTACATTTACACTGTTTAGTTCGATGGTAATTGAGCCCACAAACACAAACATTCAAACATAGTAATCTTTATGAATTAAATCCTTAATATGGGCAACTTGCTATTCCTTGCAGCAGGGGCAGATTCAGAGTCAGAAGAGGGAAGGGGGGTGTCCACAGGGAACATGACCCCCTTTATGCCACCTCTGCCACAAATGCTTACATTGATACGAAACTGTCCTGTGAATGTTTTAAGCAGGGGTAGCACAAGTTAAACTTTTTACCAGGGCCAGCTGGGTATCGTAAATTCAAATGAGAACATAATGCTTGGGTAGCTTCAAGGGAGGGAACATAGGAGAGGCAGTGTAGGGGAGGGATCTCCTGAATGCTCACCACTGGAAGGAGAACACTGCTGGTGCTCTACATACCAAACATAACATCACTCACTACTACAGCGCTGTACTATACAGCCAAAGCAACTTATGTTTTTTTGACATGTAATATACACACATGGAGCAGCTCTCGCCTAACCGTGTCTAACCGTACTTGACAGCTGTCACTACTGAACTGAACCACTCCACCCCTTCGTGCAGCGGCAACGAACACTCCTGACTGGCCCCGACATGTTTTGCTTTTCTGCACATTATTTTCTCATTTGGATTTCACTCTACGTATTGGTTTTTGATGCCCCCTTCCTTTACATCTCACCCCATTCCAGTCCCCGAACCAATAACCTCAGTGATTACGATATACCTGCAATTGCTTCTTCTTAACTTAACGCAGCTGCCTAGTATGGGACCGGCCAAGTTAAAGGCTAGAATTCTACACTTTAAATTATTTTAGACATGCCACCTTTCACAACACAAATTTCAAACAAAAAATACCTTGTCCATCTTTGCTCAAGCCAAATTAAAAGTTTTTTATAAAAATTTTTATGTCTTGAAAATTGTGGGTAAATTAAGTTTTATAAACTTCACAAATACAAAAATTTTTATTAATTTACTCTTACTTGCTTTCTTGTTCTTTTCTTCGAAGGGCATGAAGTGTGTATGTGTTTGGAAGTGATATTGTGAGACACACTGAAAATCATTTAACATGTAAAATCCTATCCTTTCACTCAGCAGGTCCCTGCATTAGTCAGCATCCATAATTTATACCATCTTTGCTCAATAACTTCAATTTTTACCTTAAGTATAAGTGAAAGTTGTTAAATTTGATTTACAGTAAGTGTAATAAACAATTTCCACAGTAAAAATACTGAAACGTGTTCTAGCTATTTCCCAAGCTACAAGCCAATGCACAAAACTTATCATTATTAGAATTTTTATTATACATGTGTACTTACCCTGTTTGATTTTAGTAACCACGCATAGAGTATTATGGGAACTACGATAACCAAACCCATAAAAGTTGTCTTGGGAGTTGCTTTGAAGTGGTCATACTGTGTAGCACGCAGTGCTGTGAACCTTTGTATCCCAGTGTCAAACTGAAATGAAAATGTCCCAAAATAACTTCTATGCAGGTAAAACTGATTAACACATACAACCAACCACTCAAACACACATTTTTGCACTAAAACTCTATAATGTACCAACAAACATAAGTTGAACAAAATTTATAACAAACGTTGTACCAATTGCATGTTTTGAAAATAATGCTAATTAAATAGGGCAGGATTATAATTTGAAGGAGCAAAACTTTTCATTGTTGGAATCTCGAAAACCTGGTTGCTACAGTTCCATTTAAACAACTGTTTGCAAATCTGAAGAGGGCAATCACTGTTGCACATGGCACTGATGAGGATTATTACAATTAGAGTATTCCATAAGTGTGTGAGGCAGGGACTCAAGGAAGGTTTCTTGGAGATAACTATAATACAGTGAAGATTGCAACAAATTATAACCTGTTCACAGTAAAGTTAGTACTTCCGAGGCCCTAATTACCTTTTCCTTTCAGATATTTTTTTTATCCTTTAACTACCTTTATTAAATAAATCTTGCCATGTAAGTAATAAACACAGTGTGTATATTCCACTGCACTCTGAAGGTCTAAGGCTAAAATAAAATATATTTATTAATTNTTTCCTCACATATTACTAATGTGCGAATATCAATGTTACAAATCTGTCAAATTGTACATTTTACATTTACACTGTTCAGTTCGATGGTAATTGAGCCCACAAACATTCAAACATAGTAATCTTTATGAATTAAATCCTTAATATGGGCAACTTGCCATTCCTTGCAGCAGGGGCAGATTCAGAGTGAGAAGAGGGAAGAGGGGTGTCCACAGGGAACATGACCCCCTTTATGCCACCTCTGCCACAAATGCTTACATTGATACAAAACTGTCCTGTGAATGTTTTAAGCAGGGGTAGCACAAGTTAAACTTTTTACCAGGGCCAGCTGGGTATCGTAAATTCAAATGAGAACATAATGCTTGGGTAGCTTCAAGGGAGGGAACATAGGAGAGGCAGTGTAGGGGAGGGATCTCCTGAATGCTCACCACTGGAAGGAGAACACTGCTGGTGCTCTACATACCAAACATAACATCACTCACTACTACAGCGCTGTACTATACAGCCAAAGCAACTTATGTTTTTTTGACATGTAATATACACACATGGAGCAGCTCTCGCCTAACCGTGTCTAACCGTACTTGACAGTTGTCACTACTGAACTGAACCACTCCACCCCTTCGTGCAGCGGCAACGAACACTCCTGACTGGCCCCGACATGTTTTGCTTTTCTGCACATTATTTTCTCATTTGGATTTCACTCTACGTATTGGTTTTTGATGCCCCCTTCCTTTACATCTCACCCCATTCCAGTCCCCGAACCAATAACCTCAGTGATTACGATATACCTGCAATTGCTTCTTCTTAACTTAACGCAGCTGCCTAGTATGGGACCGGCCAAGTTAAAGGCTAGAATTCTGCACTTTAAATTATTTTAGACATGCCACCTTTCACAACACGAATTTCAAACAAAAAATACCTTGTCCATCTTTGCTCAAGCCAAATTAAAAGTTTTCTATAAAAATTTTTATGTCTTGAAAATTGTGGGTAAATTAAGTTTTAGAAACTTTAGAAATACAAAATTTTTTATTAATTTACTCTTACTTGCTTTCTTGTTCTTTTCTTCGAAGGGCATGAAGTGTGTATGTGTTTGGAAGTGATATTATGAGACACACTGAAAATCATTTAACATGTAAAATCCTACCCTTTCACTCAGCAGGTCCCTGCATTAGTCAGCATCCATAATCCAGCATCTTTGCTCAATAACTTCAATTTTTACCTTAAGTATAAGTGAAAGTTGTTAAATTTGATTTACAGTAAGTGTAATAAACAATTTCCACAGTAAAAATACTGAAACGTGGTCTAGCTATTTCCCAAGCTACAAGCCAATGCACAAAACTTATCATTATTAGAATTTCTATTATGCATGTGTACTTACCCTGTTTGATTTTAGTAACCACGCATAGAGGATTATGGGAACTACGATAACCAAACCCATAAAAGTTGTCTTGGGAGTTGCTTTGAAGTGGTCATACTGTGTAGCACGCAGTGCTGTGAACCTTTGTATCCCAGTGTCAAACTGAAATGAAAATGTCCCAAAATAACTTCTATGCAGGTAAAACTGATTAACACATACAACCAACCACTCAAACACACATTTTTGCACTAAAACTCTATAATGTACCAACAAACATAAATTGAACAAAATGTATAACAAACGTTGTACCAATTGTATGTTTTGAAAATAATGCTAATTAAATAGGGCAGGATTATAATTTGAAGGAGCAAAACTTTTCACTGTTGGAATCTCGAAAACCTGGTTGCTACAGTTCCATTTAAACAACTGTTTGCAAATCTGAAGAGGGCAATCACTGTTGCACATGGCACTGATGAGGATTATTACAATTAGAGTATTCCATAAGTGTGTGAGGCAGGGACTCAAGGAAGGTTTCTTGGAGATAACTATAATACAGTGAAGATTGCAACAAATTATAACCTGTTCACAGTAAAGTTAGCACTTCCGAGGCCCTAATTACCTTTTCCTTTCAGACATTTTTTTTATCCTTTAACTACCTTTATTAAATAAATCTTGCCATGTAAGTAATAAACACAGTGTGTATATTCCACTGCACTCTGAAGGTCTAAGGCTAAAATAAAATATATTTATTAATTATTCCAAATGAGAGGACTTTCAAAAGTGCTCACTTTACAGTGAGCATATACAAGTGGTAGACTTTCCATTCTCACCTCTATAATAATATTAAAATTATTTATTAAACTTACAGTGGTTAAATTATTTTTTTAACCCGTGGTAGTTAAATTATAAATTACTACTGTCCATAAGAAATATCAACGCAAATCTAAATTCTTCTAGCAACAATTGTGTAATCAAGTTTCTCAATCAAATGTGATTCAAAATTATTCTTTCAGAAATATACCCATGCTTTCTACGCTCTCTTATACCTGTTTTTGAGTAAAAAATTTGAAGTTATTGAAAAGGAAACAAATTTTGTTTTGGAGGTAATAAACACTAATATTAGCATTTGCACAATTAATCTTGTAATACCTGTAAGTGCAATATTCATTACATTTATCATATGCAAACATTGTATGATCTCTTATAATCCACATAGGCATTAAATAATAATTATAAAAGTCTACTAAAATGGTTAATGCTGTAAAACAACTGTAAGTATAGTTATAGGTTTATGTTCTCTATAGCTTTTATGTTTTACTTTAAATAATACAAATTATATTTTGTGTAATCACCTATGATACCAGCATGAAAGCATAAGGTTTTAAACTAAATTATTTTACGGAAGGGAAAAGAAGTTAAAGGTAAAGGAAAAATATAAAAATATATATTTTATCTACTTAGTGCTTATGGAAGGCATACTGAGAAAAACAAATGGCCACCCAATGTTTTCACTAATGGAGGTTAACAACAAACTAGCATAAAATGTTTGGTTTAACATTACAAAACTTTTATGTATTTAATAGTTTTGAGTGCTTTAAATTCACCGACGCTACTGGAGGAATGGGGCTATCCTGGCACTTGAACAAGTCATTTTAACTATGTATGTCTCGACCAAATCCAATTTAAAGTCATACAAAATTAAACTTTTGTGCGAAATTTTCCAGTGGCCAGTAAGAGTCATTAAATTGCTTACCACTGAAGCCATCCTGAAGTTTTATTTTTTGACATTGTTTCATTAATTTAAAGAACGATCTCAGATTAAATGACGTGACGGAAATTAACAAACTATTTACAACGAAGACAGTTTTAGATTTTCCCCTTTTCCCCCGTAATCAAAATTTTGTAAGGAAGGATGTAAAAATTACCAACACATTTAATTTCCTTTATTTACATCAGACGAGCAGCATCAGAACTCGATCTTAATCACGATTATTTCAGCCAACACAATTATACATAAGCTTTCTGANAATCAGACGAGCAGCATCAGAACTCGATCTTAATCACGATTATTTCAGCCAACACAATTATACATAAGCTTTCTGAAAACAATCGGCAACAGTCGATTATTAACGCAAGTGTATGACTGTTGCGCTCACGTCAGTACGGTCACGTGTTGTTGATTGTGACGTCACAAGGGACGGGAAGTCCGGTGCCGGGCCGTAACAATGCGCGAGGTTGGCCTGGTTCACTGCAGAGTGCGTCAACGACGCTACCCGAACTTGCGAGGACGTCCATCACGGAACAGACGCGCACGATAACGCCCGGGCCTGCAAGGGAAACGGGAAAATTCCAAGGCACGTGCTGATAACGCTAACGCGCTGTGTTGGCCAGTCACCCGCGGTCATGTTTCCCTGGCGGTCAGTCAGCTGAATCACGTGGTAAGTGACCACGCGCTCCGCCAGTCGCAGGCCTGACACGCCCCTCGCCACGTGCCCCGCTATCGCCGCGCGATAATGTAGCTGGCTGTTGCTATAGTCTATACACGGCTTATTCAACTTTTTAATGCAGGTGGCCGCCGAACGGTACGCTAAGCACCATCGGAAAACGTTTTAATAAAAAAAACCCTCCGACGTTTCTGAGCGAGGTCTGTTTTCGAACAACATTTAATAAAAGTTACGCGTCTGTATACGTTTTCCAGTTCCTCCACTTCTCTACAAAGCACGTTTTTGCGATAGTGAAAATGGCTCAAAAGGGTGTTTTCACGGTAATTTTTAGGTATGAACATTCCGGTACAAAACATTAAAAAAAAAAAAAAAAGGAATAGGGACGTGCATCAAACCTTTATTTTTATTATTATGTCATAAAATGGTAGTGTGTCCGCTGAAATTCTCGCAGAGGCGCGTTATCGACAGCAAAACTGCACGCCAGTTCAGTGCTCTGCGCGTAGAGGCGATGTGAGAGTTGATGCGCATGTCTCGGTCGCCCCTAGTGCTCCTACGCTTTTAGGCCTCAGACGTGCGAAATTCCTTCAACCTTTGAAAAATCGCCCCATGTATGATGTGTTTGGTTGGTTCCTAAATACGTCATGTATCACAAGCGTTTTATACCTCTGTTAACATAAAAGTATATTATTTTTGATAAATTGAATTGAGATATTTAGGTTTGGCTCTTAACGAGGTCTTGAGAGCCAATGAGGGCGAAATGAGGTGAGAATGGAGCAGCGCCGGAATGCAAGGACGGGGGAAACTGGAGGTCCCCGAGAAAACATCGTCCGGCATGATTTCCACTTGCAAAAATCCGGAGTGACCGGCCGGTGATAGAACCCGGTTCGCCTTGGTGGGAGGCGAGCAGTCTAACCGCTCAGCCACCGCGGCCCTTTGATAAAGTGAACTTCTACTAATCTTTTATATATAAATATTTAACTTGTTATTAATATTAATAAAAACAAGGAGACAAATAAACATCCGCCGGCTGATTAGTATATATTTTTTACATTGCGCGATAGTTAAGCCGTCCAACATTTCGTCCTGTGATATGGAATAGTTTAATACTTGTCTTTTTTTTATTTGTATCGATTTATGGATAGGAAATTTGGATAAATTCGACATAAAACTTTAAAAAACACAAAAAAAATACTTAGGCATGTTTATTCATTAACAAATACCTACAGCAACTCGTAGCTTGACTAATAGCCGCCGGTTTACAGACACTCTTGAAAAAGTAAGGTTTTTTTGGTAGTAATTTCTCTCACAATTACAAGGCGGATTTTCCTGTCACGTTTCTACGAACACCGAAGAACCTGACCAGCATCATGTGCAATTTAAAAGCATCAAATGACGCTCACGTTGCACAACAGCCGACGAACCTCTAAAACTTGCTTATATATATATATATATATATATATATATTACAATTTTGTACGCNCTTATATATATATATATATATATATATATATATATATATATATATTACAATTTTGTACGCGAAACCTTTAAGTTTTTACTCTGAACTTTCAGCTGTCTTGTGTCCAAAAATTTATTATTAAACGGAGAGGGTATAATACTCCGACTCGAATATCAAACAACTATGAATGTGCACCTAAATGCTTATTGAGTCTTATTGTGTAAAATCTTACGTTCTTTGAAACATTAATATCAAATGTGCGATATAACGAGACGCATGAACTGTGGGAAAGGTTGCGTGCATAAAGGAACTCTGTTAGAATCGGTGTGTTCAATGTCACTACAGACTTCACGTAAACAACAAGTAATGAAACGGTTACTTTATTTAGAAAACTAATTTTCTTCTTAAATTGATATAAAACGACTTTAATTAAATATTAGTTTTTTGTTTTATCACTAAGAAATAATTATCTCTAAGACTGTATGTATACACGGCCGTTTGGCCCATAATTGATCGTAGGCCTATGCTCGTTTTCTCTCTCTCGTCTATTTTTATAATACTTTGAAAAGTGATGGTACTTATTTTGTAAACACTTGTGAAAATGAGCATTCATACTAAAATTAATTTTAGCTGTGTTAAAACTTTCACACTCGGAGTTTATTTTCCAATGATATACGCCACTGGTATACAATATTCTGTTCACAATAGATAAGTTTGACGTAAATATTAACGAAATTGCTGTAGGGAAAAGTGTAATTAATATTCATTTAGAATTTTTATTTAACACGTTTTGCTATTAGAACCAGTTTACCAATACTTTTTTTTACTAAGAATTAACGTTGGAAACCAGACAACTTTTTGCGCGGCTAGCCTGTAACAAGGTAAGCCCACTCATGGGTATCAAAGGCGAAACAAGGTTTCATTTGTATTGCTCCTTCCGTCTTTTCCCAATTTCCAAAAATAAAACGTACTTTTAAGAACGCCGCAAACACGGTCGACTAAAAAGGGCGCAACTGACACGTNATTTGTATTGCTCCTTCCGTCTTTTCCCAATTTCCAAAAATAAAACGTACTTTTAAGAACGCCGCAAACACGGTCGACTAAAAAGGGCGCAACTGACACGTGCTTTGGACGACGCAGTTACTGAAGATGGCATTCGTGTATTTGGTATTCGTACGTTCAAAATCAATCAATCAATCTCTCTCTTCTCTCTCTCTCTCTCTCTCTCTCTCTCTCNGTGCTTTGGACGACGCAGTTACTGAAGATGGCATTCGTGTATTTGGTATTCGTACGTTCAAAATCAATCAATCAATCAATCAATCTCTCTCTCTCTCTCTCTATCTCTCTCTCTCTCTCACCACACACCACAAGCGTCAAGTTTTCATTACCTCTTTTATAACTAACCACACAAAGTCCGACAGGATAAACGGAATATTTCAACATGTTACAAATCTTACTATAGGCTATTAAAGCTTATTATAGGCAGTTCACGGTAAAGTGAGCACTTTTGAAAATCCTCTCATTTGGAATACTAGTCAATAAATATATTTTATTGTAGTCTTGGGACGTTAACTTCCATGTGCGATGGAATATACACAACGTGTTTATTATTTACATGACAATATTAAAGAAAAAAAAGCTGTTTAAGGATACAAAATGGCAGAAAGGAAGAAAGAAACAAGGATCTCAAAAGTGCCCATTTTACCGTAAAAAAAACCTACACATAAATTTTCTACCCTCAGTACATACTTTCTGATAATCAAACTTCAGTGGTTATTTCTCTTTCTAGGAAAAATTAATTTAACTTAAAATGGCATCTGCTTTCAATTAAGACTTTTCGGCCCATAAATGTTCTTATATCATAAGAATAACTATGCAAAAGCAGTTGGTACAGTAGTTCACGAGGTATGAAAGTTTCACGTCAAATACTGTTGTGTGTCGCAAACCCAAACGGGCGAAAACCTCGCGCAAAAATGTAGGCTAAGGTGGATTAGTGCACAAATAGGCAACGCAGGACACATTGCGGCAACACTGGCACTGACCTTGAATTGCAGCATTCCGGTTCAGCGCCGCCCGCCCGCCCGCGTGTATAAAATTGCAAAACCAGCGGCGTCGGAAAAGTTACGTTTTCCTGTACGTCTGAACAGACACGCAAAATAGTTACACGATCTTCTACAACATACAAACTTTATTCATTAGCGTAACCTAGAGAACTATCAGTAGCTTTATTATATAAATAATTAACTTTTTGTGAATCGTTCTTCTGCAGTGCAATCTACTACGGAAAAATATAAATTGTAGCTGCGTGTATAAAATAGAAGGGTTCCAGACCAGAAAATAAAAGTACCAAAGCATATTAACACTTGGACATCAACAACTTTTCTCCTTCAAAACCACAAAATACATGAACCCAGTAACAAAAATTAATACACAGAAATTCTACGAAGTAGAAAAAACTATTTTTTTTTTAATCCACTAAACCTGTTAAAAAAGGTTTTTGAGAACTATAGATAACCCCGCGGAAAATTACTTTGTTNCAAAACCAGCGGCGTCGGAAAAGTTACGTTTTCCTGTACGTCTGAACAGACACGCAAAATAGTTACACGATCTTCTCCAGCATACAAACTTTATTCATTAGCGTAATCTAGAGAACTATCAGTAGCTTTATTATATAAATAATTAACTTTTTGTGAATCGTTCTTCTGCAGTGCAATCTACTACGGAAAAATATAAATTGTAGCTGCGTGTATAAAATAGAAGGGTTCCAGACCAGAAAATAAAAGTACCAAAGCATATTAACACTTGGACATCAACAACTTTTCTCCTTCAAAACCACAAAATACATGAACCCAGTAACAAAAACTAATACACAGAAATTCTACGGAGTAGAAAAAACTATATTTTTTTTAATCCACTAAACCTGTTAAAAAAGGTTTTTGAGAACTATAGATAACCCCGCGGAAAATTACTTTGTTTGGTTAGTAAGAAAAGTTAAATAGACTTGAGTCTACCGCCAAATATAATTATAAAAAATTATTCACAGAAAAAAATTACGAAGCTACAGATATCTTGGCTACCATGAAAACACAATTGAATTACACGATTTTTGCTGAAAGGGCAATTGAAAACTAACGAACCAATAGAAATAAAACTGCCGTAAACACTGCCGTAAACTGCGATGACGTCACTCCGCTCCTCCCCGCCAGGCATGTCATGATTGACGGCCCGTGCCGGGGGAGAAAACAATATACGTAGTCCATTCACAGTTATTTAAACTTTTCTGAAGCCATGCTGAAGTTCTACTTCCAGGATATTCCTCGGCCTCGTGCAAACAAAGCTTAACTGAGTACAGGAAATTACACCAAAAGGACAATGCACCGCATTCGTGCGCTGCGCACTCTGTGTAGTAACATTTCGCATAAGAACTATTTCTTACTAGGCATTACCAACTCACCTAGTTTCTCCTATATTTTTATGCATAACAGTTACAAATAAAATATTATTGTATATTACAAAATAAAAGTATAGGTCCAATTTAATCGAAAATAAGATAGTTTTATGTTAACACAAGTATAAAACGCTTGTGATACATGAAATATCTAAGAAAAATCCAAACACGTTACGCATGGGGTGATTCTTCAAAGATTTGATTTTAAAGAAGCGAAGAAACAGCGAATAGACTATTTGAATATTTCCGCGATTAATTGGTAGCATATTATCCAAACTTGGTGGTTTGGCGCTTATGGTTGCAATTTTGTTTGCAGAATGTCGGTAAATGTCCATTTTTTTTACTGCCGTTGTTAGACAGGGTTTACAATGACTTCACTTTTCATGTAACATGTTACAAGTAATACGATCGTTTGACGCGTACGTTCATGTACAGAAAAGCTTACACGTGATTCGTTACTCTGCACCACGTGACCTCGCTGGCCAATCACAACTTTTCATGGGTTTGTTTTTATTTTCGCGATGTCGTCTGCTCACGTTTTTAATTAATCTACAGCATATATAATTTTCTCCCGGAAATGAGGACGAAAGAGTAATATGAGTTAAGCTAGGATTATCTTTTGCTCTTTAATTCGTAAATATTTATGGAGCTTTACATTGCCACAGTCCATTTAATTTCTCAGAAGAACAAAACAGCTGCATGAAATTCAGATTGCTTACCATTAATATATAATTTTTTGTGTTTCATAAAAAAGTATTTTTTTTTCTCGAAGAAATCAATGTTTATTACATGTTTGTTATGTATTCCCATATACATGAAAAACATGCTTAACCACCCAGAGACATCTCGTTCTGGAGGTTAGTGGGACCTTTTTAGCAGTTTTCAAAGTTTGTATAACAATAAATTACAAACGTCATACTTTTAAAACCGGTTCTAGCCACATGAATGTTAAACAAATACGCCTGTATAACTTGACCTTTCAAAGTTTTTGATCTGAAAACAACACTTATCCCCGACATGTTTATTCAGTACAAAATTGTTATGTGCTTACGTGAAGCAATGCCACAAAAAAAACCCACGTGTTACACACACGTAAAAGTGTAGCGTGATGCGTGGAAGTCATCGTAATCACGGTCTTAGGAGCAGAGGAACAATTTCTGTTTAAAGGGTGTTATCGAAACACACATGCGTTTTCATAATTCCCTTTTATATCAAACAAGGTTGACTTCTGAATGAACTGTCTTATCGGAAAAAAGAACGCAGCAATGCTTTGTGATAAGATAATCTAAAATATTTTATCATGAAAATTGGAAGATTATCTTGAAATGGGCAGCAGAAGCGAGTTACAAAAAACATGAGAGGTGAATCTAAATAAAAATCGCCATACTTATGGGTTGATTATCCTTATTTTGTAGCGAGGAGCTATGGTTAGAAAGAACATGTTTTTAGTTTCAACACAATAATTGTTAAACACACACATGTTTATGCTGTTGATAAATTATTAAAAACCACTCGTCCGCGCTATTTAACCAAAAGCTCCAGACAACTACATTTTTTTTTTTTCTAACTTCGGATTTACTTTTGTTTAGAAGTAGTACGCTGGTTTGACGAATTAGGGTTACCAGATGTACTATTTTCCAATAAAAGTGAAAGCAGCGAAGCTTTACATTTCCGTGGGTATTTTATTTCGTTTAACACGTCATTTATAAACGATGCCAACGAACTTCCTGCAAAAGTGCAACATTTTTAGAGAATAACGTAAATCTTCATCAACTCCCATATATTTTCCTGGTTTTTTTTTACGTGTATATGTTGAGCGGTGCCAAATATATCGCTAGGAAATAGAAACCTATTAGAAAAAATAAAAACCCCAAGAAATACGATCGATATTGATCTGAACANTATATATCGCTAGGAAATAGAAACCTATTAGAAAAAATAAAAACCCCAAGAAATACGATCGATATTGATCTGAACATGAGCTGTGCTAGAGTGATTAACTGTCAATTAAAAAAATTGTCTCCACTGCCTATGCACTACTGTTTTGTGAGAATACTTCTTTATTATTTGCAGAAAAAATATTTTGTAGTGCCTATAAACTAAATGGAAATTGACTTTCATATGCAGAGTACATATAATTAGCACTTAATCTGGTTGCAAAAATATATATTTTGTATTCCTTAAAAGTTATATATATGGAACCGATATTTGGATACAGTTTTGCATCTGCAACATAATAAACTGATTTCGTATATTTGCATTGTAAAATTGCGTGTCCGCTTTCTTCGCGNACAGTTTTGCATCTGCAACATAATAAACTGATTTCGTATATTTGCATTGTAAAATTGCGTGTCCGCTTTCTTCGCGCACTCTTTTTTTTAATACCCTCAACTTGAACATGTCGTTTTGAGTAACACATATGTGGTAACACTACTTAAAATTCACGGTCATCGCGTAAGCTGACTCATAACTTACTGCAAACATTGCTTCAAAATATTCTTTCCTAGCAAGAACAATAGCGACACACATAGNTTTAATACCCTCAACTTGAACATGTCGTTTTGAGTAACACATATGTGGTAACACTATTTAAAATTCACGGTCATCGCGTAAGCTGACTCATAACTTACTGCAAACATTGCTTCAAAATATTCTTTCCTAGCAAGAACAATAGCGACACACTGACAAACACTGTTTTCTGCATTTAAAAATAGAGATGTCCTCTGTCTCTTTCTTTCGGTCTCAAACAATGTTGTATAGCTATTGCACGGTTTTTAAATCCACGTTCGAAGTCGGCCATTTCTGTTACTCATGCATATCCACACAAGTTTGTCAATGCAAACTCCTCTCGTAGACGTTTCCGACCACACTGCTGCCAGATCAGAGGCGGAAACACGCCTGTCAATACCAAGCTGTTATGCTCGTTCAGGTTCTATAGTCTTCGGAAACCTTTTCCTCCAGCAAGGATAATAAAATTCGCGAACTGTTCTCTGAATCTTATAATGATTAGAATTGTAAATTTACATATGTANCCCCGACCAACTACATCAACGTACAAAGTAAGGCAACTGCAGCTTGTTACGAATCAAAACGATAAAACTTTAAGGTTATAAAAGTTCTGTATTCAGTATAGTTTTCTAACTTAGTTTCCAGGCATTCATAAGGAGTACAAATGAAACTTAGGATTAAATTATTGAGTGTAACAGCTTCTGTCTGGAACACTACATTTAAACAACGTATACACATTCCTTCTACGGTAAAGGCTGTGCTTATAATTAATACTAAATATTATTTTATTTAAATTTTCCCTTCAGTTAATAAACCGACTTGTGCATTTCTGTAAACGATTTTTCAGCCAGAAAACCAACAACCAACTGTAATAAAAAAAAATACTCTTAACGTTTTCTAAGGAACGTGTCAGATACATAAAGCAGTGATACATGTTAAAAAAAAAACTTTGCCAACCTACGGATATTTGACCTCAAAATTGTAGGAAATGCACCTGCACACTGAGATTATGCAATTATGGGTCGTAAGATACTTGAATGCAGTGCTTCTTAACCGCCGAGCTGCGGCCTGGTACAGGGCCTCAATATAAACTATGGGCTATTCACGGTGTAGTGAGCACTTTTGAAAGCCCTCTCGTTTCGAACAATAGTCAACAAACATATGTATTTTATTTTAGCTTTAGACGTTAACTTCCGAGTGCGTTTATTACTTACATGGCAATATTTATTTATAAAGGTGGTTAAAGGTTTTAATATGGTCGAAAGGAAAAAGTAACTAGGGATTCAAAAGTGCTCGCACTACCGTGAACAGCCCATATATACACACTGTCACATTAGTCACTGGTCTAGTTAAAAACTCAAATGCTTATAAAACAAACCAAATTTTTCAATAACTTATGATTGTGCGTTACAGTGATGCGTTTCAAAATAAAAAATATTAATACCTGTTAAATCTAATTTTTATAACTGAAAGATTCATAACATCATTATTTATCGAATACATTATTTCCATGCATACCTAAATACTTAACGTGTTTATTCGGTAAAAATGTTTTACCAACAATTCGACATCCTTTTGCTGCATCCTCTGCCCAACTGACTTATATTATTATAAAAAATGAATTTACTGGGCCGCGGTCTCATAGATGCCAAAAACCACTACTCTACTATTTATTTTTGAGGCCATTTTCTAATTGACACTTTTTTCAAGGCCATTTTACAATTCGCAGAGAAAGTATTCTCTCGCCCGCTACAGACGTAGAGAAAAACACTAAAACCATCAATGAACAAGGAGGTAAAACCATAGCTTTTACTTTTCCCCATTATATTTATTACCTTACCGGTCAGTGAAACATTGCCAAAGGATCATGGAGTACATACTCAGTAACATTCATAGACTAAGGAAGAGGTAGACAGTTATTCGTCTTCTGCGCATGTACCCATACCCATCATTGACCTACCCCAAACATACACAACTGTCAGTCACATTATCAGTAATGATGGTGTTTGTTTATATCTTAGTTTTTAAATGACAATCACGTATCAATAAAATACTTTTACCAATTTGAATTTAATCAAACTGCATTACAGATTGGTTAGAGGAAGTATACATACATATCAAAGCACTTGTTTACTAATCAGTGTTCTAACCTCAAACCCGATCCACGCCGTTTTTGCTAGTGGTAATGGCAGAAAAGCATTTCAATACTGGGACAAGGAGATTGGTTGTACGCAGTCAGCGAGATCGGTCTACCTCATCTTTAGTCTTTCGCGCGCAGGGGCTGGAGCTTCCCATCTAGGCGAACCGTGTTCGATCCCCGGCGGGGTGCCCCCGGATTTTCGCAGGTGGGAGTCGTGGCGGAAGATTCCGCTGGCCAGCGGGTTTTTTCGGGGATATCCATTGCTCCATATTCGCCTCGTTTCACCCTTCATCGGCTCTCAAGACCCCGATGTTAAAGAGCCCATCCACACTCCTACTAAATGAATTTTAAAATATACATAAATAACCGCATCTGAAACTTGCCTGCTTGTATCACAACGAAAAAAAAAAAAAATCAGCATCTACAGTTAAATTAAATTGTTTCCATTGCACATTGCCCGGCGTAACATTAAGGGATTTAAAGCACTTCCTAGAAATCGCCTAAACAAATCGGTCATGTAACCCGATTTTGCAAAAAAAAAAAAAAAAAATTGATAAATGTAGTTCGCGATAAAGTGAGCATTTTTGAAATCAACCTTTGGGGAAAAAAAAAGAAGAAAAAAAAAGCACTACCCGTAACTGAGCGTGTGCAGTATGAGATGTATACGTTATGAAACCTTTATAATCCATTCACGGTATCTTCGATACTTTTGAAAAGAACCTTTGAAAAATCACCCTAGGAGTTACATGTTCAATTGGCTATAAAAAAATGGTATATGGAAAAAGGTTTTATCTTGCTTTTAGCACTGAAGCACTATATAAATTGGTTGTTTTAAGTTTTAAGTATATTTTTTCAATAAATT
>NQII01001440.1:1314-72764 GCA_002778355.1 Clitarchus hookeri | reverse complement strand
CATTGTTTCTCTTCAAAAATAAATTTTGGTAGTTCCCACATGGACACTGTTAATAAAATATTTGACAGTTCCCACAAGGCACTGTTTGTTTACAAAATATTTGACAGTTCCCACATGGCACTGTTTACAAAACGTTTGACAGGTGTCACATGGCAATGTTTTGTTTACATACTGCGGAAGGATACATAATCGGCTCCCTGAAAGTAGATATTTAGCAGGGTTTCAGAAAATCTTGAAGTTACCGTGAATACATTATATCAGTAATTTGCAACAGTTCAGTAATTTTTTTTTTTTTATTTCGTAAGTTGCAAGGCTATGTTTTTTCGTATTGTAGAATAGTAAAATTCATCCCAAGTCGTCCGCTTATGTGTTCCGAGTCAGTTTTCTTGCGCATCCGNTTTCGTATTGTAGAATAGTAAAATTCATCCCAAGTCGTCCGCTTATGTGTTCCGAGTCAGTTTTCTTGCGCATCCGCGCATTGTAGAGCGGGCCTTTTAGAGTGAGGAATGACCGCAAAATTCGCAGGTAAACTGGCAGCGAACTACGATTAGTACTTCCATGTTTCAACGTCTTACTAGTGACAAAGTAAAAATTTTGTGTAATCTGCAATTCACCTCCTCTTTGTTGTATGCAAATAAGAATAAATATCGGCGTTACTAACTCTTTTACAACTCCTTGACGCAATGTTCAAATTAACTGGTTCATTGTTTTTTTTTNATAAATATCGGCGTTACTAACTCTTTTACAACTCCTTGACGCAATGTTCAAATTAACTGGTTCATTGTTTTTTTTTTCTTTCCTGTCCGCGCTCACTTGTCAACAAAACAGCGTTTCACGGCCAACGTGATTCTAAGCGGCAGTTCGTAACTCCTAAAATAAAGAATTCATTGACGTAATAAATAAAACATGTGTTGCAATTCTAAAAGCTTTAATAAACGTGTATGTTATTTAGTATTTACACAGTTCCTCAGAAGTCAATTTACNTGTGTTGCAATTCTAAAAGCTTTAATAAACGTGTATGTTATTTAGTATTTACACAGTTCCTCAGAAGTCAATTTACTAGTTGATACCTCGGCAAGTATGTCGATATGTGTATTAAACTAATTGTACCAGCGTCCCCGATTAACCTTCAAGGTATGTGGGGAAAAAAAATTCAGAATCTGCATTAAATATGGGGATGCGGTTTCATAAATGCATTGTCATCGACTAGGTACTGTGTTTTATATTCTGGTGAAGTTGCGTTCGTAACCGTGGAGCATTTCAATTTTATACGCGGAAAGTTATTTTAGTATACAATAGGCCTAAGCAGAAGTTTCAGTGTTATGTGCTTTAAAAAATTTGCGCTGTAGGACGAATTTTCATAAAAATTGCATCGAGTGATAAATATTACCGCGGAAACAAGCTGTACAAATTTGGATCCATTCGGTTCATGACAATTATTTCCGTAGTTCGCAGTGTACTAGCAACGTCCGCCATTTGCTTGTGTGTAATTTTGTATGCTAATATGAATTCGTGAGGTATTTATGCAAAACGCCGTACGTTATTTCAGTAGGTATTTCGAGTCGTCTACAAGTATGTTGACAATCCAGACAATCTCAATCCGTACCGAGTGAATGTAAGATTTTCTAATATTCTAATGAAAAGAAAAATACGAACGCACTTCATTTCAATACATTTAAACCAGGAAACCGTTTTCCATATAGGTACACGTAAATGATAAACGTAATTCTTAAAGTCATTTAATGATTTCTTAAGAAATGGATTCTATATGAAGGAATTAATACACAGTATTATCAAACAACGCGCCTTAAACGAATCTTAACAAATCAATATTATTTCCAGAAATTAATGTGCCGTGTTTATAAGTTGATAGCAATATTGATTACTTTTTGTTATTTATTTAACGAGTATGAAGTACACACATGCGCAGCTGATGTAAACAGACTAAGTCACATGGGAATGTCTATTTTGAAATGCGGAAAGACACACCAACCTGCTGAAAGTAGCAGGGCTTTCAGAAGTGCTCACTTTACCGCAAACAGCAACTTTTTTGTAAATTGCGTTTTGTCGTCTTTGTTGGCAACAATGTAACTGCCATATTTATTTTCCCCGGAGAACTGTTCAGCGACATTATAAATGTTATTCGTTCTATTCTATGTACTGAAAATTTTAATACAATAATAATCTTACTTAATTTTCCTAAACAATTCCATACACACATTTTATTCATTGTACGGCCTCCTGGGTTTGTAATCTCAACTGGCCGGGAGCATAGAGAGCATCAGCTGAGGCAAGAAAACTGTCCAGAAACAAATTAGTTATTTTGACTTTAACAATTTGTACAAAATACATTCGCAATGTATTTTGTCATTTAACCCGCGTGGCAGTTAAAAATTGTTCGAATGCAGCCTTCACAAAATAAATTGGCAGTAAAACAAGTTACATACAAACAATTAGTCATGTTAGACAATCCATAGTTCAACTTATTATATTACGAATTCCTTTGTGGAATTTAAATTATTAAGTTAACAGTTTAAAATGTTCTTCATTGTGACATTCATGTAGCAGCAGGTATGTGATGTTCAGGCGTTTGAATAAATTCACAATTAAGAAACATGTTCTGTTAGTAAAAGGGGGGGGGGAGAGTAGGAAACAGTTTTAATCTTTCAAATTGTTCCACATTAGAACGACAGGAAGTTTCAGAAGATTAAATTCTTAGCTATAGATATAATGGCCAGTATTTCAGTTGAAGGACATGCGGTCAACTTTTTCTTTGGAAGAGGCGATTTCGAAAGTGTTTAACTGTGAACTGGCGATCTTAAAACCGCTAAGTAAACGATCGTGTGTACGAATGGCTTGTAGGCTTCCTTGCCTTGCGTCACAGGTCGTTGCATACTCGCCGGCCCTTTATTTACAAAGAGAGACGCACAGTCGCCTTGTACGCTGGAGCCAACAGCGAGGTCGGCAGGACGCGACGCGTTATCGCAAGGCACGCGATAACACGCAACGATAGCCGGAAAGGAACGCGGTGCGGAGATACGGGGTCGAAAGTTCAACGTAGGGGAAGGCAGTGCGCACAAACCTGGCTCAGCCAGAAATCTCGCTCGCTGCACTTCCACGGGGAAGATAGTAAACGCACGCTCACGGGAGGTCCAGATGGCCGCCGGAGAACAGAGACCCCGTTGATTCACTCTGATGAGATAGGAGTCCTAGTGCGGCACAAGTTGATTACTCACGAGAAACGTCAGCATTCCTGCCGCTGAGTCATCGAGGGCGCCACCAGACATTCATTCTCTACCCTACGCACTGACTCAGCATCACAAAATACGACACACATTAAAACTCACAATATTTTCGAGTTGAGGCTACAAATTATACCGACAAAGTTTTTTTTGTAAACAGAGAAAACTAATTTGTAATTAAACGTTGCGGGATATAATCCTAACATCATCGGGAACACGTTTCCGCAGAGAAGGCATCGGCAAACCTTGTAGCCCGGAATTGCGACCAGCACAATTTAAACTTCGTAGCAGCCACCGGAGTACCTAGGAGGGGGGGTCAAGTGAAGAGATTTGGGGGGGATCTTAACAGCCGATGAGAGCGATTGAGGTATGGAGCAGCGCCGGAATGAAAGGACGGGGGAAACGGGAGATCCCCGAGAAAACCGCCGACCAGAGGCGTCGTCGTCCGGCATGATTCCCACGTGCACTGTAAAAACTATTTCAGAGCACTCCAACATGATTAAAAACGACTTTTTCAAAGCGCTGTATCTCAAAATATAAGCGTTGTATACACACAAAAGTACTCTAGGAACATGCACTGATCCTTGCTACAGATTTCCCACCAATAAAATTACAGGGTCACTGNTACACACAAAAGTACTCTAGGAACATGCACTGATCCTTGCTACAGATTTCCCACCAATAAAATTACAGGGTCACTGCTTAAAGTCCCATAGGTACACGCAGCACATAGAGAACACTGCACGCCAGTTTAGAGCTTGAGGCTTCGTGTCAATGGCGCTCTTGTAGAGAGAGCCAGTGTAGCCCTTACAGCTCCCGCGCTTCTCGGCCAAAAATTGAGTTTCTACACTGGGGCGACTTGGTCACCATTGTTGCCAATTCCAGTNTACACACAAAAGTACTCTAGGAACATGCACTGATCCTTGCTACAGATTTCCCACCAATAAAATTACAGGGTCACTGTTTTTAAAGTCCCATAGGTACACGCAGCACATAGAGAACACTGCACGCCAGTTTAGAGCTTGAGGCTTCGTGTCAATGGCGCTCTTGTAGAGAGAGCCAGTGTAGCCCTTATNATAGAGAACACTGCACGCCAGTTTAGAGCTTGAGGCTTCGTGTCAATGGCGCTCTTGTAGAGAGAGCCAGTGTAGCCCTTATAGCTCCCGCGCTTCTCGGCCAAAAATTGAGTTTCTACACTGGGGCGACTTGGTCACCATTGTTGCCAATTCCAGTTTCGAAAATCCGCCAAATGTTCGCATAAAATCCGCTAAATTCCCGCAATATACATAAAAAAATCCCAAAAAGTCAGACAAAATTTATTAAAAATTAAGATTTAAAAAAGAAACCCGTTAATAATTATTACATTGAAAGCAATAAGTAGTTCTATCATAATAATACAGTATTTTCTATATTTTTTTACTCTATTGTAATAACAATATTTACAAAAGTTTGAACTTTAAAATGTTAAAATCCAATTTCTGAAGCTGTATACTATTCTGCTAAAAATTCTACTACCTGCAAAAACTAATATTTCTCCGCTAAATATGGCGGAAAGTCGACAACACTGAGAGTGCTGACTACCGTGCGACCTTATCAAAGCATAGTGTAGACTGATGAGCATAAAAAAAACACTAATCGATTATCAATTAATCGATTAGTTTCGGATTCAGCAAAAAAATTGTAGGTTACAATATAACCTTTAGTATTACTTTATTTTAGAATAACATTTGTATTTAGGTCTGTAATGAAAAAAGGATGGTTATGAACACGGTGTGCATTAGCGGTGATGTGAAGAATTTTATAAATATATAGTTAACTAGCTGACCCGGCAAACGTTGTTTGGCCATAAAAAGTATTAAAAATTTTGTTCAAACAATAAAAACAAATTGTTTGGGGGTGGCCACCCTTATTACTTAGTGGAGACCGGCTACTCCGTGCTGTGTCACTGGGAGACACCTGGTGGGAATAAATTGTAACCTAGATCGATAAATGATCGATGATAATTGATCAGTTATCGACCTAGGGTAAAATTTATTAAATTACTAATATCGCTATAAAAAAATAAGGGTTGGTGGTAGAAGGGTGAAAATTTAGGAGGGTATGTATTTTTTGATGCCACATCATAAAAAAATAAAAAATAAAAATTTTGTTCAAACAATAAAAAAAAATTGTTTGGGGGTGGCCACCCTTATTACTTAGGGGTGTAAAAAATAGATATAAATCTATTCTCAGACCTACCGAGTATACATAAAAAATTTCATAAAAATCGGTCCAGCCGTTTCGGAGGAGTTCAGTGACTAACACTGTGACGGGAGAATTTTATATATTAGATACATGGAATATTATTCACTTTTTTGAGTGTGATATTAATTGATACCAGTGACAATATTTCCTCAATTTTACCGCTCAATAAGCATTACATTATCTAACCACTTTTAGTTTCAAGATGTAAATAATTCATATATGTAGTTGTACAGGAAGTACTTAAGTTCTAATAAAAGAGTGACAATATTTTTAATATCTGATATGTTAGCATGCTTTAATTGGTGAGTTGCATGTTAACCCCACCAGTTCCCAACGTGCATTAGTCCTAAAAAACATTACATATTAACCATAATTTTTAAAAGTTTTATTAACTTTTTTTGGCAACATTGAAATATCTTACCTTTCGTTGCAGAAGAAAAAATATCTACGCACATTAAAAACATTTCCATGATAAAAACTACTTACTCATGTTATTTATGCTTAATTATATATTAATGCATCATGCATCTCTAGTACATACTTTTCAAACAGAAAAAAACAGCTTTAACTGACCTTCATTTGCAAATGCAACAAATAGGATGAATGATTTTACTTCCCTCGAATGTTAGTAAGGCTAACTTCAAACAAAAAAACAATACGATTTGCAAAATAACAGAATAATGTAATAAATTTTGCACCACATAATAAAATATTCTTAAGAAGACGGCCAATCAATTAATATAACAATGAGAAAGTTGGCATAAATAGTACAAGTTAAACAAATAGGTAGGTAATGAATGATTTTGACATTCACAGTTATAATCTTATTTGTAATTTATACTGGTCGGGTAACTTTAAAACAATTGTATGATTAATTGAAGATTTGATAATCGTGGATATAAATTTATTATATGGACAGAAATAATCTATTAATCAATGTTGAATCAATGCATCGCCCATCCCTAGTGTAGACGCAAAGTCGCGTGACTCAGGAGGTCGAACGACACGTATTTTCGTTTTCCATCCAATGTCGGTCTCGATCAAAGTATAGTCGGCTAACTTGGTCGAAAGACATGTGTAGACACAAAGTCACATGAGCCACCCAACCTCGGGTTTCTATTTTCCAGTGATCTCGGAACATACTCCGTGTGCAGCAGTCCAAATTAATTTAGCTGTGCCTGTTTGTTGGTATGGAGTGCAATGAACGGTTGACTGTAGAAAATACTCCATTGTTGATTGAAGTCTATTGTCCACATGAACTACTGTCACACCTACTATGGAGCTTCTCTACATTCACAAACAATACAGTCATGGATTTCAGCCAGTTGCCATTATGCCTCAGCATGATGTACCATTTTCAATCAACAATTTATCAAGTTGCCTGTCCGACCTTACTTCTGTTCTTGAATACATTTCATAAGAGATAAATGTGTAATANTCTCAGAACATACTCCGTGTGCAGCAGTCCAAATTAATTTAGCTGTGCCTGTTTGTTGGTATGGAGTGCAATGAACAGTTGACTGTAGAAAATACTCCATTGTTGATTGAAGTCTATTATCCACATGAACTACTGTCACACCTACTATGGAGCTTCTCTACATTCACAATACAGTCATGGATTTCAGCCAGTTGCCATTATGCCTCAGCATGATTACCATTTTCAAGCAACAATTTATCAAGTTGCCTGTCCGACCTTACTTCTGTTCTTGAATACATTTCATAAGAGATAAATGTGTAATANTCAACAATTTATCAAGTTGCCTGTCCGACCTTACTTCTGTTCTTGAATACATTTCATAAGAGATAAATGTGTAATATGATAAAAATGTATCATTTTTGTTACATGTGAATGTTAGGACCAAATACTAATACTTTTTCTATTGTAACAATAGTCATTCACTTTTTTTTTTTTTTTTTTACAAATTGCATAAATTAAGGGTCAAAGTACAGTAGATTGTATATTCATCATTTCTCAGGGGACTGACATAAAATATTAATGCATGTGGACTCTTAATGAATGTGATCTTCGAATGCAGATAAATCAAAGATTGGAAGACAGCATTATGTTCTATGCTGGGTTTAATACATAGAGGTTCCACTGTAGTAGCTACCCTTCAGTGTTTATGAATNTTGTAACAATAGTCATTCACTTTTTTTTTTTTTTTTTTTACAAATTGCATAAATTAAGGGACAAAGTACAGTAGATTGTATATTCATCATTTCTCAGGGGACTGACATAAAATATCAATGCATGTGGACTCTTAATGAATGTGATCTTCGAATGCAGATAAATCAAAGATTGGACGACAGCATTATGTTCTATGCTGGGTTTAATACATAGAGGTTCCACTGTAGTAGCTACCCTTCAGTGTTTATGAATGTCACTATGTTGCTGCCCTTGACCCTAATGACTAAAAACTGTGAACATATGAGAAACAGTAAATCACATTCTCTGTTACAGTTAGCATGGAAAATTTGTGCTGGAAACTTCTGGTTCCTGGGTGGTGCAGTACATGGTGAGGAGTGTTGCTGCGTTCACTATTCATAATTTCCCTAACTGTACTATGTGAACTGAGATTTATGAATGGAGAATGAATGCACAAGTGCATCGAGGGGTTTCAAGACAACCTACGCAGAGAGTGTTACCTCAAAGCTTACCAATCTCCTGAACTTACTTTCTTTTGGCCATATCTTTCTTGTGTAGCATAGTCTTCCATGGTACGGTAGAAGATTGCAACATTTCGTCAGGTGCCAGGCAAAATTCATGTTTTGCTGTTTGTTCAATGATGAACACGTGCACCACTTTGTTTTTGCAGCCAAGTAGTTTTATACATCACTCATGTAGGCAAGTACAAAAACACCACTGTTGCTTCAAAATTTTTACTATTGCTGAAAATTGTTTGGCAACCCCACTCCCCCCCAGCCACCCTTGAGACCCAAATTATTGCCACTGAACAGTGATTCTATGCAAAATCTGTGCTAATCGGCTTCCCAAAGCGAGTGCATAGGGCCACACTAATTTACCAGCTTCGTATATTTTTCCCCAGAATTTTACATATAAATTTGGTAAAAAAAGATGAAGCAAGTAAATTTCTGTGACTCTACACACACTATCACTCATTTTCAGAAAAACAGAGTGGCACAGATTACTGAACTGAAGTTTATCAGACCTCCCCGATGACACACAGTCGAGCGCTTTGAGAAAAAGGGTGTGCGCTCTGGCACCAATTACAAAGAATGTAATTGTGATGCCCCATGGTATGGCCACTATGCAGGGCGATTCACAATAAGTTACAGCCACTTACTTCAGTAATTAGGAGCAAATAATGTAATTTAAGTGTGGGACCTATTCACAATATTTACAGGATAATAAAAAAAATTGGAAATGCATTACAGTAAACAGCTAGTGAAATGTTGCTGCCTGTTTTTATTATTGCTGTGAACAGCACGTGACCTTGACCATTGTAAAGTGACAATGTTTCACTGTGAACCTCCGTGAACACTGTACGTTCCTGCACATTCATTGTGGCTGTAGCCTTTGGTTGCGAGATGAAGTACGTAATTATTTTACGATGCTATGTAAATTTTCCAAAGAAGAATATGCAGATATGGTGTTTGATGCTCAACTGAAAAAAACAAAGTCTGATAATTAATTTTCTTAATTCTCAAAAGGTTATTTTTTCTTTTCAGCTTTAAAATTTTTTGAATTACTTTGTAAATATTGGGGCTAGGACTCACATTCATCAACATATTAGACTCCAAATGACCTACAGAATAAGCCCTGTGAGTTGCGGTAACTCCTTGTGAATCAGCCTGTATAATCTTTTTGATTAGTGCATCTACATCATATTCATGACATATTAATAGGGCTATTTTGTAAGATCTGCATTAGGGCTCTAGTACAGATTGTACAAAATAACACTGTAAGTATGCAATAAATATGTTATAACACATTAATTGTAAAGTTTATATAGCAGCCATACCACCAGGTATCAGTGTTTTAAATAAAAAAAATTCAAAATGTTTAGGCATTCTTTGTTATTAGTGCTAAAGCACTTGTGTCCTTTTTGCTCCAGTCATTCATCCAGATCAAATAGTCCATGGATAGATATTCAGTTCCATTACAGATTTTGCACGAAATATCACTTCTGTACCCATTTGTGGATTTTTTTAAAAACTCTTTAAGGATTTCTTTGTATTGGTTTTCTTGCATTTTATGTATTTTACCCCTGTGTTTCTCCTGGTCTTCATATCCCTTCCCTCTACCACATCTTAACTTGTATAGGGACCACACTAATATTTTGTTTGAATAGTACTATCAACAAATGTCCCTTTTCTAGCATTGTTAACCTTTCCTTTAGATAAGCCTCTTCTCTTTCATAACTACCATAGCATATTTAAAACTGCCTTTCATACACTGCAGTAATAAACACGGCAAGCCTATTACAATGTACAGGGTTATTATAAATGATTAATCTGGTTTTAAAAATCTGTAATTCATACTGTTCATCTTAAAGGTTTGTGCCAACAACCAAACAAAAGGAAAACTCTAAAACATTTTTACGGGAGTCTAAACACCCTTTTATCACACTAGGTGGCAGCACAAAACTTCGCTCACAAAATGGCAACTAAGTAACAGAAAGAGTTTTGTGTTTCGGAATATATGCTAAATGTTTATCGGTTGTTACAGTACAGCATGCGTTCCGTGGGCATCATCATACAGAACCACCAGGTCACCAAAGAATTCTGCGGTGGTACCATCAGTTACAGGGCACAAGATGCCTGTGTAAAGGTAAGAGTGGAGGGTAGCCAGGTGGTTTTAACGAAACAGTGGGGGGAGTCAGGAGAAGTTATGCGCGTCGCCCACAAAAAACAACTACACGAGCTTGGAATTCCTCAGCCGACTGTTTGGAAGATTTTGAGACAACGGTTACAACTTAAACTCTACCCCTTACAGCTATTGCAACACTTTCATCCAGAATATTGAGATATCCAATTTGAATATTGTGAGTGCATACAGGAAGCTATGCGAGAAAACGAATTTGCCACAAGTCTGGTGTTCAGTGACGAAGCAACATTTCACTTGAGTGCGAAGGTAAACCATCACAATGTCCGGATATGGGGCATAGAAAATCCCTGTGATTCTGTGCAACACATACGAAATTCGCCAAAACTGAATGTCTTCTGCGCAATCTTACAGACGAACGTGTAAGGGTCCTTTTTTTCTCCTTGAAAACCCTGACAGACATGTCCTATCTCGACATGTTGGAGTTGTGGTTGTTTCCCCAAATGAGAGATGATTCTGGCAACTTCGTGTTCCTGCAGGATGGGGGCTCTCACCTCACTGGCACACAGAAGTGCTTCGCTACCTCAACAATGACCTCCCACACCGCTGGATTGGACGCTGTGGTCAGTATGACTTGACACTGTAATTATAAAGAATAGAGACTTTTCCAAAAATCAGGAAAATAATACCTGCAAATGTTATGTATGGTTTATTACTAATCACACCTAATACAAATTTTAGTGGGGCTTCATGTAATTTGCAGTGTATACCATGAAATGTGATAGTGAAGATGGCTATGAAGATTGCTATGTTTCTGCGATAAAACACGTAAAATGTATGCCCTATATTTATATTGGGTCCCTAAATTGTATTAAATGCAAGAAAATCTTTTGAAACCAATTATTTTATAACACGTCATTCAGAGGGTATATTTATGCTGCGCCGCTGAGGTTATACAGGAAACAAAACAGCAATTGAACAGTGTCAGATCATGTGATTGTGTTGAATTACTCAAGACCTACCTTGTTTATATTCACCAGAGGATTGTACTACGTTAACGTATTATCAGAATAAATATACATATAGTAGATCATACAAAAAGATGTTCACAGATAGTGTTTATCAACAGTTGACGTGTATCGCCATAATATATTCCAATACATTCAGTGACCAATGATACACAGACACAGGAAACAAATGTGCATCAAAATTGGTTTACGTCACAATTGTAGGGTGGGAATGTGCGCCAAATCAGTAGTGTTACGAATGATTTAGACTGTGCAGAGCTGTGTAATGTACGAGTGCTGTTACGCATATTTTACTGCAATTCATTCTGTTTGACATGTTAAATCAAATTATTGTGCGAAAACACTAAAGTTTCTGTGCCAATTTGTCCATGTAAAATTCTAAAATATATTGGTGCGGAAATTTGAATGTATGGAGTTTCAACAAAGTGAATAGACGTTAACATGTTGTGTTTAATCATCTACAAGGTATGATTTTTGAATCAATGGGTGAGTAACGTAATACATTTGGAGTTTTGGCATGCAAAATGTAATGTAGTGAATTGTACTGTGTAGTATTGCGTGTAAGTGTGTTAATTTAAGGGCCTATGTCATTTTGCCCTCCAGTCACGTAAAATGCAGCAGACCTAACCAAATTCAAACTAACTTCACGATAGATGAATCACAGGGGTGGATGACCCTAAGCAAGTTTACTTATTATGGTTTCTGTAAGTTTTATTGTGTGTGGTATATGTAAATTACAGGGTTTTGCATTTTGTAGTATGTAATCAAGGGTTTAGATATTGCTGGGTGTGTAGCTATTTGATATGTAGCATACCTAACCGAATTAAACCTTACTTTACGATGTATAACTCGCAGGTGTTCTATGAACTGCTGCACAAAGATATACGGTATCGTGTGTTGGCAAACAGTGCCCCTGTATTTACATATTGTGAAGTTACGTACTGTTCGGTTAGGTATTTTTGCATTAACGTATTTACATAAGAAATTATAATAACATACATATTTTACACATGCTTTACCCCACAATTTTCCTGATCTTCATAGCCCTCCCCTCTCTCGTGTTTGTGGTTTGTATTGTAAATTCGTTTTCTGTATAATTATACCACTTTCCGTGAACTTTTCTTTTGTTCCCTAAAAAGTTAAAAATCATTACACCTTAAGGTTAGATTAGTAATTAAAATGTTTTTCATAACGCAACCCAAGAAAAGTAAGTAGGCATAATGTAGTGCCTGGATATACATTCAAGTATTAGATATATGGAATCAATGGTTCAATAATCATCATAACAAAAGTATTTAGGCCTACCAGATTAAATTTCATATACGGAATTTGACGAGTTTACAAAGGGATTTTCGAGTAAGTTTCATTTCTTACCACAGTACCACCGTGTCCCGTAGCATGCCTGTGTGGATCAGTAATTAATTTCCAATACTCCTGACGTAGAGCAACTCTACGTTTTGCAGCTGATTCTATAACTTGCCGTTCATTTCTCGAAACACCAAATTGTTCGTCTGCCATTATTGCAAAATACTTTATGTACAAAAAAAGCAAAACGCCAAACACGTACCAATGTAGCCAACTATTGAGCAAAAATTGTGTAAATTAATATACCAACTATTATTTCTGTGAGGCGCAAAGAATTCGAAATTATACAAATTAATTGTTCACGTAGTTTAGCAATTTTATTGACAAGGTTTTCCCGAGACAGTTGTGGTATGTAATATAATTCTGTGACTTTCGGTGGTAAATATATATAATAGCGGGTTTTTCTGAAGGAAACTTAGTAGACCCACAAAAGTAACATAGACGGTTTAATAAGATTTCAAAGGTACATGATCGTCTCTTCAACAGTCACTACTACAATTGTATTCGCAGATGATACTAGCATCTGAGTCTCTGGAGACTCAGAAAATTAAATTGTGCAAAAAACAGGCACAACATTTACAGAGCTAAATGCATGACAAATCAAATCTCAACCTACATAAACATATCTTATGAATTTCCTCACATAGAACAGGGAGAAAAAAAAATTCCATATGCCAACAGTAACAGAGACAAAATTATTGAATCAGCAGTGACCAAGTTTCTTGGCTTAAAAGTAGACAATTTACTAAACTGGAAATCTCACATTGCGTATATTTTACCTAAACAAAGTTCAGCCTGTTTCGCTCTACGAAGCGTTGCAGAGGTCTTGAACAAAAATGGTATAGTTGGCATATTTTCATTCCATCTCGTGTTAATGTATAATTTTTTTTGGGTAATTCCACTGACAGTAAAAAAGTGTTTCACATGCAAAAAAAAAAAAGAGAGCTGTAAAAATAATCAATGGCAAAATAAAGTCAGACTCATGTAGACCTCCTACAATAGCTCAGATATTTTAAAATTTGCATGTGAGTACATGTTTTCAGTACTCAGATTCGTGTCCAGAACCAATCATTTATTTCAGAAAAATGAGTCCTTTCATAAGAATGACACTAGAATTAAAAGAAAAACACACATGGCTTCAGTATCATACCGTATGGGCCATAACTTAAAACTAGTCCAGAAAGGGCCGTCCTACCTCGGTAGCCAACTTTCCAATAAATTACCAAACCACCCCCTTCAAAAAATTTGCTCCTCTAACCAAAAACTCTTTAAAAACAGCTTAAAGAATTTTGTATTGAATGTGCTTTTTACAGCGTAGAAAGGCATATATCTAAACTACGCCAATTAATAAATTACTGTATAACATTTCATTGTACACATTTATCGTACCAGTGTTTTCTCGTAACCTTTTTCTTCTGTTTCAGTAAAACGATGACGCCCTACAGCATGTTGCAAGATTAGTCACATTATGAATAAAATTATGATGTGTGTACGTGCAATCTGACTTGTGTGTGCGTGCCCGTCCAGTATATAAAATTTGTATACTGTAATATGATTTGTCCAATACAACTAAGTATTTAAAAAAAGATCTCACGGACGCAATAAAACAAACAAACCTTACGTTCGCATACGATTCGTGAGCGCAAATTCTTATCATATAACTCGTGACACATTTCCTGGTATTCGTTCCCCTCTTTTTCCCCTACAATGTCCTTCATGACTTCATGGTTACGTTCTTTGTTGCACAGTTCAGTAGACGTGTTTCGTTTTCATTCGATGTGCTTTGTGCGCTTGAGTGCGTCGTGTACTGCGTAGTTTTGGAAGAGTGGTTTTGTTTAGATCGACCGTAAGTTGTATTTCTATACACACAGTGGACGAATTTATTAATTGATTCTATAATAAAAATATCCTAATTATAATTTAGATAACTTAAGCCTCGATAATTTACCAAGTTAAAGTGTCAAGAGATTATGTATTATTTATTTATTGATTTATTTAGTAAATAGTTTCTACTATAAAATGACAGGGGTTTGTTTGTGTTATCATTACTTAAACTTCTCGGCATTCTCATGAAAACACGGTGAACAGTTGCGTCATGATGTGTACGAAGTTTGTGTGTATGTGTGTTTGCAGCTGACAACTCTCAACATGAAGATACTAATCTTGTCTTGCCTTCTGATCGCTTGCGAGGCTATTTCTTTCACGGATCTTATACTGGAAGAATGGGCTACTTATAAGGTGAGGTACAGGTTGCTGTTTTAATGTGATATCAAAATCCAATTGACCATTGTTGTTGCTAATATTACTAATAGAATTCGGACGAACGACGTTCAGTAATGTGTTCTTGCGTTAATTTGATTGCTAAATTTTCTTCTGAGTTACTGAATTGACAAGGACAGTTCGTATAAAAATATTAAAGTATGGACAACTTCCTTAATAACAAGTGCATAGTGCAGTTAGATCAAGTGCGGTGGGAATTTAACATTGAGTAAATATAGCCAATTCACAGTTACTTCGAACTTTTAAGAAGTCCTGCTAAAGGTCTATTTGCCTGGATGCAAAATTTAAACTGTGGTCTAACCAATTCCAGAAAACTACACCAAAGGGACCATGCACCTGCATTTGTGCACACACAGTCTAATAAAATTTAGCATAAGAACTATTTCTTACTAGTTTTTACCAACACACACATTTCTCTCGTATTTTATTCACATTAACTATAAATTAAATATTATAATTTATTGTAAAAATATAGGTAAAAGTTCAATTTTACCAAAAATAAGTTATTTTTATGTTAACATGAGTATAAAATGCTTGTGATATGAAACACACGTCATACATGTTTTTTTTCGAAGGTTTGATTAAAAAAATGTGAAGAAACTGTGAATAGACTATATAGCAAGTTCAGTTGTAAATTACAAAGATCCACCAGCATATCTCTTTTTGTTGTAGATTCAGTGTGTCTAGGAAAAAGACTAGTTATTGGAAACAATCCAAAACAAATTATTTGGTAACANTATGAAACACACGTCATACATGTTTTTTTTCGAAGGTTTGATTAAAAAAATGTGAAGAAACTGTGAATAGACTATAGCCAGTTCAGTTGTAAATTACAAAGATCCACCAGCATATCTCTTTTGTTGTAGATTCAGTGTGTCTAGGAAAAAGACTAGTTATTGGAAACAATCCAAAACAAATTATTTGGTAACACNTTTTGTTGTAGATTCAGTGTGTCTAGGAAAAAGACTAGTTATTGGAAACAATCCAAAACAAATTATTTGGTAACACAATAAGTTAGACTAAGTTAAATTATGTTATAATTTTACAGAAGGGTTTTCCAAAAATATTTTAAGAAATCTAAAATAATATTCATATCAAAGTACTATTCATGCTGAGTCATAATTGTATAGATGCATTGTTTTAGGTAAATGTAAAGAATAGTGGCTTTCTGAAAAAAAATCCCGAAAAGTGGTATATTTCTACTACTAATCACACAGAGCATCAATTTACTAGGGGCTTTATGATTACAAACCACAAAAATGATAGTGGGGAGGGCTATGAAGGTCAGGGAAATGTGTGGTAAAATCACTNGGCTTTATGATTACAAACCACAAAAATGATAGTGGGGAGGGCTATGAAGGTCAGGGAAATGTGTGGTAAAATCACTAAAAATACACCCACAAAAAATATAAAAACACTTCATTTTAACATTTGTCCACCCAATCTCGTAATATGTGCCCACCTAACCTAACACCTTGGATGAGTGAATCACTATTTTACATTTTTAATCTAACCTAGAATTTTAGTGTCTTAATCTAACCTGGGATTGTAGGGGTTGAATCTATCCTGGGATTGTAGGGTTTTAAAGTAACAGTAAAACATACCGNTTAATCTAACCTGGGATTGTAGGGGTTGAATCTATCCTGGGATTGTAGGGTTTTAAAGTAACAGTAAAACATACCGGAAGTATATGAATTAACTCGAGTAGGTAGGCGGCGGGTACAATTTTCCCGTGGTGTGTAGGAAATGGTGCATACACTCGCGTTAGTCGTTGCAAAGTACGGTTGGATTTGGACGTCACAATCACACTCGCAGCAACACACACAACTCATCACAAACCGCACTGTATTGCATCTGAACTGCAACTAACCTACGGTAACATCTACAGATCCACAGCCAATAAGGTGACAACAGATTCACATTTGTTTANTCTGAACTGCAACTAACCTACGGTAACATCTACAGATCCACAGCCAATAAGGTGACAACAGATTCACATTTGTTTATGTTTCTACAGCATTACGGGACTAAACATAATGGCGTTCGGCGTAAACAGAGTGGCCGAACTCCTAGTATATTATCTTTTTTATTTTCGACATTTTGCTTATTTTATCATTACACTGTCCTAAATATGAAACAGNAACTCCTAGTATATTATCTTTTTTATTTTCGACATTTTGCTTATTTTATCATTACACTGTCCTAAATATGAAACAGGTTAGGTGTGCAAAAGGCATATAATAAAATTTTGTGGGTCTACTATGTCTCCTTCAAAAATGCTGCTATTATTTACAATTACTGAGTCATAAAAGAAAGGAAAAAATAGTATCACAATATGTGTCAAAAGACTTGAGAAAAGGTAAAATCATCCACAAATTGCTCCAGAAAAGTGGATTCTGCAAAATCTCGGCCACTCGACTTCCTAGAGCATGGAAAGCCTATGCACTTACCTGTTTTTTACATTTTTATCTGCCTCTCAATGTTTTACCGGGGTTAAATATTAAGCAGGTAAACCTGATACATGCCCTCAATGATTGCTAACACTTGCACTTCAGGGATGCAGATTCTCCCAAATTTTGTGTGAATTCATTTTTCTGCAGCTAGTTGGTACTGTAGTTTGTACAATATCTCAACAGTTTCAAACATTGAATAAACAAAATACAAAAACCTACTATACGCATGGGAAGACAAGCACATTAGGCCTAACACACACAAGAATACAGGTACTCATCTCGCGACACATGCAGCACCGTCATCCACACCATTATTGTGAGAAAATAGTATATTCAACCCAAATAGTAGTTGCATTGATACAGTGCAAGTAAACAACCAATGGTAAACTTACAAAATAAAGGTAACACAACTAACTTCTAGCCATGTGCCTTGTCAAACACACTTCATAATTTTACACTGCACGTTATTCTATTCCTTGCTGCATGTATGCGGCGTAAGAGGCCGTTGCTGGGGGAAATAATTGTTGTCCACTGCTAATTCTGTTGCCATTGTGAGAAAATATGAAGCAGAACATATTCTGTAAATTAAAATTCACTCACGACCACATTAACGCCACATAGAATTTTCACCTCTCATTCGCCACCTACCTGCCACTTGAACTGCATCGCAGTGTGTTTGAAGTCAGTTCTTCAAGGAAGCCAGTAAATGTGTATCATCAAAAAGAAAACGCTTCAGGCTAGTCGTGTATGGTACTTCCAAGACAACATGCACGTTGGAAACATTATTTTAATGCCCTGCAACATGGCTGAAATTGTTTGAACCAGATTCATGCAACGAAAGTACTGTAGTTGGTATTGCACTGGACTTTTCTGTAGTGTTGTGTGTAGAGGCAATATCACTTGAGATGCGCTGACCAGCTTCGCCCCTAGTGCTTTGTAAATTTTTTCCTTGCGCACAAATATATCCCTCGCTAGGCAGTTTTAAATTCTGCACGCCGTGTAGATAGAATGTTCACTGTGTCAAATTCAAAAAAAATAATTAATGCATGTGCCATTGTCCACACTCTCCAAATTCTGCACTAATACTAACTTAAGAGGTTACCATTTTTGTTTTTAGGAGACATTGTAGGAAAGCAAGGACAAGGCAATCCAACAAAAGAGTTTTGCCAACTTAAGAGTTGTGCAGTTCTGTTGCAATACTCTTTCTGCCATGAATTTGCTTAGTTCATTGTGGCATAAGACCTGTTAAAGTAATGTGCTAGAGAAAAATGCGTAAAAATATGTAGGCNTAATTTGCTTAGTTCATTGTGGCATAAGACCTGTTAAAGTAATGTGCTAGAGAAAAATGCGTAAAAATATGTAGGCTTTCTTTAATGGCAATTTTGAATTGATTCCGCTGTGTTCACACTTGCTATATCATGCAAATTAGTAAAGAGTAATTATCACGGGATTGCCCTAAACATGTGCGGCTTTGTTGGCTACAGTTACTCTCAAACTGGTGCACTTACTGTGGAGGCAGTGTGGCCAAAATTGCACTTGGTATATTCGTTTCCAGTGCAATTGTTAATTTGAACACAGAAAACCACTGCACCCCAGTGTGAAGTGCAAGAAGTCGGGAAAAGTGGCACTGCCAGCGTACACCAATGAAGCCCAGGGCAGTAATTGGAATTGCCTCTTGCCTGAATATCCTGCATATGTGCCAGCTGAGAGAAAAGATGGCCTGCAGCCTTGAAAAGCACCTTCTAGTTGCCAGTGGCCTTTAAACGTGACTGTATTCCGGTTCCAATGTCAGTGACACACTTATGAATATACCTGTCCGTAATATAAACTTTCACTATCTGTTGCCGGAATACAGCAATACCTAGTCTAAATACTACAACGTTTGTCTTTTGTTATAGTTTTATGTAAAGACTGCTGATTTTAAAATGTGTGCAGTAATATGTTAAAATTTTAATGTACGTAATTTGTAGAGTACTATAATTCTGTGATGGGTTGTTTAAAGTAATGTATAATTTCCTTATTCTTAGATGTGAGTCAAATTATTGTTGACTATCCAAAAAAAATTACTAGACTGTATCCAAATAGATACTTAAAACAGCAAATTACAAAATGGTGAAGTCAGAAAACTGGTTATGTGCAAATTGGTATCATTCTTAACTACTTTGCCCTTGTACGACCATAAACAATAAAATATCCACTTCATCAAAAGAAAGATCTAGTCAGTCCATGGTACAAACAACATACAAAGAGCCACTATCAATACAATAAAACGTGGCACAAAATAATAAAGAAACTTACCAAAGGACCCTGCAACAAGAACAACAAATAGAAATGGAAGCAATATTAAACAATTAATAATGCTGGGTGATCGTACATGGCACAAAAGAAAGAAGCACATATATTATACAAGACATTCTTGTATCATCAATAAAATATATAAGCCCAGAGGGAAACTAATTTATTAATAAATAAAAAACCATGGTATTGTGGTTATGTGTTACTCTTTTCTTTTAAATTTATTAATCACTTAGGTTTTTCGAAAATAGAAGCAACTTCCATAACAATAGGAAAGAAACATCACAAAGGTGACAAAATAATTAAATAATTGCAAAATTGATATGAATACTAATATTCTCAAAGTTGTTGGCAAACTGGATAAAAAAATAATAATCAGAAATAAAATTATTTCAGTTAACCATGAAACTTCAAAATATTTTTAGATAAAATTGTCACAGACTTCTGGGATGCATCCTTAACATTTAAAAATTAGTACTAAAACAAAGAATGTGATCCCTTCAAGTTACATTACAAAGTTACGTTTTTAAGTTTCATATAATCCTCCTAAATCAAACACAACACAATTTAAGTCATGATGTCCAAATTCACGGTAAAAGTTCCCTTTAATAAAAATAAAAAATCTTATATTTGGTAAAGAAGTATCAAAACTTCCATTGTGACTTAGCTGATTGCAGGTATTGTATTGAGTCCACAGGAACGGGCAAGAAGGGATTTATAAACCAATCTTGACTGGTTGCCCCCCAGCAAGGAAGGGACAGGCAATGCACAGAGAAATGGCTTATGACAGAAAATGGAGAACTTCAGTGCATAACATGCAGAAGAGGTTAGGCTCGCGAGGTTAGGCTCACATGTNGCTTATGACAGAAAATGGAGAACTTCAGTGCATAACATGCAGAAGAGGTTAGGCTCGCGAGGTTAGGCTCACATGTGCAGCAAAAAGATTTAGCCGAACATGTGCAGAAACGTTTGGCAGACACGCGCACCCTCACTAAAACAAAATAATTTACAAACAAAATCAACTAGTGAGTGAAAGATGACTGATGCACGAGAATAAATGAACTGTAAAATTGAAACTGTACTCACCAGAGAGGGGAAACAGAAAATATCCACATGAACAACTACATCTTGAACAGAAAAATAAATTAAATAATGTAACACAACCAACAAAACTACGTCCAGTGGCGACTATGTACTACGTGATGACTTGTGAGAACAAAATATTAAGGGCACTTAAGTGCCAAACAACGCCATCATGGCCACCACACAACGCTCGCACGTCATTATGGCAGCACACAGAGGGAAAAAACGTTTGAAAAATGCTACGTGAAGGACTCCAAAGTACCAAACAAAAGACAATCGGAAGGTTACACTTGCCGATAGATGTGGGCTGTCTACAAGAGGCAAAATGTGCTGAAGTGCACAGAGGTGGACCAACATAGCACTGGAACAAAGGAGTATTTTTTGGTAAAATCACGTGTCAAGCAGCAGGGATACGCAGAGAAAATTTGCCAGAACAGCAGCTGCAGGGAGGTGAGTGGGGGCAGCGTCAAACTGCGACAACTGAAAGAATTTGCAACGCTGCAATCTGCATCCGGTTGGTAGAGAAACAATCTCGTGGAACACCGGTGTCCAGGCATCTAACGGGGTTAAAAACTTAGCTTTCAATGCACAGACCAAAACTGAATTGAGACCAAAGTAACGTGAAAACTATTTAAACAGTAAAATAGTAACAAACAATGATTAAATACACTAAAATAGTCAAATAAATTCATACACATGGCCAGGTAAACCATATCTCAAAATGTATATAACATTTACCATAATACAAGTCGTGACATAAATAAATATCTGACAAATAGAATTCAATTACTAATTAAATAAATCTTAGATAGTTCAAATTTAGAATAAAGGTATTATTTACCGCAATAATTAAAATTAATGTAACAAGACATTTAATATTACTTGCTTAAAGATGAAAATCAGGTTTTCGAAATTCTCCAAGAACAGTGCCACATTTTTAAATGGCACACTACAGGGTTTGCTGGGACATTAAATTTAACATATAGAGTGGTGGTTTGGGTATAAAAGTAACACNTAATGTAACAAGACATTTAATATTACTTGCTTAAAGATGAAAATCAGGTTTTCGAAATTCTCCAAGAACAGTGCCACTTTTTTAAATGGCACACTACAGGGTTTGCTGGGACATTAAATTTAACATATAGAGTGGTGGTTTGGGTATAAAAGTAACACTGTTACAAATATTAATATGCATGTGTAACTTTTAAGTTTTGAGTTGTACGTTTTTTTGACATATTTCTTTACCTCAGTTAGCAGTGTGTCTAAGCCTAAGAAATTAGTTCCCTTCTCTCCTTTCTACCCAAACAAGTTGTTATGAAACACACATTTAAAAACATGTTTGTGTGTGTGCAGTTCATGTGTTCAAGGTAATTTTGTTGGTTTTTATAGCTGGAACATCAGAAATATTACGAAAATGCTGTGGAAGAAAAATTTCGCATGAAGATTTTCATGGAAAATAGGAAAAAGATTGCAAACCACAATGCGAAGTTTGAAAAGGGCGAAGTTAAATACAAACTGGGACTGAACAAGTATGCTGATTTGGTAAGAAATTTGACTTTTTTTTTCCCCCAAAAGAATTTGGAACTTAACACTACCATACATTTATTCATGATAGTTGCCTGTAAAGTTTCCATTTCCACTTGCAGGTCTTCACATTGTATAGTTTACAAACAAAAAAATCCTTTCTAGTTATCTTAAAGTGTTTTAATTACAGTAGTGGCTTAATCATCAAAAAATATGAATTTTTTTGTGACTACCCATACATTCAAACACCGCAAATATTTTATTTGTGGATTACAATTACGTTTTTGGCATTTTGAGCATGCTGTCAAGTGTATTTACGAGTAAACCTTTGTATAAGGTATTCACGGTAACGTGAGCACTGAAATCCTCTCATTTGAAATAATAGTTGATAAATGTATTTTATTTTAGCCTTAAAGATTAATTTCCGTGTGCGGTGGNCTGAAATCCTCTCATTTGAAATAATAGTTGATAAATGTATTTTATTTTAGCCTTAGAGATTAATTTCCGTGTGCGGTGGAATATACACACTGTGTTTATTGCTTACGTGACTATATTTATTTAAAAAGATGGTTAAATAATAAATAATAGCTGAAAGGTAAAAGTAACTAGGGCCTCAAAAGTGCTCACTTTACCATGAACAGCCNGGGCCTCAAAAGTGCTCACTTTACCATGAACCATTTATATATGTGTATAATTTGCTTCCAGGGGTTGAAGTTGTAACGTGGCAGCCGTCAGAATGGCAATTGGAAATTACAGCTCGGTTTGCTCAATCGGTAGACACGTGAAACTTAAAAAAAATGTGTCAAATAAATATAAAATAAAGTTAAGTCTCTGTTTGGTTCCTGTAATTACATTTAACATTAAAATATAACAGGTCACACAGAAGCTTCAAGTAGGCAGAGCCCCTAACAGTCAGTTTCATCAGGTAAACAAACAAAGAGCAGCGCCGCAGTAGTTTAATTATTAATCACGTATGTCATTTAAGGCTTGCTTCGCAAGCCTTAAATGACATACGNATATTACCATACATTTATTCATGATAGTTGCCTGTAAAGTTTCCATTTCCACTTGCAGGTCTTCACATTGTATAGTCTACAAACAAAAAATTTTTTCTAGTTATCTTAAAGTGTTTTAATTACAGTAGTGGCTTAATCATTAAAAAATATGAATTTTTTTGTGACTACCCATACATTCAAACACCACAAATATTTTATTTGTGGATTACAATTACGTTTTTAGCATTTTGAGCATGCTGTCAAGTGTATTTAGGAGTAAACCGTTGTATAAGGTATTCACGGTAACGTGAGCACTTTTGAAATCCTCTCATTTGAAATAATAGTTGATAAATGTATTTTATTTTAGCCTTAGAGATTAATTTCAGTGTACGGTGGAATATACACACTGTGTTTATTGCTTACGTGACTATATTTATTTAAAAAGATGGTTAAATAATAAATAATAGCTGAAAGGGAAAAGTAACTAGGGCCTCAAAAGTGCTCACTTTACCATGAACCATTTATATATGTGTATAATTTGCTTCCAGGGGTTGAAGTTGTAACGTGGCAGCCGTCAGAATGGCAATTGGAAATTACAGCTCGGTTTGCTCAATCGGTAGACACGTGAAACTTAAAAATGTGTCAAATAAATATAAAATAAAGTTAAGTCTCGGTTTGGTTCCTGTAATTAAATTTAATATTAAAATATAACAGTTCACACAGAAGCTTCAAGTAGACAGAGCCCCTAACAGTCAGTTTCATCAGGTAAACAAACAAAGAGCAGCGCCACAGTAGTTTAATTATTAATCACGTATGTCATTTAAAGCTTGCTTCGCAAGAGGAAAATACAAAGGTGGCGACCTCCCACACCGACGGAAATAATTCAGCAGGATAGAGTTTGCCGGTGTGGGGGATATTTGCCATGCTCAATGCGTCCTTTCCGAGTACTTGTTGCCTACTGTTTCTGTATACCGTTTGCGGGCGATAGGCACACATGGTATAAGGTGCCCCATGCCTACCCTCACTCCTTGCCCCAGGGTGCCAAAAACGTGACCAAATAAGGGCATGGCATGGGCCGGAATCCCTTCGAAAGCCTGTGCGACCCCCGTCGCAACCAGTCCTCACGCCATGCCAAGAACTGCGTCGTAGTAAAAATTTAATCACACTTCTAGAACAAAAACTGTCTACTGCAGTTGGAAAAGCTTCTATCTACAAATGCTGATGCAAACAAAAACTAAGGTCCCCGAAAAGCCAACGTACCACCGATAAACATAACTACCACCCGATAAACATAACTATGACGGCTATAACTTCGAATCCTGATAAAATATTACAAAGTCTCGCAAAACGAAAGAATATGAACCATGTATCCCAATAATTATTATGACTGCATCATTACAAAGTTTAAGCGGTATTAAATTAAAACTTCTGTCAGCTCGTGAAAAGGCCCTGCAGCATTCGCCACATCATCTTCCAAACTGAAAATTACAGATTCTTGTTGGCAATGAATCACTGTGGATGGGCACTCAATTTAATGAAATTTAAAATAAGAAACATTGAAATGATTTCCGCTCGTAAATACGAGAAAATAGTTGTTATTGAGCAAAGCCAAAAATTAAAAAAAAAGAGAAGGAGGAAAATGTGTTATCGTAAGCAAGTTATACTGTATTTAATGACTAACTATATTATTTTAACAAATTTGTCCTCAAACACATTTGATTAGAATTTTTAAGTTATATCTGAAAATTGCTAAAATGGCTGTGTGTCTANTATTATATATATTATATAATTATATATATATTATATAATTATAATTATATATATATTATATAATTATAAATATAGATTAATAATAAAAATTAATAATCTAAGCACATTTGATTAGAATTTTTAAGTTTTATCTGAAAATTGCTAAAATGGCTGTGTGTCTATGTCAAAAAATGTACTACTTGTCATATTATATGGTATACATCTTGTTCCAGCTGCCACATGAGTTTGTAGGTACTCTGAATGGGTTCAACCGAACAGCCAGAACATCCTTGATATCCAATGCCGTGGGTCTGGGAGCAGAGCAACCTCGTGGAGCAAAGTTTCTTAGTCCGGCCAATGTGAAGCTTCCGGACAGTGTGGACTGGCGAGAGCTAGGCGCAGTAACTCCAGTTAAAGACCAGGGACATTGTGGCTCGTGCTGGTCATTCAGTGCTGTGAGTTAACATGATTTTTGTATGTTTGGGGTTATAAAGTCTTTATGCATTTGGTGCTCAAGCAGTGTTCCCATGAGGCATGAGTTATTCGAGTGTGGCTCCCAATATTTGGGAGAGAAGCAATCAAGATGTTACCTGTATAACTAATTAATCTACTTTCCTCTTCATTGATGCAAATAGATTTCATGGTTTTTATAAGGTGTAGATTGTAGATAAGACTTGACGTCTTGTTGTCAGATATATTAGAGTAGGAACCAGAAACTAGACGTCTGCGAGTGCTTGAAAATCTAGTTTCAGCATAATACCTTCTTGTGGCTTGAGATCGCCTCAAAAATATTTTTCAGGCTCAAAACATTTGAGCTTCTATATCAGTGATATGCCATTCAGTCTGCAACAGATGACTGATTTACTGTTCACAAAAGAATACACATTGTTTATTAATGAAACATAAATATTTAAAAGGTCCACGTGTTCCGATAGAGATATTCCTCAGAAATGGTGATACGAACACTGATCAACAGCAAAAAACTATTCTAAAATTGGGCCACAAATTCACCTAAAATGCAGCACCTGGCAAAACAGTTTGTTAAATGTTTGCTGTAAAATAAGACTTTATTCATTCACGACGGTTGAAATTATTACTCGAACTACGTACATGAACACAAGATTCATGTCAAAATTAGCACAAAAACAGGGTTGCAAATTTGCACGAGATGCAGTGCCAGATGAAACAGTTTGCTAGAAAAATAAGACACTATTCATAGGGACACTTGTTTTTTGCTAAGCATGAAATCACAAGATTTTTACAAAATTTCCTTTAGTTATTTGAAATCGCAAAATAAACTAACGCTTGGCGAAAACAGAAAATAATTGTATAAAGATTCACTTGTAAAGTAATAAAAACGTACTTGGTTCAGGCGATAGATAGCAATAGTTTGTTGTGCCGAATTGATTACTAGTCTGAATGACATTCAATAGTATCGACTAGATGTTAAAACCATAAATGGTGTTTCTGTAGGTTATCTGAAAACATGCTGATTTAAACTTGATGTTAAGTTATTGATATGGCAATATAAGTTACAAACGGAGAATTTCACATTTTCATAACAACTGTTGTAGTGTGCAAGTATTAAAATATAAATATCAAGAACATACGTGTGCCTCGTTAACATACAAAACCTACAGCATGACAGGTTAACAAAAACAATTGGTCCGGCACAAATCTCGGTAGTAACGACGGAGTGTACAATCTACAGTGATGGATAGATAGGTTATTTTAACAAAACTACCCTTTGTGGCTGAAAATGTAAAATGTGAATAAAAACAAGTAAGTTTGTTTGAAATGGTTGTACGATTTATTGACTTTGTAGATTTAGCATACCAAGCTAAAATGTTTATATGGCCGCCATTTTGAAAATAAATGCCAGACTTACTTTAAATATACCAATTTACGTGAAATCTTGTAGTACTACTTGTTTGCCAATTTTGGTAGTAATCTGTTTATTTGTTCCCGAGATGTTATATAAATGCTTAATTTTTATGCAGTGCAATTACATCTCTTGTCATATTACAAACATGGTTATACACAAAAAATAATAAACAGTTCATAAATTGCAGTGCCTTCAAAACATTTCATTCTAAAACATACTCGTGCTTCTGAAAAATATATTGATGTCGTTACCACAAAACTAAAATTGTATTAATTATTTACAGAAATCAGATTTTATGTATCTCTTTCCTTCAGAAAGTAGGCTAAAAACATAATGAGATCAAGTTTCAGGGAACATGTGGTTTAATGCTGATACAACCTTGGAGTGACTAGTAGAAACTAGAGTTATATTATTTTGATTCTTGCGAGAGCAATGGTGAATGATACATTGCATTCAAGGTACAAAACCTATTTTTTTACGTGTTATAATACACATTTATCAGCAAGTGTTAGTGATGTAAATGGGCCCTTTGCATGGGAGTGTATATGTAAACAGTTTGAAAAGAGTGTGTTGGGACATCTGCTTGGGCCAAGAACATGAATATGTATTTGTAGAAGTATTTTCTGGCATGGTGATACAGTAAACTGGTTTTGGCTGGTCTTTTGAAATGTTGAGTGCTTATGTTTTGCTCCATTGTATGTATTAACAATTTTCCAAATTAGAGACTTTATGGGGCCATTGTGGTGTAGTGGTTAGACTACTCGCATCCACCAATATGAACCGGGTTCAATTCCTGGCGGGTTCGCCCCCGGACGATGCCATTGGTCTGCAGGTTTTCTTGGGGATTTTGCGTTTCCCCTGCCCGTACATTCTTGCACTGCTCCATTCTCGTCTCGCTTCATCCGTATCGGCTATCAAGATCTGCCAAAATCTCTTCACTCACTCATACTCCAAATTTGTGTTTTAGAAACTGTAATAAATTAAGTTTCATATACAAGTTGATAGTTGCACCCAAAATTTAATTTGTGATGTTCATTAAAGTGGTGTTTGATTACACTGTTTATTTTTTCTTGCATTAAGGGGGTTCCAGGCTTGTTTTCAACCACATAAGGATGGGAAGGTAGTAATTTTTCCCCTGTCCTGGATGTTTCTTCCAGGCTTATTCCAATTTCTTTCTGTGTGTGTCTCCACCCATTAGATTAATGTCCTCAGTTAACCACTGTGCAGGAAGGAAAATGAGTTCAATATTTCTATCATGTTTGGCAGACTGGCTCGCTGGAAGGCCAACACTTCAGGCAGGAGGGATACTTGGTGTCGCTCAGTGAGCAGAACCTCATTGACTGTTCCACAAAGTACGGCAACGAGGGCTGCAATGGGGGCATGATGGACTTTGCCTTCCAGTACATACGGGACAACCGTGGCCTTGATACAGAGAATTACTACCCCTACAAGGGCCATGTGAGTGCAAGTTTTCTATGTATCATTAGCACGTAAATCTCTATTGTATTTTGGTTGTAACGTGAGTGGGGTAGGGAAAATAAACTATTGAGATTTTTGGTTAAGGTAAAGAACAAAAATACTGTTTTTACCAGCATTTCTCACAAACTTTTTATTTACATTTGTGGGGTTCGAAATATGGGGTGCAAAGATATAGAGGGAATTTTTGTGCATTTTTTTTAGTTTGGTAACTAAATATGTGAAAGGCAACATATTTTCAACAAGGAAGTGGTCAGTAGCTATGATTAGAAATCTGTCTCGTATGTCTATACTAATATAATAAAGTGGAAGAGTTTTTTTGTTTGTTTGAACGCGCTAATCTCTGGAACTACCAGTCGGATTTGAAAAATTCTTTTTGCATTTGATAGTTCCTTTTTTGACGAAGGTTATAGGCTATTCAACATCACAATACGACCCTTAGAAGCCAAGCAAAAAGAAAGAAAGTCAGAAAAACCGCTAAGCGAAAACGAAGTAATAGTGCGGGCGGGCGATGCGGTGAGTCGGTGGCTGAGGGCGGTCACCCGACGAGAACCGAACAAGAGCAGAATCGTGCATTACCGAGAACAGCCTAACTGTGCACGTCTACGAGGTACCATGCCGCGCGGCTCAGATGCTTGGTCGGCTCCCTTCACAACAGTCGTGTCCTACACGGAATTTGTTTGAGCTTATATACGTTGGTAGAATAATTTTCATTTTTTTTTTTTTTTGGTGGGTCAATACTAGAAAGTAGGTATTTAAAAATAGGTTTCACATTGTATTTAACGTTTAATTTGTAAATACTTTTATATATATATATACACACACACACATTGTTGTATCTATCAGAATTTGTTTTTTATTTTTGTTTAGTTGGTTAGTACTTAGTAATTAGGTAGGTTACAAAATAAGTTATTTAGAAATACGTTTCATATTGTTTTTAACGTTTAATTTGTAAATACTTATATAAAATTACATTGTTGTATATATTAGAATTTGTATTTTATTTTTGTTTAGTTGGTTAGTACTTAGTAATTAGGTATGTAAGGTACCGTTAATGTTTTTTATCTGATAGGTTTGCAGTTCAGGCATAAGTATCACTACGTTCGTTTTTCCGAATTTCATTGATTTGTTTAATTTGTACTTAGGAAGTAACAATATAAAAGTAAGTTCATGGATAATAAGTTATTTTCGTTAAATATGGAACAATATCATATAGTAAAGGATTGCAAAGAATAATAAACCCTAAAAAAAACTCCGTGGTACAGAGAAATACGTACTAATAAATGTTTTTACCATTTAATTCACCGACATGTTGAGTTTTATAATATGTATAGAGTATAGAATATTAACACTACGTAAAATTCAACTTTATTTAAAAAAAAACCTCAACAATAATTCTGTAGTCCACGCGAGCAAAGCCGCGGGCACAGCTAGTATTTATATATATGTGTGTATATATGCATTAGTGATGCAACGAATGTCGATTTTTCCACATTCGCGGATGCGAATGCGAATATCCACCTCCGACATTCGCGAATGCGAATGCGAATGTTGGTTTTTCAAATATGGCGCCAAAAGCGTGCGCCTACGAACTCGAATTTTACTGCGCGTTTATAACTGGCCGGCCGGGCGGCCATGTTAAAACCGAGAGTAGCCCATATGCCCCGACTGAACAAAATAAACAAATTGTGATTGCTGGCTTACTGAATGAAGTTAGCTGCTAATAATGTTTTCGTAAATATTTAGTTTGAGGTTACCTTGACGCGTACCGCTCATACCTACCAGTAGTGGCGACGCTATTCTTACCCACGCCGTAAACCGATGGCCTAACAACCAGAGGAATCCCCGAGCTCGAACCAACTGCACCTGTCATGTTGCCTGAGTCACGACGTGACGCTGCGAACGCGGGGAGTCCCGGGCATGTTATCGCCCCTCGCCACAAGAAATTACTAATCGGGGAAAAACAGTGCACCCCGCCTACCCCTATCCCACCGCAAACACGAGAGGGTAAGTCCCGAGTTATATGGAAAATAGAACAGAAACATATATATACAGGAGCCACAGAGGACCATTAAGTCAGTTATGCGACAGTTAAGAGAGTTACGCGAGAGTGAAGGACAGTTGAGGTCAGTTACGCGAGAGTTACGAGACGTTTACGACTGAGCAGCAGCGACAAGACAGTTACAACGATGTTACGACGGAGTCGGGAGTTACGCCGGAGTCACGAGAGAGTCAGATACGAGGAGCGACGAGGAGAGAACTGCACGTCCAGGGATCGAGCCCAGGGCTTCCCGGGAGAGACACCGAGACAGCACGACAACGCCAGCCACCAGCATCGAGGGATAGCTAGATTCCACCGTCCGAGAAGATATAAAAGGGGCTAGGTCTCATATATGTACAGATCACTGTAACTTTGGACAATAAAAGTAAAGCGTGAATAAACCGAACCCAGTTATGTCTTTGTGTCACCCATCTTACAGCAGCCCAAGGTGCAGTTAGCCAGCACCGTAACAAATTACTATGTACCCTGCTATCCACCACCCTGTATAGTGCAGGTGGGGGCAGCGTCGAGTCAACATACTTAAGTTTTGTTTTTAACTTGTAAATACTCTATTGTTGTAATTGTACAGTGATAAGTGATATTTCAAAATGATGCGGTCGTGTGTTAGCGAAGTTTGGACTTATTTTACAATATGTGATGCTGAAAATTTGAAATGCAAAATATGTAATAAACAATACTAGCGCAAAGGAAGAACAACAAGTGCTATGAGAAATCACCTGGAAGCTTTGCATAAAAACGAGTATAATGCTTTAAAGAATAGGGAAAATGAAAAGCGAAATGCTTCTACAACAAGTGTTGTGGCCTCCACTTCGCGACAATGTACGAAAACCGACCTGAAACAGATGTATTTGACTGATTGCGTCGAAAAAACAAAAAAGTGGGATAACAACAATGCCAAGTCTTTGGAAATTGATAATTTCATAAGTGAAATGATTGCTTTAGAGGACTTACCCTTTAGTTTTGTCGAAAGTGTTGGATTTGTCAGACTATTGAACCATCTTTGTTCGTCGTATAATATAAAAAGCCGACAACATTTTTCTTCTTTTATATGTGAGAATTTCTACGGCAAAGTCAAAGATAAAATTTTGGGATTAATTAAGTCATTTGAAAAATTGGCGTTTACCACTGATATTTGGTCTGATTCTTGTTCAGGAATATCTTTGCTGAGTCTTACATGTCATGGTATAACAAAAAACTTTGAGAGAAAAATGATTGTGTTAAACGCAAAGGTATTTAACGATGGCAGACATACTGGTGAAAATATAGCTATAAAACTTGAAACCATGTTGTCGCATTGGGAAATACCTAAAGAAAAAGTGCAATGCATTGTTAGAGATGGTGGCACAAACATGAAAGAAGGTATTTCCTTGTTATTAATTAGAGACATTGATTGTTCGTCACACCAAATTCAGCTGGTTGTCAAGGAAGGGCTTAAGGCACAAGATTCCGTTATAACAGTGATTGCAAAATGTAAAAAGATGGCAACACATTTTCATCACTTAAATGTAGCTCAAGATGAACTGGCTGCTCTACAAGAAAGAATCGATCAGCCAAAGCTGAAAATCATACAAAAGTGTGCTACAAGATGGAATAGCAGCTTGTATATGTTAGAGCGTATTTTGAAAAACAAAGATTCGTTGTGTCTTTATGCTTCCCAGAATAACAAGATTTCACAACTAACTTCCGAAGAGTGGATTATTGTGGAAAAAATAATAACTTTACTCAGATATTTTGAGGAAATTACAAAAGAACTAAGTGCAGCCAATATTTCTGTATCCTCAGTAATTCCATTATTGTCCACTTTGGAAAAAATAATTGGTGAATTTGATGTGACCGACGAATGCGTTGGGAATACGATTTTAGTTCTTAAACGAGAACTATGTCGCAGATTTTCCCATTTGGAAAATGACGTATTGTTTGCTACGGCAACTTTTATTGACCCAAGATACAAATTAGAATTTTTCAAAAATTCTTCAACCAGGGACCAAGTTGTGAAAAATATATTAGAGTCAATTGGAAACGATGAATCAAGCATATCGTCTTGTTCAAATCCTAAGCGTGCCAGAATGACTACTCATCGGATTGAAACATCTGGTTCCAGTGCCAGTCTGACAGAGAAATCTATATCTTTAAGGGACACCTTGAAATTGCTGATGGATTCCATTGAAAGTGAAGAAGAATAAGAAAATGAATGTACAAACCCTATAGAAGTTTTGATAAAAAAAAACCATCAATGAATATTTATTAGATAAACATTAAAATACACTCTTATACATAAAAAAATATGTTAATAAACAAATTTACTTAATCATAGCAGTTGCATTATTATTTAATAGACATTTTCATTTTTCATTGCCAAATACATTCGCAAAATATTGGCATCATTTTTGCGAATGCGAATGTTCAAAAACATGCAAATATTCGCGAATGCGAATATTCGTTGCATCACTAATATGCATGTATATAACGTATTTTATCGCATATAAGTCGCCTGTACTTAATAAGTTGCACCCTTATTTTCAAAGCGTGTTAAAAATAATATATATTTATCGATCATAGGTCGTGCTAATCTTTGTGGTTGTACATCCTGTACAACACGGCACCACAGATGTCTGATACACGCGACCTTGGCAAAGGTCGTGTGGCGGCTGTGTCCTTGCAAGCAAGCGGTGTTGCCAAGCTTAGCTACAGGCCTACGGCGCAGTTAGACTGTGCCGCAAGTTCGTTATACGTAGTTCGTTTGGAATGTACAAAGATAGCGCTCCAGACGCAGCCGTGACTGCCAGTTTTTATATTTATTGAAAAAAATTAATAACTTATAAACTTGTAATTTAATTAAAAATGATATTTTTACTAGCAAAATTTTATCGTGCTTTCTTTTTATTCATTTTAAGTATTTCTAACGTATGTTAAAAGCAAAACCTAACCATTATCTCTGCTGTTTATCTTTAAAAGATTGAAATAAATGTGCAAATACAGAAAGGCATTTGAATAATTCCATTATGTAATTCCCTTCGCAATCCTTACAGAAAAAGAAATTTTAAAACAATCGAACAAAATAAAAGGAATCTATTCTTACAATATGATAACTGACATAAAATCAATTATTCTCAAAAGCTTCCTGTGGAATGTACAGAGATAGCAGCACATCAGCGTTGGTTATTGGGTACCAAATGTTAGCCTTGACTTACAGGTTTTTCTCTTATATCATCTTTGCACTGCACGTAGTGTTGTTTTGATGTTGTGGCAGTGAAGAAGTGTGACAGAGTTTCGTGATGGAAAAGCGAAGTACCTACACCGCAGGTTTCAAAATGAAAGTGATTTTGTTTGCTGAACAGTTTGGAAATCAAGCTGCGAGCCGTGAATTGAGAGTAAATGAAAAGTTAGTGCGGGGCTGGAGGAAGCAGTATGAATAGGAATAGAAATATAAATCAATATAGGTCGCACCCCTAGTTTTCAATAAAAAAAATTTAATAAAATGTGCGACTTATATGCAATAAAATACGGTATATATATATGTGTATGTGTGTATATAATATTACAGGATGGGCCTGAATTCAACCGGCAAACTTCGTGAGGTGATTCTTTATGCAAAATCAAGTTGCAAATATATAGGACACTTTATACCTAAACTAAATATTAGGGTGAAATAAGTCCCCGAAAATTGAGATTTCGAAGTGTAATTTTGCGAAATATCGGAAACCAGGCAAGATAAAAGTACAGTTCGCAGACCATTGTTTTATGTTATCGAGATCTTCAACCTAAGAGCAAACTAAAATTAATTACACACCACGTTATGAAAATAACAGGCCACCCTCTTAATGGTAACGAAGTTGCCGGCAGTAAAAGGGTGGCCACCCCTGTTATTTTCATAATGGGGTGTGTTAATTAGAGTTTGCACTTAGATTAAAGATCCCAAATACATTCCATAATCTCAACTTTCGGAGACTTATTTCGCCCTTAATTTTTAGTTTAGGTATAAAGTGTCTGATATTTGATTTTGCATTAAGAGTCAACTTACGAAGTTTGTCTGTAGAATTCAGGCCCACCTGTAATATTATATATACATATATATATACACATAAACATATACTTCGTTATCTTGGCCTCTAGGCAATTGCAATGTAAACTAACTTTAGTTTTAATCGTTAACCAGATATTTTAATGATTAAAGTTAATAGTTAATCTGTTTTAAAATTAACCAATAAGTTAAAAATTACACACATTTTAAACAATTAATTTTAATCTTAAATCCCAAGTATGATTTTGATGACTGGCAACAGCAACGGTCCACTATCACGCACATAGCAACAAGGCCAGCCAATAACAACATGCATTACCCACACCGATGTGTACAGCAATTCCAGGTGCATGATGAGGTCTTCTATTCAAATGACAGCTTGGCATTAACATACGTAAAAGAAGGGAAAAAAATTAACATTGCCTTCAACAAATTATAGTAGTCGCATCATTCAGTTGGTGTGTGTGACTTGTCTTCTCCCTCAACTACGCAGCCATATAAACATGTCGTATGTGTATGGTATGCAGTAAAACTTTTGTTCTGAATTTGAAAGTGAAAATAAACAGGCTGCATAAAATGTGGTAGGGCATAGCTTACACTGGTAAATATGATAGATAAAATTGTAAAGGACAAAGTGATGAACATCTGTGATTTGAGTTGCTGATATAGTGACTCGTCACTTTTACACCAATTTTGGTTGAAATGCATTTTAAAATGAGGCAATTTCTGGACCAATTTTTAACATTAGTCTTAGGTGAGACATTAATAACTAGAAATAATTTTCATAATTCCCTTACCGTAGATGTGAAACTAATTTTCTTAGATCACTTACTGAGATAAACTTATCAGTATTCATGCTAAAATATTATTTACTGGTAATTAATGCAGTACATATTATGCCCAGGTTCCCATGAACCTTGAAATGTATAAAAACATCAGGGGTCCTTTATAAAAAGTGCTTGAAACAATTGTTAGGTGCTTTAAAGTGCTGGAATTTATTCATGGTGAATTAAATTGGTGTGTGGCCATAATGTGTATGGGAAAATTTAAAAGACATATAAATAGGTAGGTCTTACAGAAGCTTTGTGCCATTTTTTAGACCATAGTAATACACGTTTGTTCCATGTACAGTTATAAGTAGCAGTTGTGGGGCCATACCCAATCTACTGTTGTTATTGGCTGTCCCGTCTGTGTTGTTTGGAGCTGCAGCTATGTTTACAATGAATGTGTAATAAATTTAATTTCCCTGGGTATTCACTACCGCCTGTGAAAATGCCGGGAGGGAAGTGGTTTTCAGTGATGTGTAGCTCTCGCATATTTGTTCATTATGGCTGTGGAAAGTGCCTGACCAATCATAAGCTAGGTGTTCACTTTGTTATAAAAATTTTGACATGAGTACCATGGGAGAAGTTACTTTGAAATCTCATTTGAAGCGCAAGTTATCATTACTTATCTTATAGTTTTTTCGTTTATGAAATTTTTTTGCACTGTCTGATTTCATTCTAGGACATCACAAACTTCCGGCCCTTGAAAGTTTTTAGTAAAGTCTTTTTTAAAAGTGCTTGAAAATTTTTGGGTTAAAATAAAAGAGAAATCATTGCAACAGCAAATAGCAATAAATTCTGCAAGAAACATACTTTTACAAAAACAATTCTATCCTTTTCACATTTCAATGTTTCTCTGTAATACACGATGGCCAGACAACAAGTTTGCATGGTGAAGCCAAGATGACTCAACCAAAACACATGCTACTATGTCTCACACATGTTAACCAAAAGGGAACAATTTTTATTGAGTATAAAGGAGAAGTTTACGTTTTGAGGGGTTGGTAATTTGAAAAAATAAAAAGTGCACACTGGAATAATAACTTTCCTGGAAGTATTGTATGTACACTGTAATAATTTGTGACATAAAATGGTGTAATTGATTTTCCAGGAAAATTCTGTATTGTTTGAGTTATGGTAATTTCAGCCTAGTGCATTTTCTGTTACTAAAACAGTAGACTGTAAATGTATAGCAAGCAATATAATATAAAATCTTGCACATTTATTGTGAGTGTGTGCGTACATTGAATTGGTTATCTGTTGTTAGGAACAGTAATTTTTTTTTTTGTACAGGATGGCAAGTGCCACTTCAATCCCAGGGCAATTGGAGCAGAGGATGTTGGTTACGTAGATATTCCATCTGGCGACGAAGAAAAATTGAAGGAGGCCGTAGCGACAGTTGGTCCCGTCTCAATTGCCATTGATGCCAGTCGTGACACTTTCCAGCTTTACAAGATAGGTCAGTCAGTGCATTTGTGTGGTATGCCTGCATTGTTTGCAGTTTCTTGGTGGACATGCTTTCGTGGAGAAGGCTAATCTTTCTCTCTCTTTCTTGCTCATGTGCACTCCTCTCTTGCTCACAATGAAGAAATCATGGAAACGTTTTTACGGAAAACAGGCATGTCAATTCACAGACAAAACAATTACGGGTATGCGAGGTGTGTTCTGTTGAAATTTTCCCTCAGGACTACAAATATGAAAACAGATTACCTTCAAAACACTAACATTATCCCTATTATAAAACTGTTATTGCAGACAAAAAAAATATGAGCTTGAATTGGAAGTTTGGGAACTTTTCAGTATGCTAGCTCGGGCTCGGCTCGAACTAAAAATCCCATGCTAGTAGACCTCTACCCATGAGTAGAGACCCGAAAAATTCGCAACTCGAGAATTCGCGAAAAATCTTTAAACTGTTTTAAATAGTGGGGAACGACTTATAATGCATTTTGGAGTTATTTGGTATTTTCTACTCACAAATTTCTTAAAATTACTATCCACGAATTTTGGCATGCATTCGAGAATTTTAACGAATCTACAGATATCAACATATCATTAAATGTGCGTGGCAACGTGCGCTGGTACCGCACTTGGCTACCGAGAGGGCGAAAGATGTAAAAGCATGTCGGAACTCGTGGGTGACGTAGTCTGGTTTGGACAGTTGTGGGTTGTAGAGTTTTATCTGATCTGTTTTAAAATGCCACCAAAAATAAATATTGACGAAAAAGTAAAGCAGTTTTCTTAAGAAGGCATGGTTAAATCGCGAGACGTCATGATATACCTTTTTTTTGCAATAAAACAGTAGCGTGGGAAACCTCCGACAGAGCCTAAAAACACGTGCAGAGTTACGGTTACTTTGAAGCTGTCAAGAAAGGAAAGCGGCGGAAAACTATGTTGGCTGCAATTGAAGGCGCTAAGACAGCAAAGGTACGGATATGTTGCATTATCCTGATGAGGTTTCAGTGTTTAAAAAAACTGATAAAAATAATTTACAAACACCATATTGGCACCTAAATAATTAGGATTCAGATATTGTTAATAATGTTAAGAATTAGTTTTTTTAGAGCAACAAATTGTTACTATTAATTTTTTTAAGTAGAATTTGCCTACTGTATATAATGTACCGTTTTTAAAGTTTTAAGATCTAAAGTTTAAAGATTTGATGCATCACGAGCCGCCTCCAGACAAAAATTTTCTTGTGTGCTTAAATCTGTGTTAATGTTCACAAGTTTGTAAATTCCGTCGCCCGTAATTTCCTTTGTTCCATATCATCCCTCCCCAACTCTTCTTTGATAAATGGTTCTCCACCCCTTGTCATTTTTATCTTGTCACCTCCTGCTTTTCTTTTGTTCAGGCTATCCCACCTCTCATCAATTTTCATTTTCTTTCACACCATTTGCAGAACTTATTCTGCCACGTTCACGTCGGTAACGTCACATTGTTCTCTTCTCCTTTGTGGTCTTACGCAAGTTTTGCCTAGTCCATCTCAAATATCGCATCCCACTCCATGATTGTGTAAACAGCTTGTTTGTGAAGCGTGTGGTTTTTTAATTCCATCTTGACCCATTCTGCAGCAGAAAGATTAGCGGTTTGGCCTTTTTAATTCAGAAAGCTGCTGCTTCCACTCACAGTGGAATCAGTTTTAAAAATTATTTATTCGGACCCAAACCCGCACAAAATTTTATTAACAAACAGCAATAAGTACAGTAGTACCGAAAACACCTGTACCGATAAACTGTATCCACAGTTAATTTTCAGTGTCCTGGCAAAACTCCTGTATAAATAATGATAAAGCTACCCGCTCGTATTTTTTATCAGATGTTGCGACAATCGAAGTATGTTTCGGCCCTGTCATCTAAGATTTCCTGCAACATCGTTTTTGAGCTGGTTGTTTATGCAAACATCTAGTAACTGCTCTGCAACACGTTGCCTGTCTTCCCAACACGTCTGACTGCGGCGTGGTGCGACGTGCGAGTCTGGCTTGCTACCTCCCCTTACACGCTTCACAATAGGGGAAGTGGTTACCNATTTTCAGTGTCCTGGCAAAACTCCTGTATAAATAATGATAAAGCTACCCGCTCGTATTTTTTATCAGATGTTGCGCCGATCGAAGTATGTTTCGGCCCTGTCATCTAAGATTTCCTGCAACATCGTTTTTGAGCTGGTTGTTTATGCAAACATCTAGTAACTGCTCTGCAACACGTTGCCTGTCTTCCCAACACGTCTGACTCTGCGGCGTGGTGCGACGTGCGAGTCTGGCTTGCTACCTCCCCTTACACGCTTCACAATAGGGGAAGTGGTTACCTAGCAACTAGTGTGGTGACCTTGCGTCCTCTCACCCTCTCTCAGCTGCGCTCCTTCCTTCCTCCTCTTACATGCATTTGAGAGGGGAAGTTGTTTTCTAAATAAAAGAAAAAGCACATCCTTTCTCTCTCNTATCTTTCTCTTTCTCTCTCTTTCTCTCTCTCTCTCTCTCTCTCTCTCTCTCTCTCTCTCTCGTGCACGCTTGCCTTCACACGCCGGCCGCAGAGCAAATAAACTAAAGTGTTACTGGCGAACGTAGACATTTAATCAAGGTCATCCGTCGCCCAAAATAGTAGCACCTATCATCACTTGTATTTCAAAGGCAATGGTTTCACCTGAAAATGTTACGCTGTGCATTTTAACATGCAAAACATTCTGATCCAGGAAATTAGCAGCACCAGACTTCAAGTTCTATTTTCAAGAATTCAATCTCTGCGAAACTTACTTGATGAAGGAGTACACGAGTACATATAGCTCATAGAGAAATTGAATGCATACAGTAATATAGATGTCTTGGAAGCACTTAAATCCATGGAAGATGATTACAAGGCCTTTGTGGTGGGAGCCCTAACAGCTTTTTAGATGCCAGTGTCAAATGTGGACTGAGAGATTCTTCTCGCCATTTTCTTGTGTTCATACAAACAGGACAAATCTGAGTCTGACCAATCTTGAACTTCTCTCTTCCCATGCATATGAAGAGAAATTATGAAATTTCTTGAAAGCATCATTTTCTTGTTAGAAACTTATTTCAAAAGATTTCTAGGAACACTTTTTAAAAGTAAATTTTTTTTTGTTAGGCCTGCACACGAGATGTGTACACATTAGCATGCTCAGCATTATATTTGAAACTACTTATTGCAGTGTTTTACTACGAAACAATTCCAACATCTAAAACCTGTAGAAATGTCTAGCTTTTCATGAGATTTTTAAAAGTATAAAATATGTTTGTGTGCTTAGTTTTGTTGTAATTTTTTAAATCTCAATGCCCCATTTTTCTGTGTAAAATACATATTACTGGCACTAAACAAATCTGCATTTTACTCACAAATTTTTGCCTCTCGTACTCAAGAATTGTAGGACACGCTACTCAAGAAATTCTCTGGTCTGTACTCATGAGGCAGGCTGTGGNTAGTTGTAATTTTTTAAATCTCAATGCCCCATTTTTCTGTGTAAAATACATATTACTGGCACTAAACAAATCTGTAATTTACTCACAAATTTTTGCCTCTCGTACTCAAGAATTGTAGGACACGCTACTCAAGAAATTCTCTGGTCTGTACTCATGAGGCAGGCTGTGTTACCAACATTGAGATTGGCATTTGTGTGCAGGTGTGTACTACGATCCAGAGTGCAGCAGTGAAGAGCTGGACCACGGGGTCCTCATAGTTGGCTACGNTTGTGTGCAGGTGTGTACTACGATCCAGAGTGCAGCAGTGAAGAGCTGGACCACGGGGTCCTCATAGTTGGCTACGGAACAGACGAAGAAGGCCAAGACTATTGGATTGTGAAGAACTCTTGGGGGCCAACATGGGGTAACGAAGGTTATATCCAAATGGCGAGGAATCGCAACAACAGCTGCGGTGTCGCAACAGCAGCTTGTTACCCACTGGTGTGATGACCACAGGGTGTATCGGACACTGTGAAATACAGTTTCAACCAGACTTTTGTTTCCTTCTGCTTAAGCTGTGGTGTTGATACATTGCCTCCTAATAGTTAAGTTATTTGCGACTAATAAAAAGGATTTTAGGCCTAANAAATACAGTTTCAACCAGACTTTTGTTTCCTTCTGCTTAAGCTGTGGTGTTGATACATTGCCTCCTAATAGTTAAGTGTTTGCGACTAATAAAAAGGATTTTAGGCCTATATATTTATTGTTGTATGAATAGGCTGTTGTTTAATTCATTTTGCATTTGAGTGGGGCTATTTAAAGTTAAATTATTCTCTTTGTTAAAGTTGGAAGATTTCATATTGCAATCACACTTTTCCAAGTTCATTGTACATTGGTAAGTGTTGGGGGTGTGATTATTCTTATTTTGTGTAAACCTTGCCAAACTTGTCTTGTTAATATTTTATTCAGTTTTCTAACATTTATTTCAACTCACATTTTTTAGTATTATAGGCCCTTAATTAAAGAATTTGCTGAATTATGGTTAGTAGTTAATGGAAGTTTTGGGAACTTCGACATTTTGTCAGGAGTGTAAAGTGCAGCTTGTGTATTATGCAAGATAACATTGTTTTCTATGGGTATGTATCCTTACCCTGAGTGTGATTAATGCATCATACTAATGTTACAGTTACAGAAATGTTGAGAAATTTTTTGTAACTAATGACTGTGATAGCATAATTTGTTATAATGATTTATGTACGAAATGATTTCAGCGCCCTGTTACATTTCTTCTAGTTTTTACATTGCTGTACATAAGAAGTTGTATCTGTGTAATAGTATTTGATCTAAGATTTGTACCTCTGAATAAAACTGTTACAGTTATGTTCACATTTCATATTATTGTATCCTAATTAAACGTGTAGGGAGCTGGAGAGGTGTTCATTAAACTGCCCTTTGATTGTTCTTGCTTCTGTTCTGAAACCAAGAAATACAGTAGTTGGATTGAATCTGTACTAGTCCTGCAGAACTTCATTTTATCAAATTGTGTACTGGGAAGCTGTGTTACTGCCACAATCTTGTCACTTTCTTTGGCCTCTTCAGTTTTTACTGTTCTGTCTGCGCCAGATGTTGTGACATTTTAATTCCTTAGGAGTATAACCACCCCATAACTAATTTCGCCCACTGGACAGGCCAGGTTTTGCAGCCGAACCCTCATACGCCACCGGATGGCATTTAGTGTTGAGATCGGAAGCCGAAACTCTTATAACTCACTAGGTGTTTGTGAAGCAAAAGCACCCCGACACTTTCTCAAATCATTGGGTTGGCGGCAGGGGCAGTGTACTGTGGGGCTTTAGGCACCGGGCCCTTATTTAGGCGAGTTATTATTCCTTCCCAGGTGTTGCAGCAATGATGTCGCTATTTATACTCTCAATTAAAAATTATCCTATGATTTTTGTTACTTGATTTTACACTGAAGCCTGGTTCAGTTCACATCTACGCCCATCACGCAGAGCAAAGCTGTTCACATGTTGTTGCACGTGCATGGTTGAAAAGCTCAGTTTACGATCATAATGGTTTGTTATTTAAAATGAAGATTGTGATGTAAATGCAAGACAAGAAACTAGTTACTGCGTATATTTTTACTTTATTTTTGGTAATTATAAAATGTTACAAATATTTTGTTACTGTATTTGCTTGCGTACAATACTATTTGCACACAAAATTTGAACATCCAAAATTGTTTCTTATACGACCCTATAAAAATCTCATGATCCTAAAGTCACTTGAAAATACAGTATCTTATTGTGCACAACCAATATTAACCAAATATTCATCTGAATCAATCAGAATCATATATCTGAACATCGAGGAATAAAAGCATGCTGAAAAATTGTACAGTGGCAACCCAAGCCATCTAACACGATTGTACCGAAAGTTTGTGTCCACAGAACATTTTTTGTGGTCCCGACAAAATTTCTATGTAAATAATGCTTTTAAAAAAAAGGTAAGTTTTTGCCAAACTCAAAATTTATTTTTATCACATCGATTGAACAAAAATTTCTGTAGCATTGCTGAAAATTACATGCTTTGATCATTAAACAACGAACTATTAACAAAAAAGTGTAAGTATCAACTGTACTCACAAAGGCATATGAAATCGGTATACAGTACATTACGTACACATGTAAAAGTAATACTAATATGTCCGGAAAGTTAGAATAAAAAGGCAACGCAAAATTAAGGAAACCCTATTCATTTCACTTTATAAATCACAATATTAAAGGCTTTATTTCTAGTAACGGCAACGGTTGTTGGTTGCTCTATGGATAACACTCGTTGGCAGCTATTTATGTGCATGTGGTTTCGAAAAGGTGTTTAAATACGGTATTTATTAAGTTTTGAGTGTGAATACCAGAAAAAAATTAGAGTGGATTGTTTGTTTTTTTGAGTCCCTTGAGAACTTTATAACAGAGTTCTATTGTATTATGAATGTTTTCTTTAATATCTATTCCCATTTGCATGGTTTTCTTTTAGTTAAACTTGACAGATACCTAACATAGGCTTATCAATGTATTCAACTTTAAATATTATATTATTATTATTACTAATATGTCTTGGTCCACATCTANTTTCAGATTCATGGTTGATGTTCAAATTTTAAACATTACAGTCGTGCTGCAGAGCTACGATCTTGTGCAAAAAAAAGTCATAATTTTTATTTGTAATTTTTTTGCTAAAATGTTAATTTCTGAACTGTAAATAAGGCGACGCCAGTTGGCCAACGTTGATGAAGGTGCACTGGCTCAGTATCCCTCTAGAGACTAGCGTCTCCTTAACGAGGATTTTAAGGGACCGTATGGGCAGACACGTCTGAACCCTGGGGACGTCATCAGGCACTGGTTCACCAGAGCATGCAGATTGGCACGGAGCGTTATGCTATCCCTAGGGATGGTGGAAAATAGCATTTATGCATGACCTAACTTTTAAATTTTTACGTGTAGCATTTATTGCCAATTTTATAAATTTTTGTACGCACTAATTATGATACGGAAAAAAATTGAACTTAACTAAAACATTCTTTAGTAATAAAAACCAACATTGACATAGCAACAAAACTGCTAAAGATTTTTCATCGGGATATGAAAAGGAAACTTTTTAGGAGACCGCAACACAACTCTTAAAAGTTTTTTAGTTATGAAAATAAGCATTGGCATAGCAACAAAACTCCAAAAAAAAAAATTTTCCTTCACTACGCTTTTAATTTTAAAATAAGCAGCTGGCCGAATTATCTTATTGAGCTGATAATACAGATGTACAAAAAAAATTCAGCAGAAACACTCCTACCAAAACTCTGGTTTCAACAGCCACAATAGCAATTTGCTTGTTTTGCACCACTAGTTTGATTTGTTCCTGCATTGCTTCACCAACCATAGGAACAGTTTGTTTCATAGTATAGATGCATGGGGTCTGTCTCCAGAACCAGGATTGTACTTCTTTACGTAGAGGGATGTTGGCATTTATAAACATTTTCAGTCTCTTCAATAAATTCCCCATTTCTCAATTTTTTTTTTTTTTTTTTTTTGGTTCTGTAAAGTGGTTGATGCCTGTCGTTTGTTGTCATTCTGCTCAATAAATTGCTTAATTTTGACAATGTGACCTGATGTTTTTTCTCCAGTTAATGCGAAGGTTGCACGGTTTGCACATCAAAATATTTGCATCACTTACATAAAAAATAATGGGACTTGAACTCAGTTGGCCGTGAATGTACGAAAATGGACTTGGTCTGTCCTATTTTCATGTAAACAATGACTGCAGCTGTTAAAATACAACCACTTTGTCTAAAATCCTTGTATAAGTTGACAACACAGCTTGAACACAAAGTAAAGAAGATTAAGATAGCCAAGTATACTATACTGTATGTGTAGCAGATTGCTATACGAATTGTAGATGATAGGCATATATGGAACCGTAGTAACGCACGTGCTACTTACTATATTCCACTGAAAATATACCGTGGCCATATAGTCTTTCTTTTGTATTGTTATTGGACATTGTTGGCACTGGCAAAAGCAGTGTTGACTGCAATTCTTTGTATTAATGACCTAAAGTTACTGCAATATGGCGCAGTCTGTTTTTACGTGATAAATTAAATTTGAGAAGTTTTTCGTGCCAATTCACTTGAAAACGGAATTTTCGTGTTTAACCGCAGGTAAATAACTTATAACATTAATTCATGGCAATGTCGTTATATGATTTTTCACCCTCTGGCTATCCCTTTTCTGGCCCGCCTGCTGATAGGGCATTTAGGAATAGCTGTGACTACACAGCTATGCATAGTCAGTGATGTTATGTTAATTGTATTGGGGATAAAACAAAATAAGAGTAGAAGAATTACTATCTGTAGATAATTTAGTGGGTGTTCTGTATGCGCAGGCACGACGAAGAGTTAGTAATATTACGTAGCAGGGCAGCATCTGGCACGGTCTGTCCAGGAAGGAACCTACTCTTCCTGAAGCCGGTGTCTTAGGACTCCAGCAGGGGTACCCCATCATTCAATTGGCGCCGCGGTGTGTGCTTCACGATTGACAATACTTGGGCTTATAGAGACCTGGGGAGAAGTTGAGAAGTGGTGTGACCAGCTACAGACCTAAACTGTCCCTCTGGGTTCACAGTGTTTCCCATGCAAGGACAATACTGCTCTCAGTAAGCAGTGTGATCATCTTGTAGTCTGAGTCATAGTGACCTAATGTGTTTGTTCACCTCAAGCTTCAGGAGCCCCAGAGAAAGGTTCTCTCCCTCTCCACCCTAAACACCACAGTGGCATGACCAGCCAGTACTAGACATCAAACATTGACAAAAGGTGGGAGCGCCCTTCACCGGAGTTTGCATTGCGAGTTTTGTTGCGCTCCTGTTCAGATGTGCTTGTGAAAGAAATTAGACTTGCACGTTATTGTAAGAGGAAATATTATTCAAGATCTGCTTTTCGTAATATTTGAAGTTTTAATACTGATGTTGCTGAAGATGATAATGTGTTTGTTAAGCGAGTTGCTCAAGAAAGTTATGTTCTCGTTTCTTTATTGTAAAGATTTGTTATTCAAAGAACGACTGCTAATTCTGGTTGCAGTATTTTGGAGGTCTGCTTTTGTCGTCGTTCTCATAACAATCCTGGTATTGCTGTTGATTATTTCAGTCAAATTGATTTTCGCGACTTTATGTTGGAAGACTTTCGTTTTACATGAAAGTGTTATTAATCAAACTTACCATGGTTTTGATTGCTCAGACTCCTGTTTTGTGGTCAACTAAAAGAATGAAGATGGAGTTAGGTGATGAAATTTGGATGTTTCGTAAATTACCTTCAGAGTGTTAATCTGTGCTTCATATATGTGGGAGAGTACAGGCCACCATGTGTTATTCTGGGGAGAATAAAACACGTTTACAGTTTAACCGTCATCAGCACTTTGAGTGAACTGAGCTTAGTCATCCCCTGTAAGCATTGCCCCACAAAGGAGAGGCAGGGAACCGTGGATTAATATTGATTTTGTTTTAGTGTAGGACTGTGGCCTGTCCCCTAAAAAGTACTCGACGTACGTGACAAGACACAACCCATTAGACGGCCACTCATACTGTAGACCAGGCAAGTAAAGGTACTTGGTGCACACGTACGGTAGAGCCACAACCATTGGCAAGAGACGCGACTAAGAGGCTAGATTCCCCTTGTCAGCTAACCTACTACCTCCACAGCGTATCAACTCGCCGGAGGGAGTACCAGGCCTGGCAAGGAATGATCTACGCCTTCTGAATCACACTCTAGCTAGGGTTATTGTTGCCTGCCACCCCTGTTGCAGACGTGATCCGTAGAATTTAATTCCATGGTAAATGCTGTTCACCCACAGGAGGGGTAGTAAGTGGAGTGATAGGAAAGCAGCGGCCATCCTCACTGGTAAGCAAGCATTAATTAAACGACCTGACTTAGCATTCAGCTACCTTACTCCTCTGGAACGAGCTTACGCTGCCCGCCAACTGTTGAGGCCTCACCTTGCAGTTACCCCATGTCCCCTGGTGAAGCTCCCTGGGGCTGTACACCCAGTCATTGAGATCCTCCGCTTATATCTACCGTTAGAACTAGGCGTCGAGCGCATCAACGACCTAGACACAGCTCCACCAACTAGCACCAGTGGGCCGACAGCCTGCCAGCTGCAGCCGAGCACGTCTACCTGCCGAGCCGTTCAGCAGACACCATCACCACCTAGCCAGACCAGGAGGCCCGCCATTGGCCTAACATCGATGAGCACCTGTCGCCCGGCTGTGGGAGGTAAGCCTACACCCCGCAATCGCAAACCACCCTAGCACAGATCGACTTTGTGCCATGCAGGCAGCCTACCCTGCCCGATGCTCCATAAAGGCTAAGCGCTTAATCTTACAGACCCCACCACATTAGGGTCTGCAAACCCCATTTACCTGTGCGCCTGGTCTAGCACAAACTGAAAGCAACTTCTATTAATGCGCTGGCGTGTTCCTGTCCATAGACCATCACACGTCAATATTTACTTTTTTATGTAACATTTTGAGATTTTTACTTGACACTAAAATTCCTTTTGTAATCCATTTTAGCTTGCTATAGCACTGATTTAATTTATACATTTTTTTTTTTGTGAAATACATGTTAAATTTTAGTGATAAGATGTTTATAAATTACTTGAACTTATCATCTACTGAGTCATCAGAAAAAAATGAAAACCCTAGAGCCCAATTTTCCTGCCCGAGGTCGTCACAAAAAGCATTTATATTTTTATATTTCCATCTATATAACAACATTTTTTCATGTTGGTACAAATTATACCTAATAACTGACCATGTTGGTCAGATAAACCATTGACTACCTGATTTAGTTCTACATTTTGTAAGTTCAATAATGAATAATGCCTCATCTAGCAAACTGTAAAACTGTCTTGTGGGGTGCTGCATCTCGGGCAGATTCATGGAAGGACTGCACAATGTTTGGAACATTAAACCAAGATGCAAAAATGCCAAAGGAATCAACTTTTATTACAAAACAAACATGTGTACAAGTGCCACCTTTCATTCCTGCTTTCTACAGCAAACAAGCAAATTACGTAACTTGAATCAAAAAATTTATTACTAGTGGTATATTTGCATTCATTATAATGAAATGATAGTATTAAGATAAATTTTACAAAAACTGACATATAACCAATAACCATGACTTAGAAAATTTCACATGCAGGTACATAACCATGACTTTACAGATAACACTGTCATCACCAATACAGGAATCAAAAGGTGCATGCTTCAGGAAAGTCAAATTTATAATAGCGACAAATGTGATTATCTATCTTCCAACTGCTTGTCTCTTGCAATGACTGCATCTTCAAACTTGACCATGTACGTTGTTCCTTTATGCCAATGTGCTGTCACCTTCGCTGACTGCAATGAACAATCAATCATGAATCTGGCTCTGGCTATGTTCAAAGAAGGCACAAATTAAATATTGCTGTCAGATAATTAACATGGTCATTATGAATAATATACAAAAATTTATACAGACCAAATGTGGATAGTAAACAAAAACAAAACACATAATTAATTTCATACTAAGCTAATCGAATAATTTAGTTGAAAAATAATAAAGTCTTAGTTTCCAGTTGCATAATAAACCATTAGGCCTATAGCCTTAGTATATATTTCATTATGTATGCACACATATAATTGGCCTTATTTCTTTAACCTCTCACATTCAATAAAAATCTAAAAAGATAAATACTAATTTAAGTAGCAAAAAAAACCCTGTAACAAAACCAATTGTTTGCATACCGGTTATATTCTTGGGTCTCATTTGGCATTCATACAAGACCTCAATGCCAATATTTCACAGTTATTTTTGTCTCATTCCTTTTTGAGAAATCTGGCAATGAAATGATAGGCACAAACCTAAGGAATAGAGGGGAATGGGTTGGATTACGGAACCAATGGTATGAGTGCATGTCGTACGGAACTCTGTATGCTCTCGAGCAAGCCTGTCCTTTTTCCAGCAAGTCTATGGATTGTAAACAAACATGGATATACCATATCTAGGATCACCATCCACAAGAAAAATTAACAGCTATATAACGTCCATAATGTGAGAGTGCAATTGCATTGCTAAACCATTAAAAAAAAGGGTATTTAATTTGACAGGAAAGTGAAGAAGTAAACATTGTTGTAAAAATTAGTAACAGTCATGAATTCGAAGGGTCTCTTCAACTCAATACTGTAATATAACTATGGTTCATGTTAGAAATTTGCCCTTAAATTTAATACCTGGACAACCAAGATAATTACTACTTTATTTACATATGTAAATAATCATGTATTTTCTGTTGATCACAAGTTACTGTATCAAAATTATTGCTGGCTTTATAAAATAGTTGTCCCTCATGTTTCAGCAATAAATCAAATGTCCCCTCTAACAGTAAAAAAAGGGATCTGTAAATTTAGACAGGAACTAAGTGTTCATTGTTTTAAAAATTATGTTCATATATGCCTAACTTATTTTGTACCTCTATTCACTTTTTTTTACTTTAAACAAAAAAAAACATGTAGTAGTCACCTGAGTAATTTAATTTTGGAATATTAATTTTACAGATCTCTACAGCCTCTTTTATCGAAAGGTGTACAGTAAACATACCAGAAAATATAATAATTTCAAACATCAAGCTCCTTTATTTTGAATTGATTGTAAATTATCACACTGTTGTGACGATGGCACCGCCGCATGCTTCGTTTTTAAATTCACTCCTCTGTAAGGCGGCCTGCTCCTTGGCCGACTCGGCTCCCCTCCTGTTTCCTCCCCTCATTTCCCTGACTTGATTACTCCTCCTTGCACGTCAGCTTTTTTTTAATTCAGGGGCTAGTTTATATAAGTTGTTACATGCCTTGAGCAGCATTCATTCTACGCCTGTGAAGAGGATCGTCGGGTTGACGCCTGCTAAAGCTAATTTAAATTGTCATATGAGCTAAAACTGTCATTTTACATATCCTTGGACGAGGGTGCTATGACACGCCGTTTAAATAATGTAGTTGCGTGAGCGACTGATTATGCTGGAGCTTGTAAAACGGTGAGTCGTAGTCGCAGCTTTTCATTTGTGGGTCAGTTTGGTGTTTTTCAAATAATTGCGTGGCGTAGTATTGTGTTTGTCTTGGGCTTTGCAATGAGTTAGATTTTTTTCTAAATTTTTGTTTTGGACGCTTGCCTAAATTGTAGTTTCGGCCTAACTAATTTCTTGCTTCTCTGTTTAGTTACAGTTGCTTTAACGTGCTCTGTATAGTTTGTCTGCTGCCCAATGATTTACTTAAAGTTTAATTGTCGCTACTGTGCTACCACGACTTATGCATTGGGCGCAGCCTGTTGAAGTATTCTAATTATTGTCGTTGATTATGTTATTCGATGGAGCTATGGTTAGGGTCTACGGACTGCCTCCATCGATTCACTTGTATTTTTACGTAAAGGAGACTTTACCGGGCCTTAAATGCTGCCCTCCATTAGTCAAACTGCTCCACTAAATACCTTGAATTTATCTAATCATCAAAGTAACTATTTGTATTTTAGAAACTTTTTAATATTACTCTGATCATTTCTTCAACTGAATATTTATTGTATATTTTGGAGTAACGTGATACTTTTGAATAAGCAATTGCGCAGCAATATAATCCTTTTGTGTGAGTGTTTGAAATATTTTTTGTCAACATTATATTCTAGTAAATTGTACATCTTGAAACATTATACACTACTTGGCTTGTTTGCCACTAAAATATTTATTGTATTTCAAGCTACGCAATACTTTGATAGAGCAACTTAATCTATTTGTACAAGTATTTTGATCTATATTTTTTGCATTGTGAGCCTTTGGCGTTTAGAAATGTTACATGTCATTTTTTGTAAAGGTTCAATGCAAATGTTCAATCCTGGGGTGCTGCTAACCTGTAAAATATTCTGAAATTACAGAGCTTGAAAGTGACATCGCCCTTGTGTTATTTGTGCTACGGCACACTATAAACGTGTGTGTTACTTTTTAATATTCCCTGATGTTGGATCCCAAGAGGTCCACACAGCCAGAAGGATCTGGAATTCATGTCCACACAACCTCACATGGTGGGCAAGTGGACTGCACTTTTGTAGTACTAGTGGCCATGGCTAAATGTAATATGCAGTCATCAGTCACTAACACTGTCAGTTACACTAAAAATTAATTTGTGAATTATTAGTGTCAAGGGTTATAACATTATGTGCATTTAGCTGTAGTAAAATTTACACAACAGTTAATCTTGTTTTTACATTTTGTTGGCATATCACACAATTGTCACAACTTCCCATTCTATTTTCCAACACTTTTACTAATTTGCTCTTAAAAAGGTTTTGGGGAATTTTAATTAAGCAGTACCTATCTAGATGCTATTTGTGGTTGATTGAGCAAATTTTGAAAGCCCTACCTTACATTTGTACCCATTTTGTACGCTTGCACCATATGTAAAAACAGTGACAGTAATACGGATCTGATAAATTTAACTTATCAATCAAGTGCAACTGTGAAATTGTTACAAATGTAAATATCATGTTACAAATAAGCTAATTCTTGACTTATATGCATAAGTAAATCAGAAAATAAATCTACATTGTACCATTGCAGTCGTTTAACAAGTGATGACCAAAGCTTAAGCTCTATCGACTCAGTCGATATGTAAGCATAAGTTCATGAACGAAAGATCCATTAAAAAAAACAAATGAAATACCGGAACATGTTTTCTCCGAGATTTATTGCAGTTTATGCAGTTCCACGCACTTTACACAGCAGACACACGAAACAGTTCCAAAACAACGAGCCAGACAGACTATAAGAACACCTTTGCAGAATGCATTGAGATGAAAAAAGAAGAGCATGTCATGGATGCTTACCAGTATGGGTGGAATTGGTCACTCGCATGTTTCCTTGATGACTATCAGTTCTATTCTCGGAGGTGGCGGTACGTCTACAGCTAATATCGCCCTGTGCTACACTCCCACCCTTCATTTCCACTGGCCCCCGCAGACCGCATTATCGTATCGTATCGCATCCCCTAATGAGGGCATAGTGCAGTGCAGCTTCTATTGCTTCTCTGAACATTCCCTCGTAAGGGCATCACGTGTTACAAAGAATCACTCCAGACACTGATGCAAACACCATCATATTTACTTTCCCACGCTAGCCAAACTGTGCAGAAAATAATGACCAACTGTGTTACCAGAACATACCCGAAAAGAAAGAACAACAAGAATATTTAACAGCCTTTATCACTGTTGCCCGACTCAAACTGCAACTACAACTTTAGAAAAAACAAACCCACCGCAAATACACATAAAGCTAACACTTCCAAAACATCTGGAAAAGGAACTTTGCGAAAACGAAGAAAACAAATTAAATGTTCCCCAAATACCATTACTATTGCTTGCACGATTATAAACATCACTCAGTACAAAGTTACAACAAGAGACTACTACTGTGTCACTGCCAACTTTACTGGACGTATGCACTTAGGGGCAGGGAAACTGCTGCCAGCTGTATACAACACACAGTAATTCTTTTACGGCCAAAACCCAAAACTCTCAGTAAAACACCAACGATCTATGCTTTAGAGCATTGCCTGTAGGGACTCTAGGAATACTAGTTCTTCTGGTTAGCAAAAATTACTTGTGTTGTTTATCAATCCATTTTGAAACAGAACATACATGAAACCTAATAACTCAGCACTCTGAGCAACTTTCAAAACTAGGTACCTTCTCAAAATAACCAATCAACACCAACTAGAATTAAGAGGTGAGGGAATTGCATTACCAGCAGTTTGGCGGCAGAGTTCTTCATACTTCATTTGTTCAAAATTATGTAAAACCCAAGCACACTTCCCTTTAACGTTTTACAAAATTTCTCAAGTTCCTTGAAATTGGTAGAACATTATTTGTTATAAACTTTTTTTCCTTCCCACCCCAAAAAAACACTGCTAGGAAGCATTCATATCGCAGTGTTTGCTATGGTGTAACAAATCATTTTGCCACTACATTTGCTTGGACCCAGCGAGATGTTGCAGTGTTAAAATTTGGACTTGCATTCAGGAGAACCTGGATTCGAATCCTGGTCCGACCATCCTGATTGGTTTTCCATGGTTTCCCGATTCTAAAGTCTCTGTACAGAAAATTCAGCAGCTGAAACTGCTTCTGAAAACATCCGCTTTAGTCATTTTCACGCTCAAAAAATAATCCTAGGAGTAGAAATGAGAACTTGAAACTTTTTTAGGCACTAGACCTTTTTAAAACTATTGTCATGTTTTAGCCACCGCAAAATATCCTACCAATTTTGAATCAAATGTTTTCTGCCAAACCTCTGCGACGGAATTCACGCGCCAGCCAGCCGGAGCCTTTAACTGGGGTACAAGATACAAAAGGTAATACAGTATGTTAACCACAACTTACAAAACCACATCCATTGAGGACAGCTTCTATGATTCCCGCAGTGAACATGGCACAGTTCAAGCTGCCCTTGTCTTTAGGCACCGAAATAAACTTGTTCACCACCGGATCCTTCTCGATGATGTAGTATGTTCGCTCGTCGTCATTTGAGTGTTCTAGCTTGTCTGCTTCCCTCCCAAAAAGTGCCTGGAAACAATCACTTCTTCAAAGAAAGGGCTAAACAAACCCAAATAAACATAACACACACATTAACCAACCTAAGGCTTACATAACTAATGAGCTACAAACAAGTCTATATCCCTAATGCTGGTAGTAAAAATTATAATGCAAATAACAGAAGAGCAACATTTGGTCAAAGAATTTGACTGAGTATGGATTTGTGAAAAATACATATACAATTATGGTAGCCAACTACTGGTACGGCACAGAAAAAAAATTATGACACGTAAAGTGTCAAATTTAGTCTAGTGCTCTTTTATGAAGCTATGTTATCAAGTTATAAATAAACAAGAAGTTATAACTAATGTGTCTGCCTTCCTCTACATGGGTGCAAATAATTTTTTATGAAGTTCTTAAAAAGCCTAGATGGTAGATAGGCTTTGACATCTCACTTAACAGCAACATCTTTAGAGATGGAACCAAGAACATATGTAACAATAGTGAAGACAATTACAAATACACATGTGTTTTACTCAGGACTTTAAACCCAGAAATCCTTGTATGATAAACCAGTGTACAACCAATTGCATTATTATTTGGAGGGGGGGAGGGGTCAGAGCCCTAGATTTAATATTATTACTACTACTGCAAAAACTGTATATTGCAACAGAAAAACTAATTGGTATTTACTGACACTATTTCTAATTTAAGTNAGTTCAAGCTGCCCTTGTCTTTAGGCACCGAAATAAACTTGTTCACCACCGGATCCTTCTCGATGATGTAGTATGTCCGCTCGTCGTCATTTGAGTGTTCTAGCTTGTCTGCTTCCCTCCCAAAAAGTGCCTGGAAACAATCACTTCTTCAAAGAAAGGGCTAAACAAACCCAAATAAACATAACACACACATTAACCAACCTAAGGCTTACATAACTAATGAACTACAAACAAGCCTATATCCCTAATGCTGGTAGTAAAAATTATAATGCAAATAACAGAAGAGCAACATTTGGTCAAAGAATTTGACTGAGTATGGATTTGTGCAAAATACATATACAATTATGGTAGCCAACTACTGGTACGGCACAGAAAAAAAATTATGACACGTAAAGTGTCAAATTTAGTCTAGTGCTCTTTTGTGACGCTATGTTATCAAGTTATAAATAAACAAGAAGTTATAACTAATGTGTCTGCCTTCCTCTACATGGGTGCAAATAATTTTTTATGAAGTTCTTAAAAAGCCTAGATGGTAGATAGGCTTTGACATCTCACTTAACAGCAACATCTTTAGAGATGGAACCAAGAACATATGTAACAATAGTGAAGACAATTACAAATACACATGTGTTTTACTCAGGACTTTAAACCCAGAAATCCTTGTATGATAAACCAATGTACAACCAATTGCATTATTATTTGGAGGGGGGGAGGGGTCAGAGCCCTAGATTTAATATTATTACTACTACTACTGCAAAAACTGTATATTGCAACAGAAAAACTAATTGGTATTTACTGACACTATTTCTAATTTAAGTNTTACTACTACTGCAAAAACTGTATATTGCAACAGAAAAACTAATTGGTATTTACTGACACTATTTCTAATTTAAGTATAAATATTAAGCACTATGACCTTCCACAGAGTAGATTTTATGAAGAGAAGCATATTGAGTAGCTTGTTTTCACGTTTACAGTTTCTCTCACGAACAAACAACAAGTCGATGAACTTCACGCCGACTTCTTGTCCCATTTCTGCAAGTCTACAAAAACATTAAACGAAGTTAATTTTTACTCTGCACCTATTATAAAAAAGCATGAACAAACCTTACACATTCATATAAATTACGTAACTTAAATAAGCTCACACACATTGTATTCACAAGTGCTTTCCTTTTTTTTAAAACATCTTTCTCTTCACCAATACAAAGACTAGTATAAAAATAAAATACAACTAGCATAAAAAATTAGAAACTATTTTTGAAAATTACACAAGCCTATAAACTCATGAACAAATATGATCATTGCCGGATAGTTACTGTACCATTAGGAAATTTGTCTGAAAGGCAAAAAAAATGTGTGCGCAGCAGTAAACCTAGCCCCCAAAATATACTATGCACCACATACTTACATACTCATCCTCTCTACCATTACGATGGGCTGTATCGAAAATTATCAATTTAATCTCGGAGCTCTATCAAACTCTGACCGTTCACCATGTACTTACAATTATCAGGAAGTATATCTCCAAAGTGCCAATTTCCTGAGACATATCACTAAACCAAAAAAATAAAATTTTACCAACACACATATGATAAAAATTTCTCCTAGCATAAGCATAACTTAGCTATACTAATGCAAAGAGAGAGAATATGTGATTACTAACATATCTGTGCCAATGAGATACGATTTCAAAATTTACAATGAGAAAAATACAGTAAAACATTATAAATTATATAGAATAAATAACCGTGGGGTGAAAAGAAAAATAAACTGTCGGGTGTGTGAATACTGATTACATTATATTGTCAATTTATAGGTGTGGTTAATGAAAACATAAAATCTGGTCCAAATATTTACCTTATAAATATAGATATGTAAACAAACAAACAAACTGTCGTACTGCCACATTATCATTATAGGATGTGCTCAAAATTACCACCTGCAGCCTGAATGCATGTCTACAGTCATCATGTCATACACCGACATACTCTGTCAAAAATACTAGGCATTTGTCAGACATGCCAACAGCCTTCTCTGACATGCTGACAACATGTTTTCATGTTAAGGGGAATCCCTAGTCAAATTTTTAAACGCCTCAAGTTCATGTCTGGCTACAAGGAAGCCAACACTGCAATACAAATTATCTGGTAGCTGAATTTCTTGCAAATTAGATCAGCAACAGTACGATGATTGAACTGGGATAGAGGAGTTTGTGTAAGTCAGAACAAAGAACCTTCTGGTGCAGGAAACAGAAAACCAAAGCGGAAGGAAGATGCCACGATGTTCGGTAATAATTAATGTTATTATGTAGTACTGTATTTACTTGCACGAGTTATTTTTCTGTAAAATACATGAATAGGAAACAAAGTGTGCTGTGCATGTGTGTGAATTCTGACATAATTGATTTCAAAACAAAGTTTTGCAAGAGGGCACTTTTCCCAGCACCAGGGCCACCAAATTCTATATATAGTCATTGCCACTCCCTCCCCCTTTTGTTTCGCAACAAAAAAAAACCTTCCACCACCCCTGGTCTGGCCTCCCCAGCTTGATTGCAGGCCCCTGGAGTGCATAGGTTTTCTAAAGGTGCTCTTATCTCCTCCATNCTCGCTGCTGGGATCCCCAGCTTGATTGCAGGCCCCTGGAGTGCATAGGTTTTCTAAAGGTGCTCTTATCTCCTCCATCTTAATTTTGCTGCTGCTCCATCTTGAGGGGGGTTAGCGGGCAGGTGAAGAAGACTTATACGAAGCTATGATTAGGCCGATATAGGCTGTTCACGGAAAAGTGAGCACTTTTTAAGGCCATGCTTAAAAATTCCTTTGAGCTTACATGTATCCTTTGGTCAATTGTTGATATAAAAATTGCCATAGTTTTTTTCATTTTAGCTCTCTCAAAAGTTAGTGTCCGAGGTCACAATAAAAATATATATTTTCATTATTATGCCTGCTTGGAAGGCCTTAAAATGTGATCACTTTATCATGAATAACCGATAATAGAATATGCAGCCTCAGTCTGGGGCACATACGTATGTGGAAGAGGAGTTGAGAGCTGAGAAGGTGCGTTACGGTTAAATGGGGAGGGCAGAGGCGATAAAGAGAGGATGAAAGAGTAATTTTAAGCCGTCCTTAATGATGTAGGAGCTGGGATGGTGCTCCGTAATGGACGGGCGAAGATTGGAGAGGCTGGTCGTAATGTACAGGATGGTGAATGGAGTGAGAGGATGGGGGGAGGGCAGTCCACGCTGGTGAGAACTGTGAGGGAGTGGAATAGTTTGTGGGAGGAGTTGGCAATGGTGAAGGGGGTTGAGCGATTTAGGAAGGGAATGGAGAGTGAAAAGGGATGAGAGAAGGAAGTGCCTGCCACCTGGCAATAGCTCAATTGCATGTTGAAATTATTAATAATATTATTATTATTAAAACAACAGGTATGCCCTATACTTGCTGTTTTCTCCGGCATTCACCTTTGTTCATTTGCAACAGGAAGTTGATGTTAAGTTTTAACTGCACTTTATTTTAGTTTATCATGTTGGTAACAGTTTTGGCAATAACAGGTGTTCATTACTCTCACTTGTAAGCATTTGGAGGTAAGGGTAGTTTATAACTATTATTTTATAATTGTCCATATTTACTTCTGCACTAAACTGAGGCAGTGTTTCATTTGGCTCAGAGAGCGCTCTTTTGTGCTCGCACTCTCGAGGATGACGTAGCAGAGAGACCTTTCTGGTTGTCTCCATTTGTAGGTGTGTGTGCTACAAAAAGCAAGCGCAAAGTTGTTTGCTTGCTGCGCTCTCTTGTTCTCTCTGGCATCTGCCAGGTTTTTTTTTTCACAACTGTTATGCAAGGTTTTACAGACAGCGAATAAGTTTAACATTTTTAAGGCATTGAATTTAATAAAATTAGTTTTTTAAACAGCACTTTATTTTAGTTTGTGATCATGTGTAACAGTTTTGGGTAGTGTTAACTGCACTCAATAAGACCATTTGGTGGTAAACTCATTTCAGCTGTAAACAGGGACTTAAAATTTTAAACAAGGTACACTGTAGTTCTTAACTATTATTTAAATTGTCCACGCATGTGTTTGCACTCATTGTAAGTGTCATTAAAAGTGTTCACAAGTTTTCATTGAATGCTGTGTTTGTTTACCAAATCGAGAAAGTGAGAGCACATGGAAGCACTTTCGCCTGGCAATGCGAAAGAGTGCGCTCCGCAGAGAGCACTCTTTAAATTGAGACAAGGCCCGACATTGAAAGAAGAGCAAGGGTGTACAAAAGACCCCTTTGTCAGGTCATGAGAAAGAGCACACTCCGCAGAGAATGCTCCCTCCAGTCATGATATGTTCATTGTATTATGATGTACTGATGTTAAGAACAGCCATTCAAAATTCATTAAATTATAATTGAAAATTGCCTATTGGTTCAGCCACTTCAATATTCTCAATCGTTAGTTCGGAAAGTATATTCGGAAATTGCTGTTCATTCTGATCACATTCGTGATTCTTTGTGATTTTTACCACGCAAAGTGTTAAATGTAATTATCGTGCAGAATAAGACTGTCAAGTTTAGACTCATTACAATATAAGATGAAAGTGTCCGATATGTGCGTTGCAAGCAATATATCCCGAAGGAGTACCCACCACTAACAAGGGTGAACAACATCATCCATGTTTGGTTTATCAGCTTAATACGTTATACATAATCTAATGTTTGTGTGGAAACTGTATTCAGTGTAGTGTGTTGTATTACATGTTAGCGTGGGAATTGAAGTGCTTGTGCGATGCTGGTGCCTAATCGTATTAAATGCAGAAGATCTAACAGAACTAAACCTGACTTCACAATTAGGTGAATCACAGGCATTGTGTGTGCCATGCTGATGCACTATTGTGCATTGGAATAAGGACTATAATGACTCACAGGATTAATTCTTATTCCGACATAAAGTAATTATCATAGTTTATTCCTGTTAGTCATCCTTGTACTTTTTCCAATGCATGACAGCACCTCTGCACACAGACACACCCAGTGATTCACATATTGTGAAGTTAGGTTAAGTTAGTTCATACCTAACTTAACATTTAATATGGGCAAGAAACCCATCCAACATATATTTTACATACATTTTATGTATTTTACCCCACATTTCCATCTTCATAGGTGTTTCATAGTTTGTACTGTGAATATTGTGATGCCCTCAAGAAATTAGTATTAAGCAATTAGTAATGTCAATATAAACCATTTTCTGGATTTTTTTTTCCCCCAGAGAAGCTACGATTCTTAACAATTACCAATGTACTAGCAATATGTTCCGATTAAAAATCACTTTCTTGTATTTAGGCTTCCCTTCACAATTCATGCTAATGAAATGCCTGTGGGTTCTGAAAATCAACAGCTTTGGACATAATTGGATGAAGGTAGAGAAAACTGCAGATAGGTTTGTGTGGCAGTACAGGAGAGGAGACACGAAAGGGTCAGAAATCTTCCTGAGGGATAGGTTTGAAAAGTGGTCTATGGAGGGGAAGTGTAGAAGGCCTATAGCAAGAATTTAGAATAATAAAGGTTATGTTGGAGAAACTCGTCACAAATAAAAGATTAAGGGATGGGGCAGATCAATCATATTATGGACAGGGGATTTGAAAAATGAAAAGGAAGTATACAAAATGGCATGCCAAGTGGAGAAATAAAGGGATGACAAGGGCTAGGGAATTGATGGAACACATGGGAAGGGAGCTTGAAAAGGAAGATCAAACAAGAGAATGGGGCCACGGTGGTGTAGTGGTTTGACTACTTGCCTCTCACCTAGGCAAACCGGGTTCCATTCCAGGAATGGTTGCTCCCCGATTTCTGCATGTGAGAATTGTGCCAGACAATGCAGCCGGTCTGGGAGTGATTTTAGATGGAAAAGTATAGTGTGCTATCAAAGGGAAAAAGGGTTTTGGGAAAACGGGAAAGAGGGTTAGTCGGGAGATGAAGGAGGCTTATGAAGCTATGATTATGCTGATAACAGAACATGCAGCTGCAGTCTGGGACCTTTACGTGGAAAAGGAGTTGAGTTGAGAGATTTGGACAGCTCCTAACGACGTACTGTGAGCTGATAAGGGTGAATGAGGTGAGAATAGAGCAGCACCAGAATGCAAGGGCGGGAGAAACAGGAGAACCTCGAGGAAGCCCGCGCACAATTACAAATTTCGAAAATCCAGAAGTGACCCGGCCGGGGATTAAACCCGGTTCACCTTGTTGGGAGTCAAGCAACCTAATCGCTCATCCACCGCGGCCCTGTGGAAGAGGAGTTAACGGAGCTGGAGAAGGTGCAAAGGATGGCAGTGTGATGGGTTGGGGAAAGCAAAAAGAGGGTGAGAGTGAAATTTAAAAAAAATCAACGTNATAAGGTGCAAAGGATGGCAGTGTGATGGGTTGGGGAAAGCAAAAAGAGGGTGAGAGTGAAATTTAAAAAAAATCAACGTAGGATTAGTACCCTTTTTTTACCAAGTTATATTATGCCACGAAACAACCCACAAGAATTACGTCAACGTTCAAAGCTCTCATTACCTAACGCAGTGAAACTGCAAACCACAAAATTGTAAAATCACTACCTAACCGTAAACAAGAAACGGCTTTTAATTTCAATAACACTAACCNTTCACCTTGTTGGGAGTCAAGCAACCTAATCGCTCATCCACCGCGGCCCTGTGGAAGAGGAGTTAACGGAGCTGGAGAAGGTGCAAAGGATGGCAGTGTGGTGGGTTGGGGAAAGCAAAAAGAGGGTGAGAGTGAAATTTAAAAAAAATCAACGTAGGATTAGTACCCTTTTTTTACCAAGTTATATTATGCCACGAAACAACCCACAAGAATTACGTCAACGTTCAAAGCTCTCATTACCTAACGCAGTGAACCTGCAAACCACAAAATTGTAAAATCACTACCTAACCGTAAACAAGAAACGGCTTTTAATTTCAATAACACTAACCNACTGCAAACCACAAAATTGTAAAATCACTACCTAACCGTAAACAAGAAACGGCTTTTAATTTCAATAACACTAACCAAATAAGAAGTGCATGTGAAAAACAACTGCACATACTTATTTTGCAGATCAGGAACTGTTGAAACACGATTCTGGCAATACTGAACTAACTCTGAAAAAAGAAGCGCGTAACAGCTCAAACTGACTTCCCCTCGACCTCTGCTGAGTGACTTATCAAGAATGCTAGTTCTTGGACGAACAGCTGAAATTGTCATACTCATTTTGTACTTGTATTTTCATATATATATATATATATATANTTGGCATATATTTTCATTTCGGATAGTATATGTTTTACGCATGATGTATGCCGCCATGTTTTTTCTGTTTTGCGGTCGCAGTCCAAGTCCACGTTCTTGACCATGGTCACTACATGCTCCTTGGATACGAGCATCAATTTTTTTTGTGGTAATGTGGCCAACAGGTGAGCCCACGGCCATAAACAAAAAAAGTAGGCAGACAAATAGAGGAGAAATACTAGACGGGATCACAAATACTACTCTTCTTGGTAGAGGCCTATCAACCTTTGAGGGGAAGAAAGGCAATGGAACAAGAGATAACAAGGAAAGATTGGTCCGATCACCGAGGATATCTAACGGGACACCAAATTCTTTAGATCAAATAACAAAACTGTGCGCAAGTAAAAACTGGGCGAGAACGACACAAACTACCCGAGGGTCATGAAAAAGTACCGAAGGGTAAGAGACAGGAAAACTCACACGAAGCTGACGAAGAGCAGTATATAATGAACTTCAATCGCCGTCAGTACAACACTGAAACAAAAGATGGGTCAAATCTGAACTAGGGGCACCACAGTCACAGGAAGGATTAGAGACTATTTGAAGCTTATACAAATGAGATTGGGTTTCATTATGACCTGAAAGGAGACGAAAAGAAGTAACTGCTAAGCCATGAGAACTACAATGCTGATATGTTGAGTCGAGAATATGTAGGAAATAATTGTGCGTACAAGGTATTAGAAAACGAGGTATAAGTTTCCCATGTCTGTTTCAAACGCCGAAAAACTTCGCTGGTTAATAAGGGATACAAAACCGAAAATAAAACCAGTGGCTTCGAGACACCCTCTAAAACACTCGATTTCATAAGTTTATCCACCATCTCATTCCCCTGAATCTCGACATGCCCTGGTACCCACATAAAAACGACAAATACAATGAGTTCATCCAAAAGAGCGCACTGTTCCCGTATGAACCATAGAAGCATGTCCTTATGGGGAGTAAGAGAAGACAAAGCTGTAAGAACACTACGCGAATCAGATATAACAGTCATGGTGTTCGTGTGGTGGCAGGCATCCAATTTTCAAAGAGGCATTTTTGGTTCCTGTGAATTGCTTCTAACTCTGCCTCCGTGTGCGGTTTACTAGATATCCCATCTTCTGGTTCACCCATGCTTTGTCTGGCATGCCGTAAATTCTCCAGGTAGCATGAGTTCGCGACCCTGCAGGATAGCTGCTGGTTTCTGCCCTGTTGCGATATTCAACAATCGCCTTATTTTGAATTGGGCAGCACGTAAATGTTTGGCCCAACTGGTGTGGGCCTTCCCCACTCGCAGGCATAATTGGTTTTTGAGGTCTTGATTCCTTCTCTCGGTGGGGTTTGACCTTTGGTGGTATATTGGTGTTATATTGTGGCTTATCCCCACCGAGTGCCTAACTTCCGCGAATACCATCCACTGAGCACCTTTGTTGGTGAGCAGTGTTTATGGGTACCCTCAGCAGGGGTAGAACTCTGTTTCCAGTGTCCATGCAGTGGTGCATACCAGTGCACTGGAGACTGGGTAAAATTCGATCCATTTGGAAAACCCAATTACTCACGACTAGGATGAACCTCTTCACTGTGGAAGTGCGGGTGTAGGGGCCCATCAGATCTAAGGAAACGGTCTTGAATGGTTTCATTGGTACCCTGGGTTGCTGTTAGGTCACCCCATCTGCTCGCTTGCTCTTGAAGTGTTTGCAGGAGACGTACTTCTTCATGTACCTGTGTACTTACCTGCTTGCTCCTGGCCAGTGGAAATGCTGGTGGAGATTCCTGGCCGTCTGGATTGTCAAAGGATGGCCAAAAAAATTGCTAATGTGGGCATGCACTAGCACGTATTCACTTGCTCCTTTTGGTACATAGATGCACCAGGTTGCATCAGGATGCTGCCGATGAGTTCTCAATGTGTGCGTCCTAGATGCACCACCACTCACCATTTCCTTGAATGATTTCCGCCTGTTTTTCCGGCGTTTGTCAACATTGATATTGGGAGTTGATGACCAAGATCTTGAGTTCATCGAGGCTGGGTTCCGTGTTCGGTGTGATATCTATGGTCTTGCAGCATCCCACTCGTACCTGTCGCCTGCTACCTCTGTGCCTGGTGCTCTGGATAGTTCATCGGCCAGTTGATTCTCTGCTCCGGGTACATCTTGCACAATGAAGTCGTACGATTTTAACAACAATGCCCACTGGGCTAGTTTGCTCCTGGCTTCTCTCATGGAGTGAATTCAGAGCAGGCACCTGTTGTCGGTTTGTAGGGTAAAGCACTGGTACTTTAGGTATGCCTTGTAATGTTTCACCGCCCAAACAACTGCCACACATTCGCTGTCATTCACATTGTATCATCCCTCATTCGGACCAAATTTGGCGCAGCTATATGCTATGATTTGGCGCTCCTTGTTATCACATACCTGGAATATCACGGCGCCTAGCCTCTTCTCACTGGCGTTCATTTGATGGTTTAGGTGCCTACTTGGGTCGTGATGTGCGAGTGTTGTACAATGCCGGAATCTGCTCTTCAGTTCCTGAAAGCAGCTTTCGTGTTCACTGTTACACTAGAACTTACTGTTCGGGGACAGCCTTTATGTTAAGGGTGCTGTTAACATTGCAAAGTCCCTAAAGTTTTCCCTAAACGAGTTTACGAACCCGAAGAACTTCCGGAGCTGTTTGTGTGTCCTGGATGGCTCATATTGATCTATGAGTGACAGCTGTTCCAATGTTGGCCTACTGCCATGTTCGTCCACTAGGTGACCAAGGAACTAAATGAATGGTTTCTCTATATGGCACAACCTGTTTGCACATGTTAACTTGATTAGTGCTATGCTCTCTAGTACCAATGACACATGTTTCACATGGTCTTTCCAGATCTCCGACGAGATTATCACTTCGTCCATGTATGCGAGGGTAAAACCCCCTACATATTCGTCGATCACTTGTACCATCATCGCCTGGAAGGTTGCGGGTGTGCGTTTTAGTCCAAAGGACATGGCCCAGAACTGGAAGCGTAGCCCATCAGGGGTGATGAACCCTTTCTTTTGGCAGTCTTCTGGCTTAATTGGGACCTGCCAGTAGCCTCTGCGTAAATCCAGGGACATCATAACCTTCGCCTTTCCTAGCATGTGTAATGCGTCCTTCACATTTATATATGGTGGTGGTGCGCTTTGTGTCACCAAATTAAGGAGGCGAAAGTCCACACAGAAATGACACATTCCATCTTTCTTCGGTGCTAATGTGATTGCACTGTTGTATTTGCTGTGTGTGGGCTCAATGACACCTTCGGCTACCATCTCCTTAATATTTTCTTTTAAATGGCACACTGGTGTGGTTGGTAGCTGCGTTGTCCTGCGAAAAGCAGCATTGCGTGTTTGGCAATAGTTGTCCGCCTTAGTGGATCTGCGTCGGCAAACACATCCGTCTTTCCTGAAGGATTCGCTGTACTATTTTCCTGTATGCTTCGTGGATGCGTTTTTCATGTCAAGCGGTAGTTGTTGTTTCTACATCCCTAATTCGGATAGTGACTGCCACTTCACCGAGGGTTTGACCTGTATGTTGGTGTGCTCCTAAATGCACCATTTTTTTGCAGGCCTTATCACTTCCTCGTTTTCGAACTCCGCTCCTACGAAATTATGTGATGCTGCTGTGTCAACTAGCGCTAAACACTTGATGTTATTCAGGGTGACTTGTATCCTTATCATCCTGTTTGTGCCCTTTGTTATTTGCTATAACAAAATTTGTTGTGGAGTGGGTGTTACTGTAGGTTTGTATTGTTGACATGTTGGTGTTGCATGCTCTTATTTTGGCCGGGGGCAGTGAGCGATCAGCTCGCCTACCCCATCGGGTCGTTTCCTGCCAGTGGTTTCCTGGCGTTGTTTACCTCCTTCAATTGCTTTCTGCAGGTAGGGAATTCGCTATGCCAGAGGTATTGTTGGCCTGGACATTACCTGCATTGAAAAAGAGGGGTTCCTTCCTAATTGCTCCCATCTGCATGACTTCAGTGCCACGTTTGGGCCAGCTGTTACCGGTGTACCAAGTCGGCTATTCCATGTGTCCTTGTGAGTTGTTCGGCTCACCCCTTTTGTGCTCTGTCCAGCTGATGGCTGTACATTATTGTTCCGTGTATTGTGGTCATGCGGTGTGGTTGGTATGGCCGATCCCGTTCCCTGCCGTGCACTTTCTGTTCGTGATTGGCCTGGTCTAGCAAGGCTGTGGATCTCATGAATTGCTCTACACTGTTGTGTATATATGGTGCCGAAGCCAATTGATATTCTGATTTTATGGTTGATGCTATCACTTCTTAAATTTTTTGTCTCGCATCTGTGGGTGCAAATCCTTGATGAAATTGACTTTACGAGTGGCAAATGCAGTTAGCGTTTCAAAACCCTCCTTCTCTTCTAAAACAGCACGACTTTGAGCCTGTAATAACGAGAAAGTGTTTGCGAAACGACTCTGAAATGCATTTTGTAATTCGATCTATTGCTTACCATAGTAGCCAATGGACCTCCACAATGTATGTGCCTCGCTTGACAATTGGCATCTTATACAACTAGGACTCTCTGGTTTACCAACACCATACCTGCACAATCGTCCTGTAGATACTCAGGAATGTCTGCGGGTCCTCATTGCTAATTGCTGTTTCCCGCGAAGGTAAGCAGCGACTGGAAAAGGGATGGTGTCATGTCCATTCCTGTTGTTGGTGCCGCAACTGCTGGTGCTGATGTTCTGGCTACCTGGCGAGGCAGATGCCACGCAAAGCCAGGGGTGGTGTGTGGCACCAATTTTTTTCCCCAGGGTGCTGTTGCTCCGTCCACGCCGGTTGAATGAGCCAGCGGGCTGCGTTGAAATCTGGTATTTTCACTGTCCACAGTGAAGAGACATGGCACTGTCACTCGCGGAACGTTCGTGCACTTCTCGCACCGGAAACGTCCCGAGATGGTGTTTTCCATGTCCCGTTCCATGGTGCTCGGCCAGTGTGTTATTCAACCACATTGTTCACACGCGATCGTTCCTGTTTGCCCATGTTTACAATGCTCCTGCTTGCACCGACATTGTGATAACGTGACTCCTGTTATCAAGTCAGTTGAACATTTGGTTGGTAGAATTGTTTGTGTACATTGGTCTCACAGAATTCGGCCGTGGCTATCTGTGGTTGCATGCTCTACTACTGTGAGGCACTCGGCATGGTAATTTTTGTTGCATATTACCAATGATATTGTCCCACTTCCAAGTTCTATACATAATATTTGCTTATCACATCGTCGGTTGCCAAAATTAGTTAGTTATATATTGTTATAAAGTTGTACTGTTGGCTTCGTATTAGCCAAAAATTATTTTGTTGTTGAATATGTGTACATTGGCACGCGCTTATTTTCACGAGACCGACGTTGGCTATGACCACTTGCAGTCTAATGCACTCGGTGTACAATTATAGCCATTTGCCGTCAGATGTACTGCTCCAGACATTCCCGATCCGTTCCCGATTAGTCTGTTTAACGTCGTCTGCTAGATGCCTCGCGTTTGCTGTTTCCCGACATGGACATATGTAATCCTGGAATGGATTAGGTTTAGCTACTGGACGCACGCACATCATGCATAAAGTTTGTATTTTCTGTTGCTAGTGAACCAATTCTATTTGATTATAGCAGATTCACATATTTTTTTACTGCCTTGTCTTTTCCTAATCTCCATATGGAGGTGCTCATATGGTTAATACAAGAACAGTGGGTTCTTTTGGATAGACTAATTGTTATTGTATTATTTATGTGGGTACTGGGGCATATATGAATTCAGGGGATTGAGATGATGAATAAACATGTGAAATTGAGTGTTTTACGGGGTTTGATGTCCCATATTAAATGGGGAAATTATCCGGCATTGGAAGCATTCATGGGTTAATTATACTTCGGTTTTTAATACTTTATATGCATGTTTGTTTCCTACATATTCTAGGCAAGGATATCATAATTGTAGTTCCCATAGTTAAACAATCACTTCTTTTTGTCTCCTTTCATGTCATAATGCGTCCCAGTCTCATTTGTATAAACTTCATATCGTCCCTAATCCCTCCTGTATCTGCAGTACCCTTAATGCAGATTTGACCCATCTCTTGTTTCAATGTTCCACTGGCGATGATCGAATTTCGTTGTATGCTGGCCTTCAACGACTTTGTATGACATTTCCTGTATCTTACCTTCGGTACTTTTTCATGACCCTCTGGTAGTTTGTGATGTGACATGGTCCCTAGCTGGGAAAGCCAACTTGACGTGTGGTGTTACCAGAGTTGATTATGTAGGAAATATGTGCCCGGTGCTGTAGCCCTGCGGTGAGCTGATGAAATGAGGGTCGTTTTGGTCGTCAGCCTGGAGGACTCTGGTTAACACTCCATCACATATGATGTGGAGGCTGTAAGCCGCCTCACACACCTTAATTAAATTACAAATGAAACACTAACGATGCTTGTGGATTTATTTATTCCTTGCGACTCCTTAATGAACACACACAACTTTAGTACAAAATGTGGCCTTAACGGCCCTGAAACGGCGAACAGGTAGCTTTATAATGTGAAACGCGATTTCATTAAAACTCTCCGATGAGATTAATGTTGCTCTCCCCTCGGCGCTATAACAAATAAAATGAATGATTTGGTTCATGAAGTGAAATCTATTGCGGTGGATATTATTTCAGCTTAAGATATCGGCACCAAGGGCCTTTGCGGAGGGAGAGATTTACACATCTTGATCCATTCAAGTGTTGAAGAGCACTGGGCGGAAGCATGGGCCAGCTTCCGCTACCTGAGCGCAGGCGACGCCAAGCGGCGAAACGATGACGTGCAATATACAATAAAAAAAATGTTTATGAGATGGAAGAGACATGAGTTAAATAAACCTAAGATAACATAATTTTTCCTTATACAAATACACAATAAAAATGATTATATTATTCCTTAACGTTTCCATTTTACCGGCCACAGTATTGCCAAGTGTACAATGTCAAATGTCCCTGGTTGTGGCTGTGTCGACTGTCTCTCATGATGACAATTATGTTATTAATCATATACACTGATACAATTATTAACACTGATGCAATTAATAACACCGATGCAATTAGATACTCTGATTGAATACAGTGATGCTATTATGAATACTGCTGCAATTATGAACACTCATACAATTAATAACACTGGTGCAATTAATAACACTGATGCAATTAGATACCCTTATTGAATACACTGATGCTATTATGAACAGTGATGCAATTATGAACACTCTCACTCGTGCCCACAAGCCCGTCAGTGTGGTGTGTCTGGTGTGGTGGACACGATTGCGGCAGTCAGAGTGGACACAAAGGAGCTCGTGAATGCGGGGTTCATATTAGATGATCTCGCTCGGTGTTTACTTGAGCATGACATTATGATCTGATTTTGATAGTTTTGTGTCCTGTTAGATGTCCTAGGTTTCCTGCCCTCTCCTAGTTTGCTATCCTTTGTCCCATGGCCTTTCTTTCCTTCCATGGTGTAGGGGCCTCAACCAAGAAGAATAGTATTTGTGATGCTGTCTGGTTTTGTTCCTGATTCGATTTTTCGGTGGATGTTATTATTTTATTGGTTTTTCACCTATTTTTTTTTGGCAATGGGCTTTGCTATTGACCATCTTCACACAAAAAAAAATGGTACCTAACCTAACATCACACATCACAACCATATTTAAGCAGATCATATTTCAAGTCATACATTTTCTATCAGGGAAGCTTATTTTTGCGAACAAATATAATTGCAAATGTGTGGATACACACACCTTTTAAATTCTGTTTTGGCCTACATTACTTTTAATAACAGATTCCTGGAAACAACTCCACTCCTCTGTTCTGATTGATTCCTCGTCAAATGTTTCTCTTGAGATGAAAGATTTTTTTTTTCTTTTATTGCTTCAAGCTGTCTTGCAATATACATATATATATATATATATATAATTGTGTGTGTTGATTAATGTGTTAATACTTGTGCAGAAGTAAAAAATTTGTGTAAATGTAAATAGTGAAATCCATTGGTACTTAGCAGATTGTTTGCATGGTTGGGATTTCTTTAACCAGTAAAAGAAATGGGTATATCTTATATCGTAAGGTAAACTTATGAGGCGACGACCAGTCAGAACAGAAATGCAGGTGTTGTTGGCTGGAAACTGTTATTTACGGTGATGTACGTTTTAAAAATATTTAATATGCGTTTTTGTGCGCATATTTACGATTTATTTATTATAAAAAATAATTTGCCTTTGCAGAATATGTGGGCTTTCAAATATGATCTGCTTAAATATAATCGTGATATACGAAGATTGTTTTTTAATAAATTTAAACATGGCACACTTGTCATTTGTTGCCTATGGCTGGAATTAAGAATTAAACTGTAATTGGAAACTGCAAATACAGATCACATGCTTCTGTATGTTTCGTTAGTGCTTATCGCATAGTTCTTAACGAAAATTTTTATATTGGTAACTCAGCTCGAATTTCTAACAACGCACATGACAATCCAATACATTACATTTTTTTTCTTCTGTAGACATCTAAACTCACAGTCTATACACTTATTTTTCAATTGTTTTACCAGATTTACTTGACTAGAATTAACTTCAGTTCATGTATGTAGCTCTTTCACACACATCATTTGAGCACTCGATCTCAGAAAGTTAAGATCTAAGGGTGGATTATTTGATTATAAAAAAATTGTTTTTCCTGAATTTTACATTACTTTTTCTTCGGTAATTGTGTGAATACACAACATATCTTGCGTTTATAAAATGCGTTATATGGCGTTTGTTGGTTTTTACACAGCGGAAATTAATTATATTTGTTCGAGTAATTTACTTAATTTATGAAAAAAATATTCACTCATTGTCACCTATAAACGTTAGTTTTCATGAACTTTATATGTACATATTTCCGTCTTTAGTTGTCAACTGCTTTGAAAAAATACTTTAATAAGAATATCTCCAAAGAGCATTATCGGAATATATCCGAAAGTGACTAATATTCCTGTAATTTTTTCTTAGAGGCGTTTGCATAGAGTGATACAATTGTTTTTCGCAGAACAGTTTCTTTGGATTCGTAAACAGAGCTTTTGGATGTGTTGGGTCTTGGGTGACCATGGTCAAGAACGTGGACTTGGACTGCAACCGCAAAACAGAAAAAACATGGCGGCATACATCATGCGTAAAACATATACTATCCGAAATGAAAACATCTGCCAAATTTGGTTAAAAAGTAATAAATATATTATTAAATTAAAATCAATTTGCTGCAAATCACCACAGTGGACAAATAATTATTTTTAACTGCATGGAAAGTAATGAAGTTAACAACACTGCAACAAAATATACGCAAATTGACAATAAGTTAATGAAATTGAAACCACATCTGAGCTCGAACCAGGAAAAGTACACACATGACACCAACACCAAAATAAAGCGGAAACCTTCCACAACATCGCACATATGCCACAATTTGCACTGCGGTCGAAAGTTTTTCCGGACACCGAAATGCAAATACTTGCGCGCAAAATTACTGTGCCAAGAAATGCAGCCTAGCGAGTGACGAAACAGCAAAGTTCATGATTTTTTTTAGAGTACTCACGGTAATGCTACACTAAAAATGAAAGCACTTCCTGCAAGAATATAGTCTACATTTTAATATAACTACTTAATAAATAATTCTTGCAAGAAAAATAAAAAACTACACTGCCACAAAATATACTCAATTTTTCAATACGTTAATTAAATTGAAACCACATCTGAGATCGAACCAGGGAAAGTACACACATGACACCAACACCAAAATAAAGCGGAAACCTTCCACAACATCGCACATATGCCACAATTTGCACTGCGGCCGAAAGTTTTTCCAGACACTGAATCAGCAAGAGTTATGCGCTGTGTAAGTGGTTTTTTCTTGAAGCCTGGTTTGTGCCTTTTGCATATTATATATTTAATTATTTTCTAATGTAATTGCTATTTACTGTGATTCTGCCGTCTTTAATTATATTGCATGCTATTTTAAAATCTTTGTAGCATATTTAACACTT
>NQII01001439.1:472975-499586 GCA_002778355.1 Clitarchus hookeri | reverse complement strand
GTTTAAACAAGCCACCCTACGCAGACACGACGAGCCTTCAAGGTATTCCAAAGAGTTAGTTTAAACAAGCCACCCTACGCAGACACGACGAGCCTCCAAGGTATTCCAAAGAGTTGGTTTAAACAAGCCGCCCTACGCAGACACGACGCGAGCCTTCAATGTATTCCAAAGAGTTGGTTTAAACAAGCCGCCCTACGCAGACACGACGAGCCTTCAAGGTATTCCAAAGAGTTGGTTTAAACAAGCCGCCCTACGCAGACACGACGAGCCTTCAAGGTATTCCAAAGAGTTGGTTTAAACAAGCCGCCCTACGCAGACACGACGAGCCTTCAAGGTATTCCAAAGAGTTGGTTTAAACAAGCCGCCCTACGCAGACACGACGAGCCTTCAAGGTATTCCAAAGAGTTGGTTTAAACAAGCCGCCCTACGCAGACACGACGAGCCTTCAAGGTATTCCAAAGAGTTGGTTTAAACAAGCCACCCTACGCAGACACGACGAGCCTTCAAGGTATTCCAAAGAGTTGGTTTAAACAAGCCGCCCTACGCAGACACGACGAGCCTTCAAGGTATTCCAAAGAGTTGGTTTAAACAAGCCGCCCTACGCAGACACGACGAGCCTTCAAGGTATTCCAAAGAGTTGGTTTAAACAAGCCACCCTACGCAGACACGACGAGCCTTCAAGGTATTCCAAAGAGTTGGTTTAAACAAGCCGCCCTACGCAGACACGACGAGCCTTCAAGGTATTCCAAAGAGTTGGTTTAAACAAGCCACCCTACGCAGACACGACGAGCCTTCAAGGTATTCCAAAGAGTTGGTTTAAACAAGCCGCCCTACGCAGACACGACGAGCCTTCAAGGTATTCCAAAGAGTTGGTTTAAACAAGCCACCCTACGCAGACACGACGAGCCTTCAAGGTATTCCAAAGAGTTGGTTTAAACAAGCCGCCCTACGCAGACACGACGAGCCTTCAAGGTATTCCAAAGAGTTGGTTTAAACAAGCCACCCTACGCAGACACGACGAGCCTTCAAGGTATTCCAAAGAGTTGGTTTAAACAAGCCGCCCTACGCAGACACGACGAGCCTTCAAGGTATTCCAAAGAGTTGGTTTAAACAAGCCACCCTACGCAGACACGACGAGCCTTCAAGGTATTCCAAAGAGTTGGTTTAAACAAGCCGCCCTACGCAGACACGACGAGCCTTCAAGGTATTCCAAAGAGTTGGTTTAAACAAGCCACCCTACGCAGACACGACGAGCCTTCAAGGTATTCCAAAGAGTTGGTTTAAACAAGCCGCCCTACGCAGACACGACGAGCCTTCAAGGTATTCCAAAGAGTTGGTTTAAACAAGCCACCCTACGCAGACACGACGAGCCTTCAAGGTATTCCAAAGAGTTGGTTTAAACAAGCCGCCCTACGCAGACACGACGAGCCTTCAAGGTATTCCAAAGAGTTGGTTTAAACAAGCCGCCCTACGCAGACACGACGAGCCTTCAAGGTATTCCAAAGAGTTGGTTTAAACAAGCCACCCTACGCAGACACGACGAGCCTTCAAGGTATTCCAAAGAGTTGGTTTAAACAAGCCGCCCTACGCAGACACGACGAGCCTTCAAGGTATTCCAAAGAGTTGGTTTAAACAAGCCGCCCTACGCAGACACGACGAGCCTTCAAGGTATTCCAAAGAGTTGGTTTAAACAAGCCACCCTACGCAGACACGACGAGCCTTCAAGGTATTCCAAAGAGTTGGTTTAAACAAGCCGCCCTACGCAGACACGACGAGCCTTCAAGGTATTCCAAAGAGTTGGTTTAAACAAGCCACCCTACGCAGACACGACGAGCCTTCAAGGTATTCCAAAGAGTTGGTTTAAACAAGCCGCCCTACGCAGACACGACGAGCCTTCAAGGTATTCCAAAGAGTTGGTTTAAACAAGCCACCCTACGCAGACACGACGAGCCTTCAAGGTATTCCAAAGAGTTGGTTTAAACAAGCCGCCCTACGCAGACACGACGAGCCTTCAAGGTATTCCAAAGAGTTGGTTTAAACAAGCCACCCTACGCAGACACGACGAGCCTTCAAGGTATTCCAAAGAGTTGGTTTAAACAAGCCGCCCTACGCAGACACGACGAGCCTTCAAGGTATTCCAAAGAGTTGGTTTAAACAAGCCACCCTACGCAGACACGACGAGCCTTCAAGGTATTCCAAAGAGTTGGTTTAAACAAGCCGCCCTACGCAGACACGACGAGCCTTCAAGGTATTCCAAAGAGTTGGTTTAAACAAGCCGCCCTACGCAGACACGACGAGCCTTCAAGGTATTCCAAAGAGTTGGTTTAAACAAGCCACCCTACGCAGACACGACGAGCCTTCAAGGTATTCCAAAGAGTTGGTTTAAACAAGCCGCCCTACGCAGACACGACGAGCCTTCAAGGTATTCCAAAGAGTTGGTTTAAACAAGCCACCCTACGCAGACACGACGAGCCTTCAAGGTATTCCAAAGAGTTGGATTAAACAAGCCGCCCTACGCAGACACGACGAGCCTTCAAGGTATTCCAAAGAGTTGGATTAAACAAGCCGCCCTACACAGACACGACGAGCCTTCAAGGTATTCCAAAGAGTTGGATTAAACAAGCCACCCTACGCAGACACGACGAGCCTTCAAGGTATTCCAAAGAATTGGTTTATAGAAGCCACCCAGCAACTCAAGTTGTAAATATTTGGTTTCCTATATGATATAGGCTGCTCTTGGTAAACTGAGCATTTTATAAAAAAATCCTGCTTAAGATCTACTTGTATGGATATTGTGTATTCTTCCGCGATACGTAAAATTAACATTGCCGTGGACCTGATCACTTTATTCATGCTTCCATCAAGTCAAATCTGTAAAATTATTAGAAATTAAAACATATGAGTAATTTGCTAATTCTAACACTTATTTGCATTGAAAAACATAAAGCAAAATAAATCATTTAAGTTTTTACAAACGCTTACCCAACAATTTTAATTAAACGTCTAGGCATCGAACTTTACTGGGCGCACGCCAGTCAGTGGTAGTTTTTAAGTCTTTATTTCTAAAGTGCTCAATTAACCGTGGACAGCATTGCTGCACACTGGATGGGAAAGTGTATTCAGAAAGATTTGGATAATGGCGCACCCACTCTTCATTTAATACAGCCTAGCGCTATTTGGAAAATGTGGAAATAAATATTTTACGCAAACACATGCTTTATCCACAATCGGCGTACGTTGTCGCACGATATATATATTGTGATTACGCCAGTTTTAAGTCCTTAATTCAGTGGAATGAAGAAAAAAAATTAATTACTTACTAATCCTAAACTTATCTAGAACTAGTTAATCTACTTCTGCGCGTTTCGTTTGGCTCATCTGCGAAAGAATTTCTCATTATTTTCAAGTTGACGTTAACACTCGTTCTTTTGGCTACAGTTACTAAAGGAAATGTGGTCGGAAGACATTTAATAAGAATCAGGCCAGCCAAAGACGCGCTGAGAGACAAGGAGAGCCATATACCCTAGCGAGTAGGATTTTCCCATTAGAAAAATATATAATATGGTAAACATAATTGCTGTTGTAGTAGGTCATGAAATTTTCTGTAAAATTTTTAAGGCGCTAAAAACATGTACCAAAAAAAATGTAGGAGTTTGTAGGGAACCATGAAATCTCGCATTGCCGTTAAATGATCACGTGAAAATTTTCGGGTCTATTAATTTAGTTATTTTTATACATGACATATTCAGCCACTGATGGCCGGTTAAAAAATGTACGTGTCAAAGAAAGGTTCCATACTAATATATAATTACTAATCTATAAACTTGAAGTTTTTAAATTACAAACAGTAAAAGTAAATTGAAGTTGACCTACTCAACATAAAGTCAGGGAAAAACTAACTTAAATCCAAAAAAAAGAACAGCTGGCTGAAATAGACGGGACTTCTTAACTGGAATTAACCACAATAGAAATGCATCTATCCTAACGAATATATAAATGTAGCAAACTATTTGATTAGCAACAAACTAATACATATAAAAATATATACTGTACATGTAGGTAGCCTATTTTAATGAAATTGCCCTTAAGCCTAATGACTAAGCGAGGTGTGCTCTCATTGAGGCGGACTTGTGATTTAATATGAAAAGTTCGATATATGTTGTGTTTTATTAGCCATTCCTAACAAAAACGTTTACTGGCTTTAAGTTCTGTGATTAATTGTTTTGTTGCAAAGCCAGTTTTTACTTGAAATTATTTTTAAATTTACTGGAAGGCTTGAATTTATAGTGTTAATATAGATAAAAGAGTGTACACTTAAAGTACTTAGTTGGTAAAGGTAATAATCTTTATTATTTTCTTAATTGGATAATTTTGATGTTCTTGGGTTTCGGTGTATCTTTAGTTTGTTATTGTCAATAGAAGGAAAAATGGGAGCACCCCCTGTAAAAAAACCTTCAGTTGAGTTTTGTTCGTCTAGCAGGTTAGTCAGTTCGTCTGGCGGGTTAGTCAGTTCGTCTAGCAGGTTAGTCAGTTCGTCTGGCAGGTTAGTCAGTTCGTCTGGCAGGTTAGTCAGTTCGTCTGGCAGGTTAGTCAGTTCGTCTGGTAGGTTAGTCAGTTCGTCTGACAGGTTAGTCAGTTCGTCTGGCGGGTTAGTCACTTCGTCTGGCAGGTTAGTCAGTTCGTCTGGCGGGTTAGTCAGTTCGTCTGGCAGGTTAGTCAGTTCGTCTGGCGGGTTAGTCCGTAGCGTGCGGCGGGCTGCCGAGTTATGAGCTGGCCACGTGAGCTGGCGGGCCAGTCAGGGTCACAGCTGACCCCGGGTAGGCCACGACCGGGTGCGGAAGTGTGCCGCCACTGCAGGTTACCTGGATCCCCTGGAATGTGTATGACGTCACACCTGTTGGACAAGGGGCCCTCCCAGAGGATGCGGCCAGCCTCGCCTGCTCACCAACCACACCGCTAACATTTATTCTACTAAGGTTAAGAACAAAACGAGATTTCTTATTGGAGAGTTTGGCACAGGGAAAATTCCCGCCGCCAGGTGCGCAGTCTTCCAAAACGTAACTTTTAATTAAAATTTAAGCCACGTGAATAATAAAAGAGAAATATTCTACTTGGTTACGAAGGTATTTTATATTTGATTTACCATTATTGCAATTTATCTCGTTTTTTAACGTAGAAAATAGAGAAATGATGGTACCCTGCCGACACTAGCGCTTATCTAGTGGCGAAAATATTCCCTTTGCCAAACTTCTAACGTATTGTTGTTCCTCTCCTGTAGGAGTAACCATTCTACTGCTTACGGCCCAGAGAGAAAATTCCAGCAATGTTACCAACCATTGCCATGTCCCTACTGTCAGGTAAAATTGTCCCTAATTTGAGACTGAAGTCCCTACAATCAATGATAATGTACGAAAGATAAATTAAAAAGTATAAAAACTCACACCACATAATGTACTTCGACATATACTCCAGCATTCTTTACTTATAGTTTCTATATAACACGAACATTTACTACATTTTCGTAAAGTCGTACTTTGCAATGTTATGAGGATTAACATGTTACTCGCCTATCTGTATCCTATATTCTGCAATCTTCTTCACTTGCTTTAAGAGAATAATTTATCATCAAAAGAAAATTAAGCACAGTAGTTCTGAGCCCATTTTTTTTTAAATTATTGATTGAAATACCTTTACATTCTCCTTGAAAATTTTGATCCGTCCTTACGTCCCTACAACAACCTAAATTCGTCAAAAATCCCTACAAAGAGGGACATGTCCCTACGTTTGTCAACAATGGATTACAAGCCCTCGTAACTCGAATAGGGAAAACGAATCATTACCGAAGATACCCGAGATCGAGGTTCTACGGTCTTGCAACTTCCACATTAAAAAATTAAATTATCGCGTGTTTAAACAAAGTGTGCCGAAACACAAATAATATACGGATAAAATTCAGTTGTGATGCATATATTTTAACAATAAAATATACATGAAAAACAAAGCAGCACCCTTTATTTTAGAACATAGCAACTTGGCAATTAAAGAGCAATGTTGATGATTGTACTATATTTATTTTCAGATCCACATATAGATTAAAACTTGACATGCATATAATAAATAGCACTGTTAATTAAAGATTATTTTAAAACAATTACTATTTGCAGAATACAATTAAAGCAATATATAATACTAGAATAGCAATAAGAGCAATTAAAAAAGGAGGGTAGTTTTATGAGCCCAGTAAAGCCTCCTTTTCAAAAAACCAACAACACGTTAAAATATTCATTAAAAAATAATATATAAAATTGAAGTTTCGGAGGAGGCAATCGAACGACCCGTCAAAGCTCCTACCGTACAAAATATCAATGAACGAGCAGAATTAAAGAAGATTGACTACACCCAACGCGAGAGTCGTGGACGTGAAGAATTTTAAAATGAATTTATTCTTGGGCAGCAAAGAAGACTAAACACAACACGTAAAAACAGGATAACCACAGCAACACTAGGTCTTAACCAAATTTAGATCGGCGACCGAGACCACAATTTTGAAAAAACGCTAACCCTACTGCTTACCCAAGACAACACATCTACGCCATACAAGACATCAAAACAATTGAAAAGCCCAGCTAACACACAATCTCATGGTTCACGGGCCACCGCTTTGAATAGCTCATTCGCTCAGCGGCTCAGGCGACGAAACAAAATACAAAATGCCCCATCACGGCAATAAGTCCGTTGGTCGACAAATTGCACATACACATAAGATTGGTCGTAAAGTTTCACCTTCACGGTTACAGTTCATATTCGCTCAAATGTATGTGATATGAAATAACTGGCGATAAGACGTGCATAAATAATATTGCCCAGAAAACATAGGTCAATCACAATGTAAAAAAAAAACAGCTGTCGAGGTATCTACAATTCCACGAACATAGCATAGCGATGATGTGTCTTTTACTCTGTTTTCTAACGTTGGCAGCAGCGTTGAACCTTCTTCGGGAATAGTATAATAATATCTCGTTACACCCGTGAATTACAACTATATACTTGTATGCTCCATGGGAGATTCATATTGAAGTTAGAGCTACCAAATATTCCAGACATGCCGTAAGGGTCACTTCTGACAACTCGACACACGACATACAACCCACATGAAAAGATCAAGGAAAATTGCTATAAAAAATAACAGTTTTAAATGCTTTCTGTAATGTGCAAAAGTCAGTATTATGCATCAGTCCACATTTTCTCCGAACATATATACAACAACAGAATATTAGTTGCAACTGTAGTTAGTAGAACGGTTATGATTCGGCGAGATTTGAATTCCTGATTTAATTGGCTTGGATGCCGAATACAATATATTTGGAGGCACTAAATTACAAATTATCTTAGACGAATCTCCCTTAACTTTGAATGTGAAAAACAACCACGATGTTACGTTAAAAATTTGATGCAGAATTAAAGCTGTTGCGTAAACATAAAGTGATCATGATGAGCCTCGTGTTAAATTTAATCAGAGTTTTCAACTGTCCCGTTTGTGTGTTTAGAATGGTAAATTGCAATATTGTTTTCAAATGATACCAATCTCTAGGAATCACAGCCCTGCCACACACTGCCGCTGCCAGAAGAGACGTCGGCGTTGTTCGCGAACATTCCGCGCTTGTTCGGAGATGACCAGGAGCCAGTGGGAGGTGACATAACTTCCATCCTTGTCCCGTGTCGCCGTACGACACCAGTCCGACAGCCGACGGCAACACGACACTTCCCTGAAGGACCACCACTTCTCGTATGGCACCCCGGTTGTCTCGACTCACTGACCCGCCAGGGAAGGTCGCCCGCTTCTCCTTCGAAACGACCGCACGTTGACAGCGAGAATCCCGCGGAGAGATTTACAAATCCCCTCCTTTGTTATGCAACTACGAAATGTGCTCTGGCCACAAACTGCTCCTAGAAGTGAGCCACTTCCAACGACCTGCTCCCCGAGCTGCAGTGGGGTAGAGCAAGTGAGCGAACGAGATCTGGGAGGCTGTTAACAGCGAGATCTTGAGAGCCGATGAGGATGAAGCGAGGTGAGTATGGAGCAGCGACGGAATGAAGAGGGGATGGGGAAACGGGACACCCCCGAGAAAACCCGCCAACCAGCGGCATCGCCCGGCACGATTGGCGGACAGTCTAACCGCTCAGCCATCGAGGCCCCTTGAGTAGAGCAAGATTTTGACTTGGGGCCCTTGCCCAAAACAGTCATGGAAAACGTGTCCAATGTTTCAACGTGTATACTTCTTTAAAATCAGACGGAGACTTGGTGTATCAGGACGGAAACGGCGTTGTGACGTTTGCAAGGTGATCCACTCGAACACTATAACTTCGTGACTAATAACACGACTGAAATAAATGTAGTCTATTTCGATCTGGTATACGGCTACCAAGCGAGCGTGACTTTGAGTTGGCGCCGCGCATGCGTGAGGCTCGGGTGGGGTTCCGCGGCAATTGACGGTCATCTTGGACGTGCGTGGGCGGAAATCTCCGGGCGGCATGTCTCGTGACTCGGGCGTGCTAGCGCGTTGGCTTCGGTACCAAACGAAAGATCTCGTCTATTTCTGTCAGTTTAAGGCATAAAATTCAAGTATCAATTTTGTTATTTTCATTTCGTTCCCGAATCCCGCGATACCAGGTCTGGGGTAAAACTGTATCATCATCTTATGAACAACTCATTCAGGCTTGAGTACATACACAAAGGATTGTGGTGTCTTAGTTTTTTGCCAAATGAATCCGCGAAATTTACGTGTTTCTAATTATTAATCAGGCATTTTGTTTTTTCGGAATGTACTATGCATTTCTCAAGGAAGATAAACTCGGAGAAGTTCGGGGAAGAAATCCTCAAAAACGAGCGCATACGAAATGGGCAAGTATACAATAATGTGATGAACCAAGAACTTAATTTTAATGCATCTCAGTTATTGGCTCAAATTCGTCCAGGGGGCGTGTCTTACAAACTGCGATCAAATTGAGAAAGAACGTCAAATGCACATGTGTTTGAAGCCTATTTTGTCCTCAAATGAATTCTCAAAATTTCCGGGCCTCTTAGTTATCGCGTAAGTTTATGACACGCTCTTCTCAGAAGTTATGGCGTCAATTTCGTAAAGGGGCCGCGGTGGTTTAGTGGCCAGACCACTCGCCTCCCCCGTAGGCGAACAGTGTTCGATTCCCGATTGGGTCGCTCCTGGATTTTCGCATGTGGGGAATCGTGCCGGACAACGCCGCTGGCCGGTGGGTTTCCTCGGGGATCTCCCGTTTCCTTCACCCTCGCATTCCGGCGCTGCTCCATACTCATCTCGCTTCACCCTCATCGACTCTCGAGACTTGCGACGCTAAGAGCCGCCCAAATCTCTCCGCTCTCCTAAGTTCCGAGCGATGTACGGAAAGCCTCTTGTCGTGAGGAAGAAAAGCGAGAGCTGCTGGGTGTGTCGCGAGTCACGTCACGAAGCACTGTCGCCGATGGGGTGCGTGGTTCTGCTTGTTGTTCGGCAACAGCAGGGGGAGATGGATTTATGTAAGGAAGGCCACTCGCCAAGCCGCGAAGATCCCGGCCCTGGCTCGCATTCAAGGACGCCGCGGTTCCTGGAATACACAAACACCGCGCACTACAGCGCCAACACAAGTACACTTACGGCAGTGGCGTAGCCAGAAATCTGCCTGGGGCGTCGTCGCACACACTGAAAGGGTGTGGGGAGGGGGAGCATAGCGGTGACGACGCACGTGTCAATTACGACCAATAGCATAATGCGAGAATTATGTTTTAAGTTAATTAAACCCCTTCACTTACACATCAATTTTTCCTTCCAAGTGTTGCACACAAAGTAAATTTTTGATGTGACATGTACTAAAAAATTTCCTTGTAATAACTTACACGACAATTACTATAGAAATAATTTATATTTGTCTATACGACATTGGCAACAACCATACGGGTATTTTTTTCTGTTGACACCCTCCTAGGTTAATTAGCATTATGTACCTAGGATTACCTTCCTTATGTTCTGTTTTATTTATTTGAACTTTGTTTAAATTAATTTAAGTTATCTTAGTTTGTTAAATAATCAGAAGCGTTAGTTTTGTGACATCTCTATAGTTGTCATGTGTTTTATGAGCATTTCCAAAGAGATTTTTATTTTTATGCTTTGGTGGCCTATTTAATCAACATTGAGAATGAACTGTTATCATTTTCCATTGTCTTTAGTACAATTATTACATGTGATATACAAAATAGGAATTTGCGTGTTCTGATTTTTTAAAAAGACGAATAGAAGTTTCTTGTTGATTAGGACCAATACTAAGAGATAAATTGCATCATAGTTTACAAAAATTATGTTTTTTTTTTAAATACAATTTTAAATATTAATTGTTAACAAGCTTAGGAGGAAAAAAGGGGGATGCAACACCCTTATCTCCCCGCTTCGACCCCTTGATTTATGCCCTTGTTTAAGGGGCCCGTCTACCTGGTACTTGAATTGCGTTGCAGGGTGTTTGAAATAAGCTATTTTTCTTTTACAAAATCATTAAACGTGTCCTCAATACACCAATGTACGAAAAGAAAACATACTTTAAACGAGGTACGTATAATACTCTCTATACGTCATGCACATTATAAATGCTATTCCCGAGCACTCCAACACAACTAAAAACAGCTTTTCCACACTGCTGTAGCGCATAACATACTGGTCGGAAACATAAGGAACCTTCATAGGGACCTGCACTGAACTTCGCTTCAGATTTTCCAGCAATAACATCATAGTGTCACCGCTCAAAGTCCCGCAGGTAGACGCAGCACGACAGAAACTGCACGCCAGTTCAGCAACTTGCGCGTAGGAGTGATGTGGCACCAGGCGCGCGTGTGAGTGTCGCCCTTATCGCTCGCTTGCTTCTGAGCCTCAGACGCGCTCCGCTTTAGACGGGCGCTCGCGTCGGAAATAATGCAGCCGATGTTTTCGGGAAAGTCGGAGACGCTCGTCCTTCGACGTCGTGGGGTTCGCACGTCTCGGTTGGGTGACGTCGGCGTCGATAAGCGCATCATGATCCTCGCCTTAGCGTCGACGTCGACCTTCAAGGACACGGCCAAGACCAAGGTGCGCAGGTACGTCACGTGCCAACACAAAGGTCACGGCTAGGCACGGAGAAAAATTATCGTCGACACCGCGATGCCAACACGAGATTCACGAATACACCCCCAGCGTTCTTGAAACTCCAACGAGTTTGACTTGTTGAGGCCAGTGCTTGGGAGGTTAAATGGAGTGGTAATGATTGGGTAGTTATTAAGGGGAATCCCTAGTAAACAATAATAAATACCTCAAGGTCACATCCGGCCATAAGGTAGTATTGCGACGGCTATAGAAAACGGTATGAATAAGCTTCGCGTGTTTCCTCTGAATTTTAAGCGATGGCTTTAGTGGTTTAACACACCAGGCTGTTCAGAAAAGATACAGCAATGTCGCCATAGTTTAAGGCACTGTTTTACAGAAGAATAGATATCGTAAACAGCCTGAATTTTTCCAACGACTTCTTTGTTTCAATAACCAAATTAATGAATGGGCAACAAAATGTCGACTTTCATTTCTGTCAAGGAAAAATTTTTTTCACTAAAATATTCTATACTTTTTTTTTTTTTAATTAGAATATACACAAATGCTTACAATGAGTTGAGTTGAGAGATGTGGNTGAGTTGAGAGATTTGAACGGCTCTTAACAACTATGTCTTAAGAGCCGATGAGGGTAAAGTGAGATGAGAATGGAGTAGTGCTGGAATTAAAGGGCGGGGGAAAAGGTATATCTGCGAGAAAACCCGCTGACCAGCGTTCGGTACGATTACCACTTGGGAAAATCCGGGAATGCCCCGCCCGGGGATTGAACCCGGTTAGTCTTGGTGTGAGGAGAGCAGTCTAACCGCTCAGCCATCGCGACCCCTCCGAAAGGGGCGAAGCAAGGCCTTAACGAAGGGAGCGAAGGTGGAAGGGAGATAGTACAAAAGGAAACCTTTCGTTGACCGTTGAGAAGCTTTTGAACATAATAAAACCGACCTAAGGCGTAAAGAGATTGCCCTGAGACGCGTCCCACTCTCCAGCCGTCTTAGCTACCAACATGCAAGCCGGAGAGCTCTAGAACTGTGAACTGAAGGGGATCATTCTGGCGTAGCGGGATTTGGGGGCACACCAGATTAAAAAAAACTAATTACCGTCGAGGAGCTGCTACCCGAAGCCGGTGTCCCACCCGGTGGTTCGGAGTCCTACCCACGCTTCTCTTCCCTTCATTATAATTTTACCGCATCTTGAGGCTCACTAGCTCCATGTTGCTACAGAGGCGGGGGTTTGCATTCAAAAAGTCGATAATCTGTCGAAACCTCAGCAGGTATACAGGACCCCACACGTACTTGCTAAATCGGCAAAATGTTTGGGGCTGTTAATGATTGCACAACCATTGAACTGTTATGCTTTGAAGTTTGCAAACGCGCTTCTGGCAGCCTTATTGGGGTATGTGGCAGTTTCCGCATTGCAAAAGTTTTCTTTCGTCAAGGAGATCAAGTCGAAATAAGGGCAGTAACCATGATTATTTCCATGAAATAATTTTATGACAGCCACAGGTGTTGTAATGTATATTTTATGTAAGTTGTATGTTCCGTTGCACATTATCCAGACACTCAGTGTTCAATTTTAAATATTTTCTCCAGTGTTTTTAATGAGTAGTGTTTCAGGGCCAACTTCAACTATGTGTAATGCCCTTAGGACTCACTTCAGACCATAGAATTGGATTATAAAGGGTTTATTAAAGTCCCCCAGTGTTTTGCCTGAAGGCTTATCAGAGGACGGTTTGCAAACTAACTTATGACCTACGTTAAACTAACACCCATGCCTTACCTGGGATTCGAACCCAGAATCTCCCGCACCCCAGACCCGGTGGCGCACCAACCAACTGCGTCACGGGAAATCGGCTTTAGACCATATATAGTAGATATGTTTTCACCTTCTTTTTTCGTGATTAACCTGCAGCCGATGTTAGTCGGCCGAATTGAGATACACTCTGTATATGTGTATTGTTACGTGTCGCTGGTCTGCGCCACTTACATTGGCCCGTCCCGTGAGAGTGGGCGGAAGAGAAGGACAGAGTAGTGACATGATAGCGGGGCGGCAAGTCAATGGAATGTTTTGAATGGCAAACGAGCGATAATCCTACCAGCGTTTTGAGCTATGAAGGCATTCTGCCGCGATAACCCTTCGGAGACTCGTCGCTCCTGACCCTCAGCGGATAGAATTTCTGCGTTTATCTGAAGAATGCACCGGATTACTGACCACGTTCTCTCAGCGTGACTCAGGGTGCGTTGAACCTTCCAGATGGTCAGGGCGACCGATATAAAAGTGTGACAGGCCTTCGAGCCGGGAGTTAAAGAGTGGAGTGAGTTTATGAGTGAATGAGTGGCTGGGGCATCGAGCGAGAGACGACGAGCGAGAAGAGAAACGAGCGGCGAGAGAAGTGACCAGCGGGAGGATAACCTGCGACTCCGAGCATCGGCGCAGCGAATAGTGCGACTGGCTGGCTGAACTAGTGGACTGGATACGTGAGTGAAAAAACATTACAAATGATGGCAACAGATAGACTGAACACATGTTAATAATTGGTATGAGTTAATTGACTATAACAAAACAGAGACAATTAAGAAGGATGTTAATTACAGTTGAGAAAGGACATTAAATATTGCACTCAGAGCGAAATAAAAAGAGTAATAGAGATAGCAAATTTAATGTTGTAAATAAGAGCTGTGTGAATAAACTAAAAATCAAATTTATTTCTCTTTTATTTTTGTTAAGACCTCCATCCCTCACGGGCTCGGATAAGCCCTGTAGCGTCTTGTAACAGTGCGGTTTTGCTGGAAAATGAAATGTAAACAAACGTCCACTCTCGTGATCGAGGTGAATGAGAGAATGCTGGGTGGCTTGGTGCCCCAAAGACGTTAGTCATCTCTAGTCTACGGCGGCAGCAGTTGTGAACGTCACACGCACGTCGGAGTCGCGGGTTGTTTCTCCTGCGCAGTCGTATCCGCCGATAGTTGGAATGCGGGAAGAGTACACTCGGTAGCCGGCGAGGTGTGTCGCGCAGGCTACTGACGAGCAGCTCCAAGGACGGCGATGTCCCATCTGTGGCAATGACCAACTTCCCTGCCACCGAGTCGACATACCTGCGCGTATCATCTCGGAGGCCGCGATTGCTAAGGCGTCAAGGTCACGACGTGGCCGGGTCCACGCCCACTGGTGCCGCGCCGGGCTGATAAAGCAAGTGACTCACAGTGTCCAGGAGGGCGTGCCGTCCTGTTTATCTGGTCGGTGTGGGACTCCACGGCGTAAAATGAGAAACTATTAAAACCACTGACTCAACGAGAAATTTCTCAAGGGCAAGTGACTGAAGGGAAGGGAGGGAGTCAGCACCTAATGTTGATGTGCTGACGGATGTGTTAATTTGAACAAAATATTAGGAAGAAAATTACTTGAAAATATAATAAAAAGCTATTATATTTTCCGAAAATTACGTATTTGTACCACAATGAAAAGTTTATTAATAACTTTAGTACTTATTGATGTCGACCTTACGGGTGAAGCGAGATTACAACCCCCAAAATCCCCCCACCCTCCTTTTCCCCTTCCTGACTAAAACCACACACCGCATCGAGGATGGAACCCAAGACAACTTCGTTCAGAAGTGGGCTGCCCTGGACGAGAACCTTGCAACTGCAGAAGAGTTTAAATTAATTATCTTATAAAAAACATCTGAAATAGAGTTATTTCATTATTTAAACAATTGTATAAAATACAACGAGCATTCGCTGTGCTCTGAAGATGCCTAAAACTGGCGTCGGCAATGCATTCTTAAAACTAGTTTCATGTATTAACATCTTATTAACCCTCAGACTTTATTTGATTTATGGTTTCAGATGTTGCAAGTAAGATATTTGTTATAACAGTTTTGTTTCGTTATCATGACCAGTAAGCCGTAAAAGTTGTTTTGGGCTATAGTGAGATGAGCCAGTTATAACGTAGAGCAGTAGTACTGTTTACAAATCAATTTACCCACACGGAAGATCACTGGGTACTGAGTCTCGCAGCATATTGTAAGGACTTAAATTTATTTATTTTTTTCTCATGGGCCTCCATATCCCGTACACTGGGGTTCTTTCAGCGAAATAGTGGCAGGTGAGAGAACTGAACAATTTGCCATACATTTCAAATAATTTCCGCCAAATTTTACTTACTGTTAGTGCTACAGAAGACCATGTAAACTTACATTATTTAAGTGAGGGTCAGACATTGATTTTCAAAATGGCGGCCATATAAATTTTTTTAAATTTATTATATCTATAAAACAATTTGAACCAAATTGAACCAAACTTTTTGTACTCACAGTATCTATTAGAAGCATTCTATAAATAAACAGTTTTTTGGGCAGTTTCGTAAGATAGCAGGAAATAAGAAAATAAAGTTTTTATGCCATATCTCGGCGACCAATCGAACGATTTCCCCCAAATTCTTTACACAAGTTTTGCTGCGGTAGGCCATATAAACCTGAGTATTTTAAATTGTTCAAACACTTATTATCAACATGACCATGTAAATATTTCAGGTTAGTAAACTCAACCATTCAAAACATTAGACATAAGATCCGAAGTTGATGCTCCGAATCCTACCACCATAAAACAGTTGGTTGCACTCTAGCTTATGGTGCGAAGTTATCCAAGCTTTAAAGTACATTATTAAAACTTTTTTTCTCCCATGTAGAGGAAAGTAGGCTCATTAGCTATGTTAGTAACTTCTTGTTTTTAGGTATTAACTGAGGCCTAGGTTTGCAAAACTGCAAAGACGACTGTTAAAAAGCAACGCTCACAATGCCTTTTAATTCTGCTGCTAGTTTGGTGCCTCGTGTTCGCTCGCGGAACATGTTTACAGCATATCTGCAAAACACGATAAAGTGAGTTAGATAGCCTGATGTGTGGTGTTCCAAGTTTGGTAACACTGGAGAACCTCATTCGGTAAACAAGCAATTGAGATAAGGTTCGCTCCCAAAGAAGGAATTGCGTTGCAGTCAAACCTGTTTTAAAAAGGAACTCTTGAACTCTGTTTTATCATTAAAAATACATATTTCAGATGATTTCGAAATGTTGCTTTCAAATATTTTGCGTAGAGCAAACTTTATAATGAAGTGGGTAAAAAAAATAAATATGATTCTATTGCTATATACAATATATTTGACGACACTTCAGTTCACTAACAGACTTGCCAAATTTATGTTGTTATTTAAAGACAGAACATACTTAAGACACGTATATGTTTCTATTGCTTACACAATTAGAATACAGTTATTTTTGGCACGCCTCTGAACTGCTTTGAACCAATAAAAAACAATAAAAACCAATAAAAAACAGACGATGGACGGGCCAATCACGTTCATCCAGGTCGAAAGGGGAGAGGACAAGAAAGTAAGGTAGTAGCAATTTCGATGATTGCTTACTGTCAATATACAAAGTTAAATTAAAATACATAACATTGTTTGGTAGATACCGCCCACAAAAGTAAAGTGGTTTTTATAGCCGCCATTATGAAAATAAGTGTGCCATACTCAATAAAAATAAATTTTTTATTATGACGTACCACAGTACGATATCTTCGGCAAATTTTGTAAGAATGGGTTGATTGTTTCCGGAGATACGAGAAAAAATCATTTTTTCATTGGTACGGTTATCTTAAAAAATGGCAGAGAAATGAGGCTCTGCATATACAAATTTGATGGTTGTAATAGGTGCTGCCAGCATACAAAATTAAGCTGGAATTTGTTTCGTTAGTAAAATATACTGGGCTAAAATATTTATAAAGCCACCATTTTTAAAATAAGTGCCTGACTTACATAAAACATACAAGTTTACACCACCTGCTGCAGTACTATTTGTTTGCCAAATTTGGAAGGAATCTGTCAACTGTTTCCCGAGAAATGGCAAAAAAACTTTATTTTTGCGCATGGCGCTATCTTACAAAATGACAAACAAAATATGCTCTATGTACACAAAAATTATATTTGTAATATTTGCTGCCAATATACAAAGTTAAGTTGAAATTGATTACATGATTTCGACGATATAGCATTCTAAGCTAAAAAATGCCATACAGCCGCTATTTTGAAAATAATTGTCTGGCATGCTTAAAACATATCACTTGACATCATCTGCCTCAGTACTACTTGTTTGCCAAATTTGGTAGTAATCGGTTAGTTATTTACCGAGTTACGACATAACTTAATGTATTCGTACGGCGCTATCTTCCAAAATGGCAGACAAAACCGGTTATTTGTTGCTATAGATGATGCTTGTAATATATATTTTGGTTAAATTGTATGGCAGATAATCTAAATAAACTTAAAACATTTGTATGGCCGCCATTTAAAAATAAGTAATTAATCTAGTACAATCACATAAGTTAACATGGCCTATCTTAGTATTACTTACATGCCAAATTGGGTGAGAATTGGTTAAATAGTTTTAGAGATATAATGTAAAAAATTAATTTGTTAAATTCCTGCTGTTTTACAAAATGGTGGACCAAAAACAATATCCATCTCAGAATTTGACGTTTGCACAATGATCTGCCACCATACAAAATTTGGTTTAAATCGGTTGAATGTATGTGTACGAAGTTTAGTGAAATTCAGCTAAAGTGTTCAAAAATTTAAAGGGAGGGACACACACACACACACACACACACACACACATAGAGATAGAGGCAGAAATGTGATCTCATATGCCTTTCTTTCCTTCGGAAAGTAGGCTAAAAACTGTATGCATAGGGCGGTGTAGTGAGTATTGTCCTTGCTAGATAATAGTTCGAATTTTGCACGCCCATCCGCATAACATTTATTGTTAGGTAAAGTTTTTCCTTCAAATTTACACGCTGTAAATGGCTCCTCACCAATTCCGAAAGTTCTGTATTTATGTACTTCTGCATTTGGAAATCGGCACTGCCCCAACCTGCGCGTATTTTAACGGCCGCACTGACAGGTTTGCGCCCAGTAAGGTTGGTAACGAAGACGGGAAATTAGTTACAGGTATTATAATGGAATATTAATATNTGCATGTTTTAACGTTGATTTATTAGTGTTAGGTAAGCATTTGTGAGTATAGGCTGTTCAGGGTTAACTGAGCGCTTTTGAAAACCCTGCTTAAGATCTACCTGCATGCGCATTACGTATTCTTCCGCCTTTTATAAAATTAACACTGCCATGGACCCAATCACTTTATTCATGTGTCGGTCAAATGTAACTGCGAAACTAATAGAAAAGTAAGTATTTTACAAATTGGCTAATTTTTACATTTAGATACATTAAAAAAAAACAGAAAGTTAAATAAATAATTTAAGTCATCACAAATGGTTACCTAACGCTTAATTCGACGTTAAGACATGGAACTACTTTCTCTCCATCGTTACGAACATTACTGGGCGCGTGTAGTGTCAGTGACTTAGTTTCTAAGGTTGATCTGAAAAGTGCTCACTTTATCGTGAACAGCCTTTGCTAGAATTATTTATTTTGCTCTGAGTTACTTTGACGCATATAAGTGTAAGAGTTAACAAATTCGTAAAACCTTTATTTTCCTAATAATCTAACAGGTTCGCTTGACCGACGCCTCTATAAAGTGGTGATGCCCATGGCAATGCTAGTTTCAGGCCTACATAAGGCGGAACGATACACAGCGTGCACACAAGTGCTCAGTTTACCGCGCGGACGGCCTATAGACCCATACACAATAGAAAACTTAAGTATTTGACTTTACATTTCCTTTCCTTTGACGAAACCACCGACACACAACACAATTGTAAAGTCAAAGTTCAGACAATTGAAAACTTACACACTGTAACTGTGTATCTGCTAATCCTCAAAGTTACGTATTTCAAAAACCGAGTTCTGATTGATCTGCCCAGGCTTCTCGTAATACAGCAATCAGCAACAAGAGAAAACTTGGAATCTGTTATGTTTGTAAAAATGTGTATCACTTAATGTAAATCTTTATATGTTACCAAAGAATACATTTTACGTACCTGTTTTAAAATTTATACTAAAATTTCACTTAAAAACAAAACGTTTCGCTTGTTTACTTTATTAATAAGTATCAATTCATATATTTCACTTTCACATTACATTCGTTTGCCATTTTTTTTAATTTTAAACGAATATGCTTTTATATGCTGAGATGAAATTCGTCTTTGCAATAAACAAATATTCATTACACATAACCTCTGATAGATTCTCGGCAAAATGACAGCTTGACTTTGAGTTTCAACTTTTCGAAAATCGTAAAGAAGAGTGCTTGACTTCATCTTTGACATCTCCATTGTGTCGCGCTCCACAGGAAACCACACGCAAGAAAGAAAACGTTAAATCAATCCGTAAAGTGCGACGCTAAAGTTTTTATTCGTGCAAGGGCCTCAATGGTGTGTACCGTACTTGGCGAGGCGGACGTTGCGTGGCGGATGTTCCTGGAGCGTGCGTCACCCCCCCGCCTCCGCCGTGGCCTGGATGATGTCGTCCTCCCGCTCCGTCCTCACCTCACTCGCGTGCGGCGCTGGCCGCAGGTGGACCCGCCTCTGACGCAGCTTCCCCTCCGGACCGTGACTTACCCCGGCCGCATTCTTTCTCCGCGGCGATCCCGGGCGACCTGCCCGCCGGACCAACACTCTAGCAGAACGTTGGTTGTAGCGTCTCTTCGCGCTTCCCCCACGCTTTTGGAATCGAACGTTTGAAAAATCACACTATACACGACGTGTTTGGTTGTTTCCTACATATTCCACGTGTGGCAAGCCTTTTATACTTCTGTTAACAAAAAAGTGCCTTATTTTCGGTTAAATATAAATTATATTCACATAATATCTATAAATTATAATATTTCATTTATAATTAATACAAATAAAAGCAGTGAGAAAATACGTGTGTTGGTAAAGCCTAATGAGAAATAGTTCTTATGCAGAATATTATTAATATCAGTGCTGTCCCTTTGGTGTAATTTTCTAGACTAGGTTAAGGTTTGTTTGATCGAGGCGGAGGAATATCCTAGAAATAGAACTTTAGCAGGGCTTCAGAAAAGTGCGAAGTAATTGCGAATGGATTATACAATATATTATAGTACTCTTGTGTAAATTGCCTTGTATACCGTTTAGCCAGAACGAGACTTGTCACCATCCATTTTTACATCCTAAAAAGGAGGTAAAAAATATTTAGAGCAGAAATAATGATAATTTTACAACTCCACATCATTCACATCTAGCTGCAAGCATCAGACTCACTAAACCCCAAAATCCATACGTAAAACGCTTTGATTGTCACACTTACTTCGACCTGGACAGTAACATCATCTCCACGTTGTTTCAGAAGCAGTAGTCGAATGACAGAGCAGGATAATAATAGCCTGACCCAATAAAACACGTCAGTTCACACGACGTACTCAGTATTACTCGAGTGTCACATTTAGTAGGAATCGGTTGATTGCGAGACGATTTTATCGTCTCAGGTCTGTGGTCACTGGTCAGTGACTTTTTAGGAACATTTTAGTGTCGAAATGTCAAGCTTGGCAGTTCTGATGAGCCAACGGCGCTGTGCGGCATGAACGTTTGTATACTTTAAATCATTCATGTTATAATGTTTATGGTATTAATTTCCAACCGGTGGGAACATTGTAAATTTTATTGGTATTTAGTTAGATTTGTAATTTTTTATATATATATTTGTATTTAATTTTTTTATAACAGTAGTTTTCGAATAGTCGGTTTCATTCGTTAGCCGCTAGGTGGTGTGTTTCTCGCGTTCTGGTCCGGATATTTATGTACACAGGAAGGGTTTAGCCTCTATATAATAGTAGTTAGAGAAGTAGATGATTGGCTGTGAGAAATTCGTAAATTCTCTGATGAATGAATCGCCCACTCCTATTTTGCTCTCGTGGAATACATAGAAGCTATATATGTTTCACGTCACCCAAGCACCAGCCGTTGGGCCGTTGTTAGAGACACGGAGATTTCGCTGGTTCACCTGGCAACGAGCTAGACTCCACAGGCCTGTGTACACTCGAGCCTCAGTTAGTTGTTCATTGGCCGATGACGCAGTTTCACCTTAGACCAGGTATAAAAAAAAGTTCATTTCATATAAGAAGGCCACATTCTGACAGTCAGTGAGTGGCAACTTAATATATTGAAAACAAATAACCTGCCATTTACAAAATCCTGTATCAGCTGATGCACGAACGAACAAAAGTTAATATTACGTTGGCTATTCTGAGAGCAGTGCCGAAGCACATCACACAAGCAGAAGATACGCGGATAAGAAAGAGTTCGTAGATTAATTAATACATTTTATTTTATGTGGTCATAAAACAGCAGTTTTTAGTTTTAGAAACGAAACTTCGTGATAAAATAGTAATGCATAGGTATCAAAATGAGATGCACAATAAAACGATACGTATCCAAATGTGACGAAAAAATCCTAAGTTTCCAGACTCTCAAACCAGGTGCTGCCATCTTGTGAGTTAAAAGCGCACCATCATTTGCAATATGCCCTTCCATGCCATCTGTTATCCATATCCCGAACTACACCCAGAAACATATTATAGATTTGTTGTTTAAAATAACGTATTCACGCGCATATACAAATAATTTTATTTTCCCGCGAGCTCTGTATAATTTTTAAAGTAACATATATTTCGTGTACCGCGTTTACGAACGACCCTACACACGTCCACCAAGCTCCGTTTACGAATGCAGCGCCACCCAAGCAGTTCACCAATTGCCGCATGTAGCAGCACCTCCTGGACGCGCTGACTCACCACATCAAAGCCTATTCTTAACACGCCTGTTGATGGCGAATGGATACATAAACGAAAAGGCACGGCGATTGTCAACTGTCAAGAATGTGGCCTTCNGATGGCGAATGGATACATAAACGAAAAGGCACGGCGATTGTCAACTGTCAAGAATGTGGCCTTCTTATATGGTATACAGTATAGCACGGGATTCCATCCTAATGTTTTGCAGGTTACTTATTGGCTCAAATTCTTCGAGGACGTTGTTTACAAACTGCGATAAAAATTTAAAATAAAGTTAAATGTAGTCTTGTTTGAAGTATAGCTTGTCCTAGAATGAATTCGCGAAATTCCTGGGTCAGCAGCCCTTATTGAAGGGCAACGGCGCCCATAGGCGGAGTTGGTGGAGAGGTGGCACGAGTTCTTCGTCGGAGGTTCTACACAAGACACCCCGCCAACTGACGCCGTGTTCTAATATTCATTTCGAGTTTTGTTTTCCGTAATTTGTGTTTGGCATTTTGTAACGTTTAGTCGGAACGCCACGACATTCAACTATCTAGCACGCTATGCTGCTATTACTTTGGCGTTATCGTGATTGCAAAATTAAGTCCACGAAGTCTTAAAATATACAGTAATTATTCCCGAAAGTGGTTAGAGAGCCGTTTAAAATATAAAATAAACAAAATAAAAAACAAAAATAGTTTAATGAGAAACTACTTATTTCAAAAATATTTCAGCAACTTGCTTTGTGAAATAATTATTGCGAGTACAATACACATTTGTTTATTCCAATAACCTCGTCTATATGTGTATTCGAACGTTTCAAACAGACAAGGCTAATATGAAGGCGGTTTGGTCATTTGTCTTTTGTAATTCGTCAGCTTCGAAGCAGACAAAACGCAAAACACGAATTATAAAAAATACGTCGTAGATTTTTGTAGAGAAAACAGGTCACGTGACCATTTCATTAACAGGAAGTGCCAATTGGAAGACGGCCTGAGGTCCAGTCCTCTCCGAGAAGCGGGGGAGGTGCTGCGATCACGGCTGGTGTTACGTCGATGACGTATTCGTCGCCGCGACACTGTGCAGAGTGGCGCGGTACATCACCGAGAAGCGAGTGGATTTAGCAGCTTCCCGGTCGACATCTTACAAACAAGTACAAATTACAAAAGACAAATGACCAAACCGCCTCCATATTAGTCTTGCCTGTTTGAAACGTTTGAATACACATATAGACGAGGTTATTGGAATAAACAAATGTGTATTGCACTCGCAATAATTATTTCACAAAGCAAGTTGCTGAAATATTTCTGAAATAAGTAGTTTCTCATTTAACTATTTTTGTTAAATAAAAATTTACATCGTATGTTTTTTTGTTTATTTTAAATTTTAAACGGCTTTCTAACCTCTTTCGGGAATTATTACTGTTTATTTTAAGAATTCATGAATGCATGGGTTCGTTAGTACGACACAATGCAGGGCAATTAAACTACCATCTGTTTAACGACTGTCCGAGCTGACTGAGGCGTTACGAACCTGGGAAATATATACGTATCTCAATAATTAACAGACAATGTCACTGATACCGGGGCTTCAGCTGAGTGCCTCGACCGGAAGGAACATAGCAGTTTACGATACTTCAACTCGTTCCACGCGCGGTGTGACATGTCGAGACTCGAACACGGAACTCGGTGGTCCGAAGTCTTCTTAGCAGACCCGCAGAGGCAGACATCCTAGAAGTAGAGGTGGTGGTTTCTCACAGGAAAAATATACCTGCTCTTAGGTTTCAGAGTACTTGGTACATACCAGAGACTTTCCTTTTATTACTGGCAGTCATTTCGTGTGCGCGCGCATTTGTGTGAGAGAGAGAGAGAGAGAGAGATAGAGGAAAAGAGAGCGTGTGAAACTCACTACCCGTTCCACTATGCCAGTCGGAATTCTGACTCCCTGTGGCTCGCATGCCGATGGTGGTCCCTGGTTAGATCCTACGATTGAGTGAAGATATTTGGGCGGCTCGGTCTTGAGAGCCGATGAGGGCGATTTGAGGTATTGAGCAGCGCCAGAATAAAGGGGCGGGGGGAAACGGGAGATCCCCGAGAAAACCCGCCTACCAGCGGCATCGTCCGGCACGATTATCACACGCGAAAAATCCGGGAGTGACCCGGCCGGGGATTGAACCCGGTTCGCCTTGGTGCATCAATCATCAAAATGTCCTTAAATCACAAATATCAATCGAAAATCAAATATTCTGACGTGACAAAACCTCATTGCACATAATAGTTACGTCACTCTCAGGCGTGATTAACATAAAACACATACAGAACTTAAATTACGTACACACGTCTTACGTGTGGCAATTCATTAGCATAAACGAATTAACTTAGTCATGTAATTATCATACAATTAGCGATTGTTGAAATGTTGCAACTTTTACAATAGACAATTTCGAGGTAAGTGTTCTTTCAATCAAAGTTTATCTTCTGTTAGATCCACATAAAACCAGTTTCCTTGAAACTATTCAAATGATGTTCATCTGCCATGGTACAGACTCCACAGGACTTAAAAAGTAATCAGCAAATTCGTCTCTGTACGAGCACACTTCTGGTCTCCCTCTCACTACTTGTGCGATGATGTCGCTGTCGTGCACTCTTGTCATTTCAAGAGAGACTTCAAATCATACGCCATTTCTATCCCTCACAAAGTTGTGCAAGGCAAAACATACTCTGACTATACTCGTGAGCACTTTTACATCACAAGCCATCGCCTTGTGGAAACGTGCGCCATTTGCTACTGAGTATACCGAAAGCACACTCAACGCACCTTCGAGCCTTGCAATGGCGATAGTTGTAGACTCTTGAACGAACAGCAAGGTTCTTACCATTGCAAGGGCGCGTAAAGCGTGTTGTCAGCCCGAAGGCTTCGTCAGCAATGAATACTTCTGCAGATTCCTGCATTTCCAGTCGTTGCGTTGCAGTCCCCGTTGTTTGTGAGCGTTGTTTTAATAACAGTCATCGGCCGAGTTCCTGCCCTACCCGACCTCGCCTTTTGTGTTGTAATCGTAACACGATGCATGGCCTCACGCAAAGTTCGGCGATCACCGGATATGCTCGGCAATAACAGGTATTTTCAGGATTTTATTTTTCTAAAATTTAAACAAGCTAGAAAATCTACCGTAACATGGGGTGACCGTGGCCCTTGGGAGTGACTCTAGCTCAAATATTGGAATGTAGTAATTACTATTGTAATGACTAAAAAATAAAATTGTTTTATAGTTGCTCTCTGACAACCAAACCACAAAACAGAATAAAGCAAAATTGCCTGTAACAGTTGGTACGCTTAAAGCCCGTTCGCGGTAACTCTTACAATTTTTCTGAAGCCCTGATAAATTTCTACTTCCAGGATATTCCTCCGCCTCATTCAAACAAAGCTTAACTAACTAAGTCTGGAAAATTACAGCAAAGGGCCAACTCACCGCATTCGTGGGCACTTAGTTTCATAATATTTTTCATATGAACTATTTCTTACTAGGCACTACCAACACACCTATTTTCTCCCTGTCTTATTATTATTGATCACATAAGCAAATTGCAATTTAAAGATAAATTATAAGTAGAAGTTAAAGTTAACCAAAAATCAGATACTTTAATACTAACAGGGTTACAAAACGCTTGTATTTCGTGACATATTTAGGAAATAACCAAACATGTTGGACGTGGGGAGATGTTTCAAAGGTTTAATTCTAAAAGTGTGAAGAAACCGCGAATAGATTATACTTAAAATTTAGGGCAGTGTAACCCCCCAAGGGGCAATGCCACCTCGTCCTAAGGTAAGTATCCAGTATGGCGGGGGAAGGTTTATCTTAAGAGGGTGTGTCATCCCTTATACAGAAATTGCTTGTTTTAGTGTCCCAACAGAAGAGCCAGGATCATTACTGAAAATGTTTCGTTATAGAAGCACTACATTTCATGGTCGTGTCCAAATTTTTGTACCTGATTGTCAATAGGTAGGGCCAGTGACTTTCCGCGTAAAAATCGGACCACACAGTAGACTTCAACACTATATACACACGTCAGCTGTTGTTACACCTCCATTGGCTGCTGGTGCCGTGTCCGTCTTCGACCCAGCCACTCAGGACTGAGTAACTCCGACACTGAACCTTCGTGATTCGTGCGAAAACGGTTAACACGGGCCAGAACTTTTATTTAGCCAATCAAAGAAGCTGGACGACCCTTCAGTGCTCTGGACTGTATCTTGTCTCGAAATCTTTTCACGAAATATCACTGGCCCTAGTAATAGGTGTTCCCTGGCCGTGATTAGAAAGTGAGAATTAATGAGTGTATAACATTTTGTTTTAAGTTAATAGTTGGATAAATATCCATAAATAGTTCATAATATAATGTCCGTAATGATGGGTAAAGTAATTATCCAAGTTTCTATCGTCGCATTTTCCAATAAATCCTCCTAAATTTTAATCATGAAGAAATAAATAAAAAAACATTGAGTATGGCGGAGGAAGGTTTCTGTTAAAGGCTGCCCAAGTCCTTCCACTCATCTCTGTACAATACGTAGCGATAGCGCATGGGCGACGGCAGACTCTGACGTCACGTTGACATCGTCTCCTCCAACGTCTCCGGCCGACACATCCGGCGTGCGCAGGGACTCGTGACGCCTTCTACGTCATCCGCCAAGAAGCTCAGACACACGACCTTCAAGGTCACGCCGGCCCTCACGACGATCGTGAGGCAAACA
>NQII01001439.1:453879-468692 GCA_002778355.1 Clitarchus hookeri | reverse complement strand
GTTACGTCACACGCTCACTCACGCCCCTCGCGTGGGCACACGCACGCCGTCTCACGCGTGCCGCAGCTCGCACCTTCAGCCCACTCACGACTATTCACAACTTTCCTGGAACCCCTGCTGAAGTTACACGTTCAGGGATATTCCTCCGCCTGACGTGAACAGAGCTTAAGCAAGTCTAGAGAACTACACCGAAGGGACAGCTCACCGCATTCGCGTGCACTCACCTTAACAATACTCACCGTAAGAACTATGCATATCTTACTAGGCATTACCAAAAAACTTATCATTCTCCCTCTTTGTAATCTATATTAATCGTATTTTAAATATTAACGAAAAAATAAGGCACTTCAATGCTAACAGAAGTATAAAATCCCCGCGATACATGTCAATTTAGAAAACAAACATAGAAGTGATACGTGGGGTGATTTTTCAAAATTTTGGTTCAAAAAGTGTGAATAACCTTCAAAAAGACTATACTCTGTTCGCCGCTAATCGAGCTCTTTCGAAAGCCCTGCTTACGATGTACTTCTCTGAATAAATGGTGTAAGGGCACTTCGTATAGGCTAGCAGCTGCGAAATTTTAATAGGAAACCCCACGTTAAGGAAATTCCACCTCAGTGCGTTAGCTTTAATGATAGGCGTTTTAAACAAAATGTACTTTTCAAGAATTTTTTTGGGAAAAGATCCCCACGGGCGTATATTTTCAATATGGATAGTTAGTACCTGCTGTTTTCTAAAACATAAATTTTAAAAATTTCTTGCGAACATGCTATACATGCTATGGAGACATCTCTGATGTAGGGAACTTCTCTTAAATAATTCGCTATGAATACATTTTGTTTGAAACGCCTGTCTTTAAAATTAAAGCATTCAGGCGAAACTTCCTTAACACGGGGTTTCCTATATACATTTCGCAGGTGCCAGTCTGTAGGCAGGGGCCTTAACACTGACATGGGCCAGTTCACTTTATTCCTGCGCCAGACACGCAATGCCGTGGCATTGTTAGCCACGCCAACGTGTTATTTCTACGCTGATTATTAATCAAATGTGAATAAAACAAGAAAATCTAACAACGCGGGGCGTAAATTAAAACAGTGCGCTCGCAATATAATGCCGAGTTTTAGGACTACTTTAAAACCTCCGCTGCGAGTCCGCATTTCAATGTGCACAGTAACGCACATGTTGTTACGGGCAGTGATTATTTTTTTTCAAAGGTTGATTTCAAAAGTGCTCACTTTACTGTCAACTGCTTATACGAGTTTTTTCGCCACTCGAAACCTTCAAGTATTTATTAATATAATGCCAGCTAACTTTCCAACAAGTACAAGAATAACAATACAGGTTTCTCACGGTAAACTCAGCAATTTTGAAAGCCCTGCGTAAGATATACTTGTACGCACATTGTGTATCCTTCCGCAATGTGCAAAATTAAAACTGCTATGGGTCTGATCACTTTATTTATGCGTAAATCTAAGGAAACTGAAATTATTATAAAAGTAAACATTTTACAAGTTTGCAAATTCTTACATTTATACGCATTAAAAAAAGAGAAACAGAAATTAATCATTGTAGAAATGACAAGTGTATACTGAACACTTTTAATTCAACTTTAAGGTATGGAACTTCTTTCCCTCCGTACCAACTTTACTGGGCGCATGACACTTAGTATGCCTGTTATAATACACGCAATTATGACCAGTGACATTTTTTTAAAGGTTGATTTCAAAATTGCTCACCTTACCATGAACAACCTTTCAATGGAACCTTCTCTTGCCATGCTGTATTCTTGGTTTTTCTAGCTTGTTGAAATTTTTAAAAAAGAAAATTCCGAAACTTGCTTTTTACCCCAACTATTGTCCATTCACGGTTACTACCAACTTTTATGAAGTTATGCCAAGTTCTACTTCCAGCATATTCCTCCGCCTCATGCAAAACCAAGCTTAGCTAGGCCTAGAAAATTACATCAAAGAGAGAACGCACCACATTCGTGCGCACTCATGTAATTACAATTTTCATAAGAACTATTTCTTACTAGACATTACCAACACACCTATTTTCTCACTGTTTTTATTCATATTAATAATAAATTAAATATAACTGATTAATAAAATATAATTAAAATTAATATATAACCCGAAAATAAGGTAATTTTAAAGTTATTGTATGTTAACACAAGTATAAAACGCATGTGATACGTAACGTAATTAGAAAACAACCCAACACACGTCATGCGTGTTGTTTTTCAAAGGTTTGATTTAAAAAAGCGCGAAGAAACCGCGAATAGACTAAACGTATCTGTGATCATCTGCACTGTGCTGTGGCTTGTAACCCTGCGCCTCCCACAGAGACGAGCGACGCTAATGGCGTGTGATCGGCTGTGTTGCGCGCGATTCTTTGTCGGGGGCCCATCCTCACGCCAAGTGAATGACGCCAGGTGAGCGAGGAAGAGACTTTTAATTACCGCCGCCTCTCCCTCCTCGGGCGCCGCCTCAAGGTCGCCGTGACGTCACTTCCGGCAGGCGACAACCGCCCCCTCCTTGGCCGTCGATGACCCCTGACCTCCGCCTCCAGGATGACCAAGGTCGAAGAGTTTCCTCCACCAGACCGACCACTCCGACGACGACGGTCCTTCGCAACTGCGATTTATCAGAGGAGAGGTTCGCGTGACTCGTAAGGCTCCCTCCCGCCTGCCTGCATCATTGTTCTCTTTTTTGTTTTGGCCGAGAAGCGCAGGGGCTATAAGGGTTACACTGGCGCGCGCTACAAGAGCGCCATCGCCACTACGCGCAGGTCTCTGGACTGGCGTGCTGTGTTCTCGTAGTGCTGCGTGTACCTATGGCATTTTCAGCGACCCCCCCACCATTTCATTGGTGGAAAGTCCGTAGTTCAATACAGGCTCCTATCGTAGTTTGGCTCGTGTGCGGCCAGTATGTTCTAAGATATAGCAGTCTGTAAAATACGTTTTTAATTATATTAAGGGCAAGCTTCACCCACCATTTTGGTTTCTTTTTTTTCACGCTTATTTATATGTTTACTCATGAAAATTTCGAAAGTACGTCTATAGTGAACTAGCTGTTTACTTTATGCTGCAGTAGAGCTAAATAAACTACGAACCTATAAATATGTCGCAAAATCGATTCTACCAAAATTTGGCAGAATCGATATTGTGACATAGTTATGAGTCAGTAGTTCAGCTTTTGTGTCTGTACTGCAGGGTAGGGTCAATAGTCAGTGCACTATATACACACTTTCAAAATTGTAATGTTAAAAAATATAAATATACAAGAAAAACCAAGAATCCAAAATGGCGAGTGAGACTTGCCCTTAAAGAACTCCAAAACAAAATTTACAGCATGCGTGGTAACTCCAAAACACCATTCCGTCCTCGTCTGGGGTAAGACGTCTTTTCGCAAGTAAACATACTGGGGAGACGTTTAACAGTTTCGTCAGACAACCAGGATTTCAAACACTCTGCACCGCAGTTCACGCGCCAGGCAGGGGGGACCCTTGACATCGGGGTCCTGAGAGCCGACGAGGGTGTAGCGAGCTGAGTACGGAGCATCGCCGGAATGCAAGGACGGAGGAAACCAGGAGATCCCCGAGAAAACCCGCCGACCAGCGGCATTGCCCGGCATGATTCCCACATTTCGAATAAATCTGGGAGCGACCCCGCCGGGAATCGAACCCGGTTCGCCCTAGTGGGAGGCAAGCACTCTAGCCGCTTGAGGCACATAGAAAATATTTAAATGACAAGAGCATAAATAACAGCTTCCTGAAATTTCTTAAAGTTATAATATTCGCATTTTAGGTTGTTTTTTTTTTTACAACTACTGAGTTTCACTTTCTGAACGCGAAAAAAAAGCTACATGAGCACGTTCTATAGTTATTAGAGCAGTTTGATTAACAACACATTCTGGAATAGCCAAAGTCTTTCATTTCACACATAAATCGCCGGCATCAATTTGTTTGACACGTGCAACTGTTGGATCGGCAGAAATATTTTGTTTACGGAAAAAACAAGCAATATTCGCTACAAGCAGGTAACTTGCAAACCGAAATTACACGTAAGAGAATCAAGAAAATAACTTTCTTGACAAATAGTCACCCGTCTATAGCCCACTCGCGGTTACTTCCAACTTCTCTGAAGCCTAGCCGAGTTCTACTTCCAGGATATTCCTCCGCTTCATGCAAACAAAGCAACTATGTTTCGAAAATCACACCAAGGGTACAACGCACCGTATTTGTGAACACTATATTTAATATTCGTGCGCACTATTTAATATTTTGCACCAGGACCATTGCTTAGTAGACATTACCCACACACTTATCTTCTCTGTGTTTTTTTTATATTGATTGTAACTACGTTGAAGTGTGCTTGAAATACACGCTTTTCTACGTAACTGTTAAACGTGCGTCCAATGTACTGATCTACGTAAAGAATACACACGTCAGACGAGGGCTGTTAAGAGTTTTCAAAATGTCCCGCACGTTAGAAACACCATTTCAAGGAACTCCAAAATATTAAAAACAGTTTTTTCAAAGCGCTGTATCTCAAAATATACGCATCAAATACATAAAAAACTACTCAAATACCCTGCACTGAACCTTTCTGAAGACGTTCCACCAATAAAATAATAGGATCACCGCTGATAGGTACACGCAGTGCGACGAGAACACTGCACGCCAGTTCAGAGCTTGTGCTTAGCGGCGATGGCGTACTTGATGCGCGTGGCAGTGTCGCCCTTATCGCTCCCGCGTTTCTCGGCCTCGAGGCCGAAATAAGCTCCAGGTAGGCGGGAGCCTTAACAGATGTACAAAACGCTTGCGATATACGACGAAACTGGTATAGGCGTCCGTATGAAAATAGCAGAGTTATGGAACCAATCAGAGTAACGCGATGCGGTCGGCAGCGCCTATATAAGACAACAAGCGTCTGGCAAAGTTGCTAGATCGGTTACTGCTGCTACAATGGCAGGTTATCAAGATTTAAGTGAGTTTGAACGTGTTCTTATAGTCGGCGCACGAGAGATGGGACATATCATCTCCGAGGTAGCGATAAAATTTGGTTTTTCGCGTACGACCATTTCACGAGTGTGCCGTGAATATCGGGAATCCGGTAAAACATCAAATCTTCGACATCGCTGCGGCCGGAAAAAGATCGTGAACGAACGGGACGAACGACGACTGACGAGAATCATTAAACGTGACAGACGTGCAACCCCTTTCTCAAATTGGCGCAGATTTCAATGCCTCCTGCATACCTTCAGACATTAGTCGAGTCCATGCCACGTCGTCTTGCGGCACTTCTGCGTGCTCGCGGGGGCCCTACACGATATTAGGCAGGTGTACCAGTCTTTTTCGGCTCTTGAGTGTATTTAGGAAACAACAAAACACGTGATACGTGGAGTAATTTCTAAGAAGGCTCGAATGGGAAAAATGCGAAGAAACCGCTTATGGACCATAGAGGTCGTCGCAGGTTGAGAGGCGCGTGAGCGTGGACGCCCTAGCAGGCGTGCGCGTGGGACGCAGGCCTGCTATGGCGTCCTGACGTCATAGGAGACGCAGGCGGGGGCAGGATGTCACGTGTTGTCAGCCTGACAATCAAACTGTCTCTTCCACATGCTGTGTCTGCGTCGTTGCACATGCACTGTCTGTCTCACGTCACTGTAACTCAAGGGGGACCTCCCTCCCTTACCAAACTGTCAATAATTTTCCTAGCAAACTTTCTTAACCGAAATGGAAGTTTTTTTTTTAACCCATTCAGACCTAGTGCACACAATCTTGTACATCACGCACGTGTAGGTAATTTTTTTTGGCCTGTACTGCACACTGTGAAGCTCAATGACCAATGATCTTTCATACGGGTAAATGATTCGCAAACCGTCTTACTGGTCTAGGTCTTAATTGGTTCATATAACTATAGAAGAATATATAACCTACAGCTCATTCGCCGAGACAACGAAAAAAGTGTTGTGTCGACTTAAGTAACAGCACGTATCATAAAAGGATTTTGTTTGCAACACCTGAAACAGCAAATTAAAATGGGTCTGAAAGGGTTAACTTATACATAGGGGCAACCGAATTCAGCAAAAATATATTTGCACATGCTAGATTTCAACACACTATGGGCATACCAGCAGTTTCCTTTTACTTATTGGCGGCGTGTAATTATTAGGACACATTTTCTTTCTTGAGTGGCCAATCAGAATTAGGCGTGATTCGCGGGCAGACACATAAGACACGGAAAACGTAAATCATCCAATGAGGAAAGTGGATCTGATCTAAACTGTTATGAAATACAAAAGGTCGTGACTTTTCGTGAAACTCGGGGTGCCCCCTACTTATGCATAGGGACCTGCAAATGCGCGTTATTATTTGGAATCAGGCTAAACTCCACAGTACTGTATATACCGGAGCCGGCGCCTGTTCCTCATTGGCTGCATCCTGACTGAACTGCACGTGATTGGTGTTCACAATTGTGATGTGCTCATTTATTAGCGGAGAGTTACCCAGGGCTTGTCAAATTAAGTACGGTACAATGACAAACGCATTGCAAAGGTACATACATTTTAAGTTTAAAATGTCCTAAACTGATAAACGCGAATTTTGCAGGCCTCTACTGATACATTGTATTGTGATGAGACAACACAACAGGGTGCAATTACAAGATTGTGTAGTGTTTCTGCTATACAGAGTTTGGGAACTGACCTACACAATTTACGCTATTCTGAGCAAGTGTAGGAACGCAACCACGGAATAAACTTTGCCATTCGCGCTTTCTCACTATAATACACACAGTTACTTGGTCAATTTGCGAACAATTTCTTCCGTCATTTATACTACTCAAGTTATGAGCAAAACGAGATTTATCATGGGAGAGTTTGGCATAGGGAAAATATCGAACTCAAGGCACCCACGCTTGTGTTCTAAATACGTAGATCACTTTTAAGATGGCAGTAAATTGAGGAATTCTATTGCATTCGTAAAAGTGCGGCTTTGAGGTTAAAAACAAATATAAAATAAATGTATTTCGATCATATCTACGATACATCTGATATAGTCTATTCGCGGGTTCGTCAAACTTTTTGAATCGAACCTTAGAAAAATTACGCCACGTATGGAGTGTTTCCTAAATATGCCATGTATCATTAGCGTTTTATACTTCTCTTACCATAAAAATACCTTATTTTGAGTTAAATTTAACTTTTACCTTATATTTGATCTATAAATGATAATATTTAATTTATAATTTATGTGAATAAAACTGAGAGAAAACAGTTGTTTAAATGCCCAGTAAGAAACGGTTCTGATGCAAAATATTATTGCACTGAGTGCGCAGGAATGCGGTGCGTTTTCCCTTTGGTGTAATTTTCGAGGTAAATTTTAGCTTTGTTTGCACGAGGCGGAAGAAATTGCCAAATACGATTATGATATACGACGTGGATAGGATTTGAGATTAGAACACTGTTTGAGATGTTTGTATACTTAATCGAACCAGTTTTTAGTTCAATTATACTAAATTGATAACATTAAAAGCATTTTATTCATATAAAAGGGTTTGTCTTTGATAACATATAACAGACACGTTCATTACTGTTGACCACGTGGCTAACAGCTGTGTTATAGGTAAATGTTGGATACATGCGCAGAAGACGAAAAACCGGTCTACATTATTTTTGGTTTATGGTTACGCTACTGCAGTGACGATTACAGGAGATCGTACATTGAGTGACGTGAGGAAAATTTATTGTCTGAGCGAGTGTTAGTGTTCCGAATGTTTTGAATTCTTTTACAGTGAGTGAATATTCCATGTTTCCCAAACGCAAACATTTTAAACATTATCTAAAAAAAGTGATGTAGATTAAGTCAGGTGTGATAACATTCAAGTTGTACAGTACGTCAGCAGTTGGCAGGTTGCCATAGTTTCGTACTGACGATAGAAAAGGAGCACTGCCCGCCAGCGTCAAGGTGCGCTCGTAGTTCCTCATCGTGCCGCAAGATTGCTCTCCAGAACAGCGTACACGCTAGCGCCGCGGTGTGAGTATTTTAAAAACTACTTGCTGCTCACACTCTAGACGAGTGTCGAAGGCTCAGTTAATAAAGTAATTGTTTTATTCCATTTAATTTGTAATACTGATTAAAAGTACTATTGACGGAGTGCAACTTTTTTCAGCAAATTGAAAATGAAACTTATAAGGCTCTAATTTTATCGATATTTCTTTCGATATCAATATTGAATAAAAGTAACTGTATTCCGATAGGAAAAAAAAATCGTTATCCAAGAATATTGTATGATGTTTTCAAATTTCCATAATACACAAATGTAGGACTACTTAGCAATGCTTCAGTATCGTAAAGTATCGATATTTCATAAGATATTAAAATGAATAAATAAATTGATAATAATGATACAAAATAACAATACTAACAAACGTAAAAAAAATTTACATTTGTGAGAAAATGTATTTATAAAAATCAAGATATGCACTGATAATTACAAGCAAAATACTAAATTTTTATACAAAGGAGGTCATTAGAATATGTTATTCATCATAATAATTAATTACAAATGTGGTAAAATACTAGAAGAAATATGCTGATAACAGAATAATTATCGAAACAGAATATCGAAACAAAATATCGACACTAAAATATCGAATATCCAAAGAAAAAAGTATCGATACTTACTCATATCAGTAATCTCGCAACGTCCCTACGTCCGACACGACTCGCACGTGCGAAAATCCGGGAGCGACCCCACCGGGAATCGAGCCCGGTTCACATTGGTGGGTGGCGAGCATTCTAGCCACTGCGCTACCGCAACCCTGGCGTGGGGGGGNGGGCTTAACGTCTCGTCGACAGCGAGGTCATTAGTAAAGACCCGGACATTTCGCGAATTCATGTGAGGACCAATTGGATAGCAGTTTGAAAGACACGCTCTAGACGAATTTCAACCAATAACTAACAGACTTGCAAGATAACAAGTACCGAATCCCGTGCTACCTGGTCTGGGGTAAAACTGTATCATCAGCCAATGAACAACTAACAGAGGCTCGAGTGCACGAAGGATTGTGGAGCCGAGCTTGTTGACGAACGGATCCACGAAAGTTCCGGGTCATTAGTCATTAGAAACGGAGCAAGTTGCTTAGAGAAGAATCGGCCATGGCCTGTACTAACGCGAACCATCCCAGTATTAGCCTGGAGTGATTTCGGGAAACCATGGAGAAATGATGTAACGATGACAAAAAGAACAAAAACATCTGAAACGCTGTCTGCTGATGCAACAAAATGCACTCACAAATATACATATAACCACTTCTAACAGCATAATGTTTCACGCTGATACTTTTAATGTTCTAGAGACAAATATATACTATTAACGGTAAGAAACATATTTATTGTTCTCAATTTGATATTTTGCATTTAATTGTAACCATGTATAGCTAAGTTTAGGATATAGCGTACATTCATAACTAGGTATTCAAGATATACATATACGTAATTGGTTTTTAGTTTTAGATAAAAAAAACTTGTAATCTTCAAAACACTGTTTGCATTGTTTGTATTCTAAAGAGATGTGTACTGTATCTAGTTCGTTTCTTTCGCAGGGGCCGGGGCGGTGCAGTGGTCAGACCACTCGCCTCCCACTTGGGCGAACCGGGTTCGATTCTTCGCGGAGGTTGCTCCCGGGAATTTTGCAAGTGGGAATGAATCGTGCCGGACGATGCCGCTAATAGACGGGGTTTTCTAGGGAGATTTCTCATTTTACCACGGCCCTGCATTCCGGCGGTGCTTCATACTCACCTCACCTCAGCCTCGTCGACTCTCAAGACCATCGATGTCAAGAGGCGCTCGCATATCTCTCCACGCTCTCAGCACACGTCGCTTTTGTAAACTGATTTGCTGTAAACATACTACGAGCCGAACACTTCGACCCGAGGTGCATTTAAGTGTCGACTGCCGGATGTTAATGACATTCGGAATGAAGTGGGATTATATAATGCGTAACAGATTAAATTTTTTTTTTCTCAAATGTATGTGTACTTAAAAGGGGTGAAAATACAAGAATGAGACAACTTGTGCCATGTAGTTATTCATCAAGATGAATAAACCGAAATCAGGATGGTCGGTCGGCCCAGGTTCACCCGGATGCGAGTCCGAAAGATAAACACTGCGCCCGCCACCACATAGCTCGGTGTGTGAGATAGAAACATCTCAAAGCATTTTTTTTACTAATCAGTGTTCTAATCTCAAAACAAATCCACGCCGTTTTTGCTAGACGTGGGTTGGCAGAGAAGCAGTTCAATGTTGGGACACGGAGATTGGTTGTGCGCAGCCAGCGAGATCGGTCTGCCTCATCTTTTGCCTATGATAGGAATAACCTAAGTGGTTCATTCACGGTTACTTCAAACATTTCTGTAGTCCTGCTGAAGTTCTACTTTCAGCCTGACCTCGTGCAAACAAAGCTTAACCAAGTCAAGGTTACTTCTTCTCAGGTTGGGAAGATCAAAGTTATAAGTTTGGCAACCAAACATTTTTGCCACTAGGTAAGCGCTAGTGTTGCACGTGTGCCAGATTTTTCTCTATTACCAACGTAAAAAAAAAAAAAAAAAGGATTATTGCAATAATCATAAATAAAACAAAATTACTTCGTAACCAAGAAAAATATTTCTCTTTTATAATTCACGCAGATTAAAATTTTAATTAAAAGCTACCTTTTGGAACACTGCGCACTAACGGAGGAAATTTTCCCTACCCCAAACTTTTCCATAAGATATTTCGTTTTGTTCCTAACCCGAGTAGAATAAAGCGTAACCAAGTCTAGAAAATTACAGCAAAGGGACAACGCACCGCATTCGTGCGCACTCGGTCACAGCGTAATAACATTTTGCATGGGAACTGTTTCTTACCAGCATTACCAACACGCCTATATTAACTCTGTTTTAATTCACATTAATTATAAATGAGATTATAGAGTCTAAAGAAAGAATATAACTAAACCTTCAGTTTAACAAAAAATAAGGTACTTTTATACAGACACGATTATAAAACGCTTGAAAAATGCGTGACATATTCAGGAAACAACAAATTACGCCATACATAGGGTGATTTTTCAAAGGTTCGATTAAAAAAAAAGTGAAGAAACCACGAATACAGTATAATGTGTAAGATACGCGATAAGGCGATAAGGACGCTCGGTGATTTTGAAGGCGCGCGCGACGACGCGCGGGGAAGTGGAACCAGCATGATCGCAGCAGCGGGGGAAAAGGCGGCGGCTCTGACATTGTTGCGGTCACCCGGGGTAAGGTAAATTTTACTCAGGTTAGGAACAAAACGAGTTTTCTTACGGAGGAGTTTGGTATAGGGAAAATATCTGCCGCTCGGTAAGCGCAAGTGTTCCATAGAGGTCACTTTTAATTAAAATTGTAATCTACGTGAATAAAAAAAAAAAGAGAAATATGTTACTCAGTTACAAAGTTATTTTATATTTGATTTATGTTTACTGCAATTATCCTGTTTTTTTTTTTAACGTAGGAAATAGAGAAAAAATCTGATGCACATGCGATACTAGCGCTTACCTAGTGGCGAAAATATTTGGTTGCCAAACTTTTAACATCGTACCTTCCCAACCGGAGAAGAAGTTTTACCTTACCCAGGGCTCATCTGCATACCGACCCAGCACTTGTGCCGCTATCTTCCTTGGCGTCTCCACCAGCTGCCAGGGAATTATTACCTCGCTCAACTGCAATCCTAGCGGCTTTTTATAAGGCGGTCTAGTCGCAGCATTGGCCTTAAAATACAAGAATTCCAACTGGATGACCAGAGGAGGGGTCAGGAGGGGGGATGAGCTGTTAGCTTGCTTGTCACCCACCAAGGCGAACTGGGTTAAATCCCCGGCCGGGTAACTCCCGGATTTTCGCAAGTGGGAATCGTGCCGGACGATGCCAATGGTTGGCGGATTTTCTCGGGGATCTCCCGTTTCCCCCGCCCTTGCATTCCGGCGCAGTGCCATACTCACCTCAATCACCCTCATAGGCTCTCAAGACCTGGCTGTTAAGAGCCGCCCATGTCACCACTCGTTAATTAATGTGGGATTGACAGGGTAAAGGAAGGTAAATGTAACAGAGCTGTCCAGGCGCTGTTCCACAAGGCGCGTGGCTCGGCCGTCGGCGGCTACTGGTTCGTCGACGGCCTTGTACGGTCCACGCGCCCCCGGGCTACACCCGGCCTCCTTCTCCACGTGCCACTGGGGTCTTCCGCGGACTCGTCTGAGGCCAGGGTAGGCTTTCAACACCTGTACATCCCAGTCACGTTTGGAATACGTTTACAGTTTACTGGAGAGATGCGCAGTGGCTCTTAAGGCGCCCGTCTTCCTGGAACTTTTTCCCACGTTTAGGCTGAGAAGCGCGGCAGCGATAAGGGCGACACTGCCACGCGCATCAAGTACGCTATCGCCGCTAAGCGCAAGGATCTGAACTGACGTGCAGTGTTCTCGTCGTGCTGCGTGTACCTATGGGACTTTCAGCGGTGACCATATTATTTTATTAGTGGCAAGTCTTTAGGAATGTTCAATGCTGGTCCCTATAGTAGTTTTGTATGTATCTGATGCGTGCATTTTGAGCAACAGCGCTTTGGAAAGGCCGTTTTTAGCGGCTTTGGAGTACTCTGAATTGATGTTTCTAACGTACGTGATATTTTGAAAGTACTTAACACCTCTCGTCTGAAGTGTGTGTTCTTTTCGTAGATCAGCACGTCGGACGCACGCTTAATAGTTTCGTTGAAAAACGTGTATTTGGAACACTCTGCAACGAAGTTCAAGAGCCGGGTAAACGGGCACCTTAACATCGAGGTCTTGAGAGCCGAGGAGGGTAAAGCAAGGTGGAATGCAAGGGCGGGGGAAACGGCAGGTCCTCGAGAAAACCCCGCCGATGAGCGGCATCGTCCGGTACGATCCCCGCGTGCGAAAATCCGGGGACGAACCCGGTTCGCCTAGGGTGGGAGGCGAGTAGTCTAACCACTACAACACCACGGCCCCACGTACGAGTACAAAGAAATGTTCTATTGTCCTTAACGGCCACTGCTTTAAAACAGCGCGTGTTCATGAGATTTGAATATTAAAATTAGGGCTGTTCCGAGGCCATCAACTTTTCTCGTGCAAGGAGGTATCTCGCTGAAAGCTTGATCTGTGGACTCGTTCCTCATGGGATTTGCCTGATATTTTCGCACGAGATTGCTCATGCGAGGCCTCGTGCGAAATCACATTTGCGTCGTGTTAAAACTGTTTAAGGGGAGAGAGGGAGGGAGGCAGGGAGAGAGAGAGAGAGAGAGAGAGAGAGAGAACGTAATTACAAAAGACGAGTAGGACGACTCTGTAGCATTAGGGCAGCGGCGAAGCAGGAAGTCGGTGATGGTCCCACGAGACAGTCAGGCAAGGACGTCGAGGTCACGACCTTGACCTCTAGCCAGGCAGCGGAGGATGCTACATTCTAGTTTTCGCTGTATAGTATTTTCCCACTTTATAAATCTAGCCTTGAAAAAACCACACCGTGCACGAAGTGTTTTGTTGTTTCTTATATGTTATGTATCACAATACATTTTACACTTATGTTAACATAAAAGTATCTTATTTTTTGGTTAATTTTAACTTTCAATAAGGGGTATGTAATTTATCTATAAATTATATTTGATTTATAATTAATACAAATGAAACCATAGAGATAGTAGGCGTGGTGCACAATACCTAATAATAAATAGTTCTCATGCAAAATATAATTTAACTCAGCGCGCACTGTAATTTTTTAGACTCGGTTAGGCTTTGTTTGCATGAGGCGTAGGAATATCCTGGAAGCAGAACTTTAGCAGGGCTTCAGAAAAGTTGGAAGTAATAAGAATGAACAATATGCTGGAAGACAGAAAGCCTTCCTAGTAAAATATTTCAGAAGCCCGTGAATCTCATGAGTGTATACTTGGCAAGTGCAGAGTACGAGGCTTGTAGTAATAAAATGTGCCTTGGGCAGAACTGCAACTATGTATCGATTGTATCGATATTTCGATCTATCTTCAGCGATTATTGCAAGGTTTTGGTAGAGTACATAATCGATAGTTATTATTTGCTTGACGTGTGGAATAACTACTGAGCCACGAGGTACATAACTTCACCCACGTATACAATACGCCAGCGAGATGACGTCACTGACCAGCGACATGTCGGAACGCCGTTCGCCAATCAGCGCCTGATGACTTACTTGCCAGCCAATAGGAAATCTTTCGCGACACGCCGTATCCGGCAAGACACAAGGGCGTTCCCAGGGCGGGACCCAGAGCCTAGCAAAACCTTTCAGCAGATGGTTACGCCTTCATGATAGGAACAGCCATGCCATTTTGTTATCCACTCTATGGCCTTGTGTGTAATGAAGTCGTGTTCCTAATTACTGGCAGCGCATAATGGACAAGAAGAGGACGAGAAAGAGGAGAAATGTTAACTTTGCATTATTAATATGTATAACCTGACACGTATAACCATATATATTGTAGTTTATACGACGTTTCCAAATTTATTGATTATTATGAATGGAAAAAAAAGATCACACGAAAGCAGAAACAAACAAACAAGCAATACACTGTTTTCGTAACATGTGTATTTTCAGTGCTGGAGGCTTTTAACAAGGCTACCACCGGCGTAAACCCCGTCACCCAGTCTATGACGAATGCGTCGTGTTTTTTTTTCCGAGCGTGTAATATTCTTTGTGCAATACTCGCTGATAAATTCTCCACCCGACTGACATTTCCAACTCTCTCTCCCCCCCCCCCCC
>NQII01001439.1:421304-453736 GCA_002778355.1 Clitarchus hookeri | reverse complement strand
GGGGGGGGGGGTACTGACTCTACTAATCGAGCAGAAAACATTAAAATATTTTCGGCGCCAATCAATGTTTGGCTGAAGATCCCGTACCTTCACTTCGTACATTTACTCTTGTAAGAGTTTACAAACTAGTAATTTTAGGCGTTTCAAGGAACAAATTTTTTGTTTTTAACTATACCAGTCTTAGTATAATACTCTGTCATATGTCTACACCAATAAAAATGTGTTTTGCGTTTGATTAATGAATTAATTCACGATTATTTTTATACAAGTGACGAAGTTAAGGCATAACCACATTGTCTTACACTTAACCACCGGAGGAACTAAAAAAAATACAACACATACAGGTTGAAAATAACGAAGTTATGAAACTAAGAATATCAAATGAATTACAATAAATCAAAAGACAACACACACCGACAGCAAGATCACTGTTATGAAACTAAGGATAGCAAATAAGTTGCAGTAGATCTTTATTAGAGTACAAAATATAGCCTCAATAAGGAATGACGTCTCTATCACGTAAGGGACTTCCTTATTGGGTGTCGTTTGCCGCTGTGTGCGGTGTACATCCACTTTCTGTCCAACTGCCAATAAACAAGATGTTTTTAAACTACATTTCGAAATTCAAATCACGCTGTCTGTGGGCCAATGCAAACAATTAACCATAGAAGCAAAATGTTCGGAAAATTCAGCTACCATTTTTAAATTTATATTTACTTTAGGAAAACCACGCAGGGAGTCCGCAACTTCACATGCCTGCGTGCGCAGCAAGTTGCATATCACGGAGGCGAACAGACACACAGGGCACCATAAACTCGAGGTACGTGGGCGCCGCTAGGGATTGCTTGTTAGTACACGTGTGTCACACTACATGAACAACGGGAGATTAGCAATTGAGTAGTAAAGGCTGCCAGAAGTGATTGCATTTTATTTCGCACGTGGCGCGCTAATTCTGCTCGCCTTCGTGATATGCAACTTGTCGTGCACGCACGTACGTAAAATTGCGGACTCCTGGCACCGTTTCGCTAACTTCATCTTAACACACTGGGCGCTGCTGACGTAATATTACGCCGCGGGATGTTAACTACGTTGTATGGAGTTTGCTGTAACATTACGACATATGTATTGCTTGAAGACACTGGTGATGAAATATTACTTCGACAGCAGTGTTCATAAGGTTCTCTGCAACGTAATATTACGTCAACACTCAAGGTGTACATTACTTAAATGAACACGATGGATTGTACATTACTATACTTGGGAAAGGACGTTTGATTGGGACACGTCCAACTTGGCATTACACTGGCCGAGAGCCGGCCAGTAATGAATGTTGTACAGTAGTAAGCGTGTCCAGTGTTGTGTGTTGACAATGGAGATACCAACAGAACTGATGTTCACGTAGTTGTGCACATAGGTGACTTACTTCTAGCATGTCTTATTTGTCCGTAACTCCGTACCGCACTCAAAGGGTTAAATAAAAAATACGTCATGCATTTTTCTACTATGATTTCTTGTATATATTAGTCCATAGACACAGTGGGTTGAATTTAGACATGTAGTTTAAAAACACCTTATATAGACCACACTGCCTGACAGTGAGTGAAGAGATTTGGGCGACTCTTAACATCGAGGTCTTGAGAGCCGATGAGGGTGAAGTGAGGGAAGTATGGAGTCGGATTGAAGGGGTGGGGTAAACCGGAGATCCCCAAGAAAACCCGCTGATCAGTGGCATCGGCCGGAGCGATTACCACATACGAAAATCCGGAGTAAACCGGCCGGGGATTGAACACGGGTCGCCTTGGTGGGAGGCGAGCAGTCTAACCGCTAAGCCACCGTGGCCCCCTGCCTGAAAGGTCTACTATTGCGGACATGTTACACATGAAAAATAGTTACGGTTAGTACTTCATACAGCGAAGAATCAGTACCCAATGCCCCGAGAGACTTCCTGACGGGTAATCTGATTGTGAAACATATCACACCTCTTGCTTATGAATGTCTGATGGCAAAGTCTTGAGCACGCAGAACGCTTTCCATTGGAGTACACTAGACACAAGTGCAGTGTACATCAAAATATTACAGTATTGAAACACTTCAGCACACTAATTAATGAGTGACCGAACGACAGAATCACCACTTTTACGTAGCAAAATCACCAGTTGTAACAAGCGAGGTACGAAATATCTATACATGTGTCTGCTAAGGGACCAATATTTCAAGGCTCGTCCCTTATAAATTTCACCATGCCTCTTGTTCACTCGTCCACAGAGAGTTCATCAGATGTACAAATTAATGGTTGTTAATGGTCCGCTGTGTTCAATGTGTGGCCATATTCACGTCCACCTATAACAGCAGCGAACCGATTAGATAGTGTTTATCAGTTTATCAAGCTCATTCACGTAATTCATGGTCGAGAAATGTTTTCCGTCCCCGTGATCGTCTATAAGGGACAGGTTTATCGTATTAAGTTCTTAGGTTACAAGATTTAAAAATAAAAATTATTAAATTAATGCACGAAAGTTAAAAATCGAGTGAATATAAATAAACGACTTTCTGTATGGCATGCCGGCCCCTTGTTTAACCCCTTCGGTCACACGTTAATTTCTGAGCTCGTGTGTTGCAATCACGTAATTTTTTGGCGAGTGCTGTACTTGTGTTCAGCACTTGTATTGCAACCAGTGAAACAACGTTCTGTGTGCTCGATGGTATTGGCACGAACCAGTCATGTCTAAGGGGTGTAGGCAATTCCACAAATAAGATTAGCCACAAGGAAGATTGGCACTGATGCCTAGGGGCAGTGATATTTCGCGAAAAGATTTCGAGACAAGATACAGTCCAAAGCACTACAGGGTCGTTCAACTTCTTTGATTGGCTACAAAATGTTCTGGTCCATGTTAACCGTTTGCGCACGAATCACGAAGGTTCAGTGTCAGAGTTACTCAGTCCTGAGTGGCTTGGTCAAAGACGGACACGGCACCAGCAGCCAATGGAGGTATAACAGCAGCTGAGGTGTGTGTATAGTATTGAAATCTACTGTGTGCTCCGATTTTTACGCGGAAAGTCACTGGCGCTACCTATTGGGTATTGAAAAATAACACGCACGGAAATGTTTTTGCGGGATTCGGGTGCACCTACTGATGCCTTATGCTGTGTACAGTACTGGCAATAATAACAATTAATTTGCAACGTGTCGACAAACATGGACCCGGTGACTGTACGGGTTAACGTGTTAAGACAAGTGAACGTTGCAAATTTTGAAATTCCAACCGTGAGCAATTCGGGAATGAATTATTATTTCAAACGTACGCCGCTTCAGAGTTGCGTTCTCTACTGCAGGGGACATAGTCAAGAGGATTCTCAACACGTAGGAAATGTGTACTTGTGCTCGGCGGCAAGCTGCAGCCAAGTAAGAAAGCGTCTCGCGAAGACACTTGGCCAGTAACCAAAGGTGTGTGTGTAGGAAGTTGAAAGCTAGCATGCGAGGAATCGTTTTCGCGAAGATCAGGCGCCGGTGCTGATGACGCAACTGCCAAGGTCTTCCCGCGGTTGCATCGCCGATCTGCGGTTAGGGAACTCGTGTCCAGAGTTTTTTTTTTCAGATCCGAAAGGTGACTTTGGACCAAGCAGAACGAATGAAGTGCCAGTGCTGGCAAACGAAAGACAGAGAAATTAAGTTATTCACGTGTTTAGTGACTTTGCTTTAAAAAAAACATAGCTTTATTGTGTTTTTATAGAAAAGTGAAAAACTATCGCTTACCTCATAGATCCACATACAAGCTGCAGTGATCTTCTCTCTGAGCTTCCGTTTCCGCTATATAAACCAGAATCCAAGCACTGAGCCAGGAGTGTTTAGGCCTACCTTTTATCTACAACTTCCAGTAGTAACAATTTCTTACACGTTCTCTCTTAAGTAAATTTCGGCAGATTACATCGCGAAGAGTTATAAATAATGTACTTTAGATAAAAATATTTAACAGGTTTGAAAAACTATTTGGTGAAGGAGGAGAATAAATATTCCGTTTAACAGAACTCCTATAATTATTAAAATATTAATACTACTGGTACCTTAAAATTTTACAAGACAGAATGCCATAAAGTGCCAAGATTTTTGTTGATAGTCGGGCAAATATAAAATTTTGCACAGCTGAAATTAATTGTGTGTTTTGTTCAGATAAGGAAATACGTGCGAAAATTTGATCTTAACTAACACAAAACCTACGTTCATACCAATAAATCTATGAGGATATTTATCATCTCAACGTTTATATTTTCGAATTTAAGGATTTAAGTGCTCCGTCTTCTATATTCTCATTAAAAAAAAAAGAGTCGCATTTTTTAAATATTATGTAACTTGTATCATTGTACAATTTTGTTTTTCGGAATAAGAATGTGAATTTGAATTTTGATGAACTACCAAGCAACCAGGGGGAACCGGGTTCAAATCACCGGCCGGGTCACTCCTGGATTTTCGCAAGTGGGAATCGGGCCGGACCATGCCGCTGGTCGGCGGGTTTTGTCGGGGAATCTCCCGTTTCCCCCGCCCTTGCATTCCAGCGCTGCTCCATTCTCACCTCATTTCACCCTCATCGGCTCTCAAGACTTCGTTGTTAAGAGCCGCCAACTCTCTCAACTCAACCAGGACCCATGTATCAAAACGTACTGGCGAGTAGTTAACAGTAGGACAATGCAAGTGAAATGCGTACTCGTCACAACTAGTCTACGATGCACTATAGCTGGATTATATTCCATTATGGACTTTCGAAAACCCAAACTTGTTTCGTATTCCTGTTTACTGTGTATTCCTCCTCCACGAGTAAAAATTTAAACCCACTAATTTCTATACTTCGATAAAATGGCACTGTGAAAATGCTAGACACATAAGTAGGTTACTATTAGGTCAATTGTTACACTTGTGTATTTGAAAGGAAAAAGATATCGATTTCAGTTTTGCTAATTTAAAAGTACATATTCAAAACGACGCAGACAAATGGAACTACTTTATGTAATTCGCGCCAGATTAACAGAGAGCGAGTAACTCACTTTTTTACTGTTTGTTAGTAGCGTATGCAATTAAGGGTAAGGTTATTTTTCAAAGAGACTATTAAAAGTACTTACCTAATCATGAGTTTAATTAATAAGTGTGTGTGTATCGGAGGTCACTATGGTGCAGAATAGGAGCCAAGGCGTAAAAAGGAGCCAAGAGAAAACGAAAAAGCAAGAAAAGTGGAGCAAAATAAATTTTTTTTTCTTTGTCACGTTGCTGGAGAGCGGTATTAATCATACCATACGGCTATTAAGCACGATAAAATAACACCTGTAGCAGGCCTACTATATTTGAAGGAATTTATATTAGTGATTGAAGCACGTAATGCACCTCTTCACAAGACAATACGAAAACATATTATAAACAAAGAAAGAGTTATAAATAAACTAGGACAATATTTATACCTCATTTCAACACAAAAATGTCTAAAAAAATTCCTTAGCAAATTTACTAACTGGAATTTAAATGTAAATTACATAAAGCCGAATAATTACCCACATCTTATACTCATTTAAAAAATTTAATATTTAAATATCATAATCTTTGTTTTACGTTAACATTATAATGTTTTCGCATGAAACTAGGTTAAACATGAAAATTTGATAATGACAACAAAATAACGACAACGAAAGAATAACTGTTAGCTTCCCGTGTTCAAGACGCTTTGGTGGCAGGTTGTGGAAACTCTTCTTCTGGCGTCGCAATTTGTAGATCGTGATTCCGAATACGTCAGCGTGGCTTCATTGAACTTCGGATAACGATACGGAAAAGTCCACCGACACACAGCCTGTTGTAGATGGGCCTTAAAATGTACCCAGTTAAGGGCAGTCTCTTTCCCCCGAAGGTTGGCAGGCTTGGAAAGCGTACATTCAGCCGCGGAACAACCAGATACTTAAAACTCAGTGTTAAGGGTTAGTTCGCAAAAAAATAAAGACATAGGCAGAAAACATAGGACATAACAGAATGTTCACACGACCTGAAATCTTGTGCGAAATAGATTCACAATAGAATACTTATATAGTAATATTTGTCAAAATGAAATTTTGTGACTTGTTTAATGTCAATTGGCAGTATTGGTAGATAATATTTTAATGTTTTTGTTGTCTTTACACACATAAATTTAATTTTAGTGCCAAGACAGTGATTAAAAATTTTTTTCTTTAAAATCTTTGCTTTTGCGATCGTAAATATGTCGGTAACCTTTAAAAATTACTATTCGCAGACTGCCACCTATTCTTTACTTTAAATTGACATCGTGCAATATTTCTTCTTATTTTTTTACAGTATAGAAGTACTTTAATTTTAAATGAACAACTTCGTCGAACAATTCAAACTTTGCTCTGATTGGGTGTCAATTCACGCGCCTTCATAAGGAATGACAAGAGACCTGTAAAATTTACGTTATTATTTTAAGACAGACTAGACTTCAAACACTTGTTTTCTAGTACTACGTTTCCCATTGGAATATAGTTCGTTCGGACACGCCCTTGACGCCGTTGGACCAATATTAAGTATATAACGAGGGGCTGGCCCAATCACGTTCATCCAATTGATAAGGAAAACATGGGCTCTGACTGCTGCAGAAGCCAATAAATGCAGGGCACCAACAGTCTCCTACTAGAAATTAACACGAACTTTGCACGTTTCTAGAATTATACAGGCTGATTCTAAAATCATGGGACAAACATTGAGGGATGGTAGAGCTCACTAAAACAAACAATTATTGTATAGGAATATATCAGCGGAAGTGACGCGTTGAGGCTTTGAGGGCGTGGTGGGCCAGTCCGATGGCCACCACGATCGCCAGATTTATCGAGTCTCGATTTGTTCCTATGGGGGCATTTGAAAGCCCTCATTTACGAGACTCCAGTTGATTCCATTGAAGACCTCGTCGCTCGACTATCGTGTGCGGCGGCACGCCTGCGTGAAATACCCGGCGTATTTGAATATGTTCGCCAGACACTCCACCGACGCTACCAAGCTTGCATTACTGTCGGTGGTAGACAATTTTGAGCAATTATTATAAACATTGCTGTAAAAAGACATTCAGTGGCGACGTTGTAAATAAACAATGTGTTGCATTTCAAGTGTTATTTTTGTGTTTGTGCCTCAACGCGTCACTTCAGCCCATATATTCCTATACAATAATTGTTTGTTTTAGTGAGCTCTACCACCCCTCAATGTTTGTCCCATAATTTTAGAATCATCCTGTATGTAACAATTTTCTTCATGCAATGTCTCAAGACCTTTTACGTGCAGCTGTGAATCAGTAGGTTCACATGCAAGGTGGTTAGTTCTTGCGCACACGACATACGTTCTACGGTTACTGTTATGCTGCCAAATGTGAACCAATTGTGAGAGTGTGGCTGTACTCACTGCCTGCTGCGGCGAGGGACGGCGTCTGGGGAGGCGGCGGGCTTCCACTTCCGCCTCCGGCCGCCGCCCACGCACAGTAGCACCTTGTTGACCATGTTGCCCATGGCGGCGGCAGTCACCTGGGGGCGGCGGCAGTCACCTGGGGGCGGAACACCTGCCACAGAAAATCACAACACAACCTCCTCTTATAGTCCATTCACGATTACTTACAACTTATCTGAAGCCCTCCTTAAGTCATACATTCGGAATATTCCTCCACCTTATGCAAACAAACAAAGCATAACCGAGTCTTGACAATTACACCAAAGGGACAGCGAACCACATTTGTGCGCGTTAAGTGTACTATTTTGCATAAGAACTATAGGCTTTACCAACACACCTGTTTTCTCTCTCTTCTTATTCATATTTAACATTAATTACATATTATAATTAGGGGCAGTGATATTTCGCGGAAAGATTTCGAGACAAGATACAGTCCAAAGCACTGTAGGGTCGTCCAACTTCTTCGATTGGCTAAACAATGTTCTGGTCCGTGTTAACCGTTTGCGCACGAATCACGAAGGTTCAGTGTCGTAATTACTTAGTCCTGAGCGGCTGGGTCAAAGACGGACACGGCACCAGCAGCCAATGGAGGCATAACAACAGCTGAGGTGTGTATATAGTATTGAAGTCTACTGTGTGCTCCGATTTTTCAGCGAAAAGTCACTGACCCTAATTATAATTTGTAAATAGTATATATGCGAGATACCCTATAATAACTTACTTTTATGTTAACAGAAGTATAAAACGATTGTGGTACGACTTATCTAGGAAACAACCTAACACGTCATAAGTGGTGTGATTTTTCAAAGGCTTGATTCAAAAAGTGTGGCGAAACCGCGGATACACTATACTCTCTTACACTCTCGCCCCTTCTTCACAAGCACTGTCAGTAAACTCAGAACAATTATTATACACTGTCAAAATTTTTTAAATACTTTAACAAGAAATTTCTTAGGGGACCCAGTAGCCAAGAAAATGCTTTCTATAACCACAAACAGTTTTCTTGTAACATCTGCAAAACATATTTTAGTAATATCACTAATGATAGGCTTGTATTACAACTTACGGTATTGAGAAGTTGACATAAAATAATAGTTTTCTTCTAGAATACAAATGCAATGAATTAATAGCAGAGAATAATGAAAATATTATTTCAAAACATATTTCATGGGAAAGAAAAGATGCATCTTGCCAGAACAGTGACTGAAACCAACATCCTTTGAGTTATTGTCCCACACCCTTCACCACAAATTGACTTCAATAACAAGACTTAGAATTTATTTTCGTAATAAATATACCAATAAATACCTACAAAATATTAGTGAAGTTATTCGGTTAAAAAGAACGTGTTTATTTAATTTAAAGAATTATCCATAGATTTGAGACGTTAACAATTAATGAGTAATATAATCACGTGTTTTTAATATTATAATAGTTTAATTAGGGTTATTTGAGCTGTATGAAGTGTTTTACGTTGTTCAAACATGCGATAAATTTATATTTGCATGCAACTAGTTTTTGCACAAACAGCTATATACGGATACGGGCCAGTATAGTACAGACATCTCTTGAGGTCTATTACAAACATGGCCGTTGTAGTTTTATAAAAGAGGAATTTTACAAAATAAATTTTTTACTGTTGTAAATATTTGTAGAACTACAAAACAATATTGGGGCCATGGTGGCTGAGCGGTTAGACTGCTCGCCCGCCACCTAGGCGAACCGGGCTCAATCACCGGCCGATTCACTCTGGATTTTCGCAAGTGGGAATCGTGCAGGACGATGCCGCTGGTCAGCGGGTTTTCTCAGGGATCTCCAGTTTCCCCCACCCATTCATTCTAGCGCTGCTCAATACTCACCTCACCCTCATCAAGGTTAAGAGCCGCCCAGATCTCTTCACTCCCTCTCTGACCCACAAAACAATTTCTCAGTAAAATTTACAAATTTTTTTTATAGTGTAGCCGTTAAGAACCAAATTGTGTATTTACAAAGGTATAGAAATATAAACTTGTTTCCACACAAAATATTGTAATTTCAAACGCTTTAGGTTCAATTACAAATTAACTTTACACACAAGACACGCACGCATACACAGGTCATGTTAATTATTACGTGGCGTAACTCCATAATGGTCCATTATGAAAATGGCGTAGGAAAAACAATGAAATTTACCATCCTTGTTGAACGTCCGAAAATTGGGAAACGATATTATTTACAATGTTGGATTATTTCTTTGTTCGTTCCTATTACGTTTCTTCGCTGTGTATTTTATCACGGAGCTGAGAGCTTGGGATACCATTTTTATCTTGAGTTACGAGGTTTGCTAATTAGCATGTGTGTAAATGTATACTCCATTCACGGTTACTTCACACTTTTCTGAGGCCCTGCTGAAGTTTTGCTTCCAGAGTATTCCCCCGCTTCGTGAAAATAAAGCTTAACTAAGTCTGGCAAATCACACCAAAGATACAAGGCACTCCATTTGTGCGCACTCATTGTAATAATATTTTACGTAAGAACTATTTATTACTAAGCATTACCAAAACATCAATTTTATAACTGTTTATATTTACATCAATTTTAAATGAAATATTTTAATTTATAAATGAAATATAAATAAAATTTGAACTTAACAAAAATAAGGAACTTTTGTAAACAACAGTATGAAAACTTGTGAAGCGTGGTGTACTTAGAAACAACCAAACACGGCATACATGGAGAGATTTCCCAAAGGTTTGATTAAAAAAGTCTTTACAATTTTTGAATCAAACATTTGAAAAAATCACCCCATTTATGACGTGCTTGTTTGTTTCCTAAATATGCCATGTATCGCAAGCGTTTTATATTTCCGTTAACATAAAAGTAACTTGCATTTGGTTCAATCCAACTGTCACTTTAATTTAGTCTATACATTATAATATTTCATTTGTAATTAATATGAATTAAAACAGGGAGAAAATATATTTGTTGGCTATACCTAGTAAAAATTGTTTTTTATTTTGTAAAATGTTATTGCACTTAGTGCGCACGAATGCGGTACGTGGTTCCTCTGGAGTAATTTTATAGACTGTGTTAAGCTTTGTTTGCATGAGGCGGAGGAATATCCTGGAAGTAAAACTTTAGCAGGTCTTCAGAAAAGTTAGATGGACTATACATACATATCCATACATACATACATACATACATACACACACATACATACATATATACATATGAGCGGCGATTATCAGCTAATATCTTCAGCGCCAGTAGGTGTGTGTGTGCGTGTGTAGCTTTTTTTTTCTTTCGTGGTTTTCCAAGGGCCAGGCACGCTTTATTTTCACCCCCACGCCTATGCACATTCTGGGTAATGCGGGGGTATAATGTAATAGTTCTTTTAGCTGATAGTTGTGTTATTAAGGTTGAAACTTTCAACCCTTTGGCTCTCTCGGGCCACGTGCAGCTATGTGGAGAATAAGCAGCAACGGAATGCAACATTGGACTGACCAAGAAGTACCCCGAGAAAACCGCTGGCCAACGCCAAAGTCCACCTCGTTTCCAACACGCGAGAAAATATTTGCTTGACCCCGGCTGGGAATCGAACCCTGTTCTCACAACTGGAGTGCAGCGGTCTGACCACCAAACCACCGCGGACTCCCCCTCTCAAATAAGGAAAAGGGAATTTGTATAATCCATTCAAGATATCTTCCAACTTTTCTGAAGCTCTGCTAAAGTTCTTCTTTCAGGGTATTGCTCGCCTTATGCAAACAAGGCTTAAATATGTCTAGGAAAATTACACCGAAGTGACAACCTAAGGAATTTGTGTGCACTCAGTTTAAAGACCGTTCACGATAAAGTGAGCACTTTTGAAATCAACCTTGGGAAAATGTCGCTGCTCCTATCTGCACACATTTTACCGGAAATACTGACTGGCATGCATCTAGTTAAGTTGGTAACGACAGAGGTAAAGAATTTCATGTTTTAACGTGGAATTAAAACTGTTAGATGAACATTTGTAAACATTGAAACTATTTATTTTGATTTATGATTTTTTTTAATGCGTATAAGTTGTAGAAATGGGCGAATTTGTAAAACATCTACTTTTCTAATAATTTCACAATTTCACCTCGACCGACGCTTGAATAAATATGTGAGGACCGTAGAAATGATAATTGTACATATAGTGGAAGAATACACAATGTGCACACAAGTAGATCCTACGCATGGCTTTCAAAAGTGCTCAGTTTACCATCAACAGCCTATAAAGATATTTTGTATGAGAAATATTTCTTTCTAAGCTTTACCAACAAACATATTTTCTCCCTAATTTGTTGCATTAATTATAAATGAAACATTATAATTTATACATAAAATGAAAGTTAAAGTTCAATGCAAGTAAAGGCAACATACTTTTATGTTAACATAAGTATAGAACACGTGTGTTACAAGACAAACTGTATGTAGGAAACAACCAAATACGTAACACGTGGGGTAATATTTAAAGGTTTGATTAAAAAAAAAAAAGTGAAGATACTACCAATAGACTATACGTAGGGGCACCCGAATTTTCGCGAAAAGTTATCATGACCGGTTGTATTTCATAACACTTTAAGATGCGTAACACGTAATTCATCCCATCAAGAAAGTGGATCCGAGTTAGAAGACTGCTCGCGAATCACAGACGCACACTACAGCACAGGAGTAACCTAATTCTGATTGGCCAGGTAAGTAAGAAACTGTTACCTCACAAAGACACGCGACTAATAAGCAAAAGAAACCTTCAAATATACCTATTGGTAGGGGCAGTGATATTCCGGGAAAATATTTCGAGACAAGATACAGTCCAAAGCACTGTAGGGTCGTCCAGCTCCTTTGACTGGCTAAAATAATGTTCTGGCCCGTGTTAACAGTTTGCGCACGAATCACGAAGGTTCAGTGTCGGAGTTGCTTAGTCCCGAGTGGCTTGGTCAAAGACGGACACGGCACCAGCAGCCAATGGAGGTATAACAACAGCTGAGGTGTGTGTATAGTATTGAAGTCTTACTGTGTGCTCCGATTTTCACGCGAAAAGTCACTGGCGCTACCTATTGGGTATTGAAAAATAACACGCACGGAAATATTTTTGCGGAATTCGGGTGCACCTTATCTATAGGTGTGAGAGATGACATTGAATTCTAGCTCATGCGTGCATAAACTTCGTGGAAGTTACGGCACAGAGCGGGTAACTTCTGCGGAAGTGAAATAGCGCGGCGGGTTATTTTACGTGGTAGTACCCATTCGCTGATTGGCTGAGCGGGGATCTGGACTGGAGCCTGTGTCCGATTGGCTACCGCGTGCTGCGGAACGTTCCCTGTTGGTTAGACTGCCATCTGGCAAGTAAGTTACCAGGAGCTGATTGGCGGATAGCGCTGCGATATGTTGCTTTTTGATCAGACGGTGAGGTGCAAAGCAAATATTCTACTTCACGATAAAATACGTCGGGTAATTTCATAGCAGTAAAAAATTCGGAACATCCTCTATTATAATTAATTAAAAAAAATAGGAAAGTGATGCGGACAATTGTTGACACTTTGTTGGGCCATAGTTCAAACATCCACAGTTTTTATAACAATTTTGCACGTACATTATTATTCTGTTGTTGAAAGTTGATTTATAATAACCATGTTTCTACATGAAACATATTTTTTTTTTGACAATATTCAATTTTATTTACATCCGCACCCTTTTTAAACTTACCTATACATACATCTGTAGATACTTGCAAAAATTCTAAAGGAGATAAAAAAAATACTAGGGAGTTACATTTCTTTGCCCACCGTGTATCAGTAGCAATCCTTATTTATTGAATAATCATAATTTCCTTTTAGTTTCATCTCACTGAACATGTTGTTCCCCAGGATGATGTTCGACCCCAGTAGAAATATATATACATGTATTGTCGCGAGAAGCCTCCGCATACCAGCGGTACTATAACAATAAACTATAACTTACGGCTTCAATATTTGACCCGTGACTCATGTTAGTTACCAACTTAACTGGAAACGATAACATTTTGAGGTATTAGACCTTTGGCCCCGTCGGACCGTATTCTTTCAGAATTCGTTCGGGGAGAGGTGCCAAAAAAATGTCGGTACACATTCTGAAATATAACACGAGCAAAATTGATGTAGGCTGTTCACAGTTAATTGAATACTGTGGAAATCAAACTTTGAAAAATATCACTACCCGCATCTGCATTTATTTTAACGGGCACACTGACTGGAAAGCGCGCAGTAAAGTTGGTAACGGCGGAGGGAAAGTAGTTCCATGCCTATACGTGTTAGGTAAACATTTGTGAATACTAAAGTTATTTATTTTGCTTTCGGTTTTTTTAAAATGTAAATAAGTACTAGAATGAGTAAGTTATGAAATAATTAATTTTATAATAATTCCACAGTCTCTCTTGACAAACGCATGAATTTAGTGTTCAGGATCAAGAAAATGTTAATTTTACATATAGGGAAGGATACACAATTTGCATACAAGTAGATGTTAAGGCGTTCTTTCAAAAATGCTCAGTTTAGCGTGAACAGCCCATACGTTGAATGTGCTAGATATTGTTACTCTTTACGCACTCGTTCACTAAAGTTTAGGCACAGAATAGATAAATACACAGAAAAGAAATGACGTGGTGGCTCCTTTAATACAGGTGTACTAACTCACCGGATAGCTGCCCGAAAGCTCTGAAAGTGGTTCCGTTTGTCTGTTTGGCTATTATTGCTTCCTGCGAACAATTACCTGTCGGTTGGGCTGCAGCCTGTAAAGTGAATTACCAGGCGCTGATTGGGAAATTACGTGGCGCCATGAGGCCGCGGTGGTGTAGTGGTCAGAACACTCGCCTCCCACCTAGGCGAACCGGGTTCGATTCCTGGCGAGGACGCTCCCAGATTTTCGCATGTAAGAATGATGCTGGACGAAGCCGATGGTCAGCGAGTTTTCTCGGGGATCTTCCGTTTCCCCCGCCGTTGCATTCCGGCACTGCTTCGTACGCACCTCACTTCACCTTCATCGGCTCTCAAGACTTCTTGTTTCTGGCCAATTATGCAATGTTGCTGGTGTGGGGTAATTGGAGTTTTGCGATGAAAGGGTCGGTTTCTTTTCTGAATTCTTAGGTATTCTGCGACCTATTTATGGCAAACAGAGGAAGCATCGAAAAAAAAAGGCCACTTGCTAGCGCTTGAAGCAGCAACCAGGACGTCTGGCGTGTGGCGGAGGAGGAGATGGCGGGGGCGAGGAATCTTACTTCACCAGCAGAATGTCAGAGTGAGCATTCCCTGTGTTGGCCAGCTTGCAACCGGATAGACACTAGCACCGCGCGTCGAGATGCCGTTCTGCAGTGTACTTGTTAAGACTCCGAAGTTCAGAGGTATTATTGGAAACGTTTGTCTATAGAACATTTACAATTTTCTAGTTGTTTAACACTTTTGTATCTAACTTGCACTGTGTGCTATTTCCTGTTTGCAAAAAAGCTGGAACTTATAGATAAAATATTAATACGTTCCTGAATTTTTACAACTATCAGATAACACACAATTAAAATAAGGCACAAAAATATCAAACCACTCTGAAATGTAAATTTTTTGTAATCTTACATTGTTAGAAATTACTACGAATTCGAAATTATGACGCGAAAATGAAGAATTTCTGTGACAGAGGCGAAGCCGCACCTTACTTCTACCACTTGGGTTGGCGCGCGAACTACTGTGTCTAGAACGCAAGTTTGAAAATCAAATAAAAGAACTGAACGTGTTCGTAATCTTGTTTCCACACGAGAACAAGTCACACTTCAAGCTATTCCGGAGAACGACTTTCAAGAGATGACATGTTTGGAAGAACTTCAACTTATCCGAAAGCTATATGATCACACTGCTTTGTCGTAAAATATTCTACGTGAATGCATGCGAAACTAGTAAACGACCGCTGAACGAAATTTGCCTCAAACTATCTTCTAGTAAAATTTTAAGATCGTCGTTTAAATTCCGATTAGTTGTACGCAACACGACGGTAAACCTGCACACCAGTTCAGAGCCTTGTGCTTAGAGGTGTTGGGGCATTTGTTCCACGAGCCATTTTCCACCCCTATTACTTCCTCGCTTGTGCACTTCGAACGAGGTAAATAACTCCAGCTAGGAGGGTAACTTGACAGAGAAAGATACGCGAATCGTAGTTATTTAGCACAAACAAAGGATTGTTGGGTGAATCACAGGGAGTTTGCGGTACTTTCGCTGTGCAACATTTTCGCACCGATGCAGTGCGAGGCAAAGAAAAATGCGTTCCTCTTTGCATAAGTTATATCACATGGAGTTTAATACTTATTTAATCCCATCGTAGAGCAACGCAGATGTAAATTTTGCTTTGAACCTCTAAATAGCACTAATTGTTCGGGCACTGACGTTATGGTCCATTCACGGTTACTTCCAACTTCTCTGAAGCCCTGCTTAAGATATACTTCCAGGATATTGCTCAGCCTCATGCAAAAAAATCCTAGAAAACTATACTACACGGAAAACGCTCCGCATTATTGCGTACTCAGTTACATGATATTTTTGCACAAAATCTATTTACTACTGGGCATTATCAGCATGACTACATTTTCTCCCTGTTTTTATTCACATTAATTATACATGAAATAATATAATTTATAGGCAGGATATAAGTAAAAGTTTAATTTAACAAAATATAAGGTACTTATACACTGAAGGGCCAAAAAAACTGGTACACCTGCCTAATTTCGTGTAGGGCCCCCCGAGCACGCAGAGGTGCCGCAAGACGACGTGGCATGGACTCGACTGATGTCTGAAGGTATGCAGGAGGCAATTCACACCATAAATCCTGCAGGGCAGTCCACAAATCCAATCTGCGCCAATTTGAGAAAGGTTTGCACGTCTGTCACGTTTAATGGTTCTCGTCAGTCGTCGTTTGTCCCGTTCTTTCATGATTTTTTTCCGGCCGCAGCGATGTCGAAGATGTGATGTTTTACCGGATTCTCGATATTTACGGTACACTCGTGAAATGGTCATAAGCGAACATCCAAATGCTATCGCTACCTCGGAGATGCTATGTCCCATCCCTCGTGCGCCGACTATAACACCACGTTAAAACTAACATAAATCTTGATAACCTGCCATTGTAGCAGCAGTAACCGATCTAGATGCCGACCGCATCGCGTTACTCTGATTGGCTCCACACATCTCTTATTTGCATACGCACGCCTATACCAGTCTATACCAGTTTTTTGGCTCTCCAGTGTATGTTCACAGAGGTATATAACACTTATGATATACGGCATATCTAGTTAACAACTAAACATGTCATGCAGGGGATGATTTTTCTAAGGTTTGTTTCAAAAAGTGTGAAAAAACCGCGAATAGACTATAGTCCGGATGGTTGGTGTATTCTGATTGGCGCTGAGTTAGCCAATGACGAAGTGCAGGTTGCGGTTCCCCCGAAAGTACAAGTCGCGGTGGTAGGTACGTTTGCAGGTGGTCAAGTACGAAAAATCGCCGCTTGGGTCGGTAAGTTCGTTGGCGTTGCGTGAATTTAGTACTCCAGCAGCAAATCTTTGGAAAATAAAACAAATTGAATATTCTTTCTGATGACTAGTGCTGCTAGCTTCGTTCATTGGACGTGTGTGTTTGCGTGTGTGATCACGATCGAAATGATGTGACGAGGACTAACGGAGTACATGTTAAACAGACAGATGCGATTTTGTTTTTGGGCAGTGAAGAGCTGATGCCGCCGTGCTATTAACTGCTCTCACCCGCGCTATCATGCACTGACAGCAAATTTGCACATCAGGCTGTCTTATGACTAGGGCCAGTGACTTTTCGCGTAAAAATCGGAGCACACAGTAGACTTCTATACTATATACACAGCTCAGCCGTTGTTATACCTCCATTGGCTGCTGGTGCCGTGCCCGTCTTTGACCAAGCCACTCAGGACTAAGTAACTCAGACACTGAACCTTCGTGATTCGTGCGAAAACTGTTAACACGAGCCAGAACATTTTTTTAGCCAATGAAAGAAGCTGGACGACCCTACAGTGCTTTGGACTGTATCTTGTCTCGAAATCTTTTTGCAAAATATCACTGCCCCTAGCAATAAGCAACAGTCAATGAAATGTTCAGCTGCTTACAGACACGTATAAATGTTTCGCACCTAGCTTGTTGCAAGCCGTACTTTTGCTACGTAATTTCGCCGAGTGTTTGGAAGAGTTAAGTGAAGACTGAGTGCAGGGAAGTTCATCGCGTTCACGGCTGATTTATTTGTTTTATTTCCCCGTCTGCTGTGCGAATGTCGGACGAAGAAATAATTGTTACCGTGTATAACGGGGAAACCGGGCGTTCGCAGCGAGGTGCCGCCAGGCCTACGGAAGACAGAGTTACACGATCGGGGTTGTTTATGCGCGGTTCCAGCACGTGTCGATAAAGAAGAGCGTGTCGACGACAACTGCACGCACTTAGCTTTCACTTGTTGGGGGGTTGTGCAGTTGCCCTCCCCCACCCCCACCTGCTTGACGGGAGCCTTGATTCATTGCGAGACTTCCCCCATCAACTGGCGTCGAGCACGCTTGGCTCCTCCTGCTGGCTGTGACCGGCTTTAGCCGTGCTCGAACTAGCTCACCTTGAACCGACCAACACCTGTAAGCCGATAACTGGTGGCACCTGTTTTTTCGCGAAAAAAATTCCACGTCTAGTTGCACCTTAAAACAGTTTAGTTGAGACCCACCCTCGTGATCGGACAATTTTAACTGTCACGCGTCTTAACCGCCCGCCTGCCAATCAAGACGTTCGGTAGAGGAGCACCCTACTTCTGATTGGCCCATTAAGTCTTCTCACAACGAAACGAGACAAATTATTGAAGTAAGCTGCGTGCGTGCACGTAGAATATTGAAGTATAGCTTGCACGGAAATATTTTCGCGAAAACGGGTGGCCTTACCAATGAAAGATTTCAGGACTACTTGTACTCCAAAACGCTAGAGCTCAGATCCACTTTCGTGATTGGATGATTTCAACTGTCACATTTTGAAGGTTTCTGCCCGCTTATCACGGACACTTCAGTGTCGGAGTTACCTAATTCTGATTGGACCAGTGAAGTAAGGAACTGTCTCCTGACAAAGACACGTGGCCAGTAACCAAAGTAATACTGCACGTATGCCATAGGACGTTGGAGTCTAGCCATCGCGTAAATATTTTCGCTAAAACAGGTGGCGCTACCTATGAGGCATTGTTAGTAGTCGTGCTTCACCAGACACGAACTAGACATGATATTTGTTAGTTTGTTGTATCACTAGCTTACCCGGCCACGCGTTGCTGTGGCATAAAAGATTTTGTTTCTATTCATTTCTGTGAAATTATTTGAAAGAAGTATACGTATTTTCAAAAACTTCAATATTGAAGTACTTGTTTGTATACAATGTTTTTAGTTTTACCATCTTCCGCGCGTATGAATAAGTTGTGTGGTTTTCCTACTCTAGAACACGACACATACAATTGGCCGTGCGAAAAACATTATGTTTCTAAATCTATTCCGCACACTTGCAATGACTGCCCTTGAGCTTTATTTATTGTCATTGCAAATGCCAATCTGACTGGAAACTGTGTTCTTTTGAAGTGAAAGGGAAATTTCTGATGGAATAAGAGAACAACAAACTGAAATGTTCAAACAGACAGCTGTCAACAAAGGCTTTTCCTGACGCGAAAGCATGGTAAAAATGGGATTTTTGCAGATTTTAGTACCTTAGCAGGTAATACAGATAAAAAAGAAAGGTGTACAAACACTCGTGGGAACGAAAGGAAGGTTTATAAAAAAAAACAGAATGAAAATTGGTTGATTTTTTATGGAGTTATACACGTCCGAACAAACGGACACATAGATTTCATAAATACACTGACATGGCAATAGTAATGGGATATGGGTATAGTATAGCGTAGGTCTTTCTCTAGCCCGGCGAAGTGCAGTAACTATCGTGGCATCGAGTCTACAAGTGGACGAAACACCTGGGGAGAGATGCCGACCTATGCCGCCTGGATAGCTAACCACAGCTTCCTTCTATTTGTAGGTACAGGATCACCACCTCTCATAAAATATCGGTAGGAAAACCCGGATTTCCAGAAAAAATTTCCGTACATGCTAGACTTCAATACCTTACGGGCACTCCAGCAGTTTTCTTTTACTTATTGTTAGAGACCTGAAGAATTCCCGGATTCATTTTGGGACTAGCTAGAATTCAAAACACATGCGTTTATATGACTTCAGCTATTGGCCCACACGGTGTTTGACAACTCTTGGAGAACGGTGTCCAATTGACGCTCTCCACTGTGACAGCAGATAAGCAATGTGCTATTGATATCAGCACATTTGTACGTAAGTCTGTAGAGTCAATGACCTTCAGGTCATTGAACCCGCGAATTTTTCAGGTCTCTACTTATCGGTGGCGCGTCTTTGCGAGAAGACATTTTCTTACTTTTGATTCGCGGTCATACTCTTAAGACGCGGAGCACGTAGACCCATCCATAGACGAAAGTGTTATGAAATACAAAAGTGGTCATAAAATCTTTTCGCGAAAATCGGGTGTCCCTAAATATTGGGCGAACGAGGTGGCCACGGCAGTAGTCGAATCTCTCCAGAATGTTCTTAGAAACAATTCTGGACAAAATGTGCTGCTGGAATATTCCATCGTTGTCGGAGCACGTGAAGTCCATGAAGGGCCTGCAGTGAAATGCCATGACCAGCACACAGTCACTCACGCCATGTCAGAGCACAACTCATACTTGTCTGGGAACTTCCAAGACTTAACACCGAGGTCGCACTGCCGGCTGTTACCTTTTCATATCGCCACACCACGAATGCTGATATGACATTCATTGCCAGTGTATAACGACACCTGAATTTTTTTGCGAGTAGCTCCTCGCAGGCTGGATTTCAACACGTGCTCACGTGCAGTTTTCCTAAGTGTCTTCTTTTTAAGAAGATACATCGGTACTTGACTGGGCCAGTCAGTATTTTATTTGTCCGGTATTTAAACGTCGGTGATTCTCAAGTAAGCATTTAAGGCACGCTGTAGTTAAAATCGTTCAATCGAGAAAGTGCATCTGAGCTAAAGTGGTTTAAAAATAAACTAGACAGGAATCATTTTCACGATAATCGGGTTGTCCTCACTAATGTGGTTGTAGGAAAGTATATTTCGCGTTTAGAGTGCTCCCAATAATAAAGGAAGTCAACAAGTGTGATCTGCACTGCATAGAAACAAGGGTAATTCCGAGATATACTATGAGACCAAGCTACGCTTCAAACACACGTACATTTGACTTTTTTGTTAAACTGGCTCGTAGTTTGTAAGACACGCCCTGGACGGATTTGAGCCAATAACCGACCTTCAGGAAAACAAGGAGCGAATCCGCGCTACCTGGTCCGAGGTAAAACTGGAGCATCATCAGCCAATGAACAACTGAGGCCCGAGTACACAAAGGATTGTGGAGCCTAGCTTGTTGCCAGACGAATCTGGGTCTCTAGGACTGAAGCAAGCCAGTTCCCGTGTCCCGAGAGATCTCTTGTTTCGCGCAGTCTCCGCGCGGATCACGAATGAGTAGGGGCAGTGATATTTCGCGAAAAGATTTTGATCAAAGATAACGCCCAAAACGCTGTAGGGTCATCCAGCTTCTTTGGTTGGCTAAAAAATGTTCTGGCCCGTGTTAACCGTTTGCGCACGAATCACGAAGGTTCAGTGTCGGAGTTACTTAGTCCTGAGAGGCTTGGTCAAAGACGGACACGGCACCAGCAGCCAATGGAGGTATAACAACAGCTGAGGTGTGTATACAGTATTGAAGTCTACTGTGTGCTCCGATTTTTACGCGAAAAGTCACTGGCCCTACGAATGAGACTGGGAAGGGTGTCGAACCCAGACGGGAGCGGAAGCGCTACGGCATCGCCGATAACTGTACCCGCGCCGTGTGACGTGCAGCTCGAGGATGGCGGGACGCGAAGTGCGGAACAGGATAACCGTACGCCTCCGCAACGGTGAGTCCATACTCGTCACTCACGCGGGCCGACGTGAAGTCCAATGCATCCTTGCACCAGCCACGCAGCATTCAAGGTGAACCCCTAACCTCTAACGCCTCAAGTCACGTCCGGTTACGAGGAAGCATCGCGATAGCGATAGAAAATAGAGCACAAACAAGATTCGCGCGTGTTCTGTTTCCTCAGAATTGTAAGCTGTCACTGTAGAGTTTCATTAGAACAATCTGTTCACAAAAGATACATATCTGTCGCTGTAGTTTAAAAAACTGTTTTACAGAAGAATAAATATCGTAGACAGAGTGCTACTTACAACGATCTCTGCTGACTTCGACACTTCTCAACGACCACATTTATGTTTCAATATCCAAATTTATGAATTGGCAACAACACGTTGACCTTAATTTTTGTCATGAAAAAAATATTGACATATAAATATTCTATAGCGTTTTGAAAATTGGAATACACACTACTGCTTACAACAGCACCCGCATGACAACAAGGGAGCCGTTTTAAGTGGAATGTTTAGATGCACGGGTATTTTGTGAATTATTTTGGCAGCAGCATATATTTATAAGTTTCTATACATACTCCTAAAATGCTGTTAAAGGTAAAATGAGCACTCTTGAAAACCCTGCTTAAGATCTACTTGTATGCACATTGTGTATTCTTCCACCATATCTACAATTAATATTGCCATTAGCCTGATCACTTTATGCATGTGTTGGTCAAGTGAAACTGTGAAATTATTACAAAAGTAAACGTTTTGCAAATTCGTTGGTTCTTACACTTATATGCATTAAAAGACACAAAAGCAAAATAAATAGTTTTAGTATTCACAAATGTTTATCTAACACTTTAAATTAAATGTTAAGACGTGGAACTACTTCTTCCCATTCATTACCAACTTCACAGGGCGTGTGCCAGTCAACGTGCCCGGTAAAATACTTGCAGGAAGGGCTAGTGACATTTTCCAAAGTTGATTTCAAAAGTGCTCACTTTACCGCGAACGGCCTTTACCACGGTGGTCTATTTATTGACTGCTGCCGAGGCGCGAGTGTTCTTTATCATACTCAGCTTGGTTGCACCACGTGATAAGGTCACATTACTTCTTCCTGTTCATTGCTGGTTAAAGAGTTGAACTAGAGGTGTCAAAACCACTGCCGCCCAATCATAAAACGTATACAAGATCACACATCTTTAAACGTTTAGCCTGCACTTGAAATCCACGTACGTCTATGAAGGGTACACTATATTTACCTTAATTTTTGTCATATGTTTAGCAAATTTTTGGAGTGACATGAGTGACATGATACAAATAATAATTTAGAACACATGCTAATTTTGCTGGATACTCACCGGCTTTATCGTTCATGGTGCAATGATGGAAGATAAAAACAAATTTATTATTTATTATCTTTCATCAGTAGGGGGTAGTGAAATTTCGCGAAAAGATTAAGACAATTTATGTTTCGAAACACTGTAGGGTCGTTCACCCACCTTGATGCGCTGAATTAATTGTTTTTTTTTACACGTGTTAACTGTCTGTATACGAATCACGTAGGAGGCGTGCCGATGTTGCAGAATTCTGAGTGGGCCGGTCAAATATGGTAACGCCTTCTCAAGCAGGCAGAAACCAATGTCAGTAAACAAACTGCTGTTGGGTTCTTATATAGGGCCAGTGACTTTTCGCGTAGAAATCGGAGCACACAGTAGACTTCAATACTATATACACACCTCAACTGTTGTTATACCTCCATTGGCTGCTGGTGCCGTGTCCGTCTTTGACCAAGCCACTCAAGGACTAAGCAACTCCGACACTGAACCTTCGTGATTCGTGCGCAAACGGTAAACACGGGCCAGAACAATTTTTAGCCAATCAAAGAAGCTGGACGACCCTACAGTGGTTTGGACTGTATCTTGTCTCGAAATCTTTTCGCGAAATATTACTGCCCCTATTCTTATAGTATTGAAGTGTATCGTGTACTCCTAATGGTTAGACTACTCGCCTCACACCTTAGGCAAGCCGGGTTCAATTACCGGCTGGGTTGCTCACTGATTTTTGCACGTGGGAATCGTGTCGGATGGTGCAGCTGGTCGGCGGGATTTCTCGGGGATCTACAGTTTCCCCCGCCCTGGCATTCCGGCACTGCTCCATAATCACTGCAACTTCACCATCATCGGCTCTCAAGACCTCGTTGTTATGAACCGCCCAAATCTCTCCACTCCTTTAGAGTTAGTTTCACAATGTCACCTTTTTTCCGTCTGCCTAGCTGAAAACAAAAAATTAAAAAACTGTGCTGTTAGTAGGCACACTGAGAATAAAAATGGGAAAAAAATTTCTGTATCAGGAACCTTATAAGAGTATCAATGTATAAAAAGCAATCAAACTGGGTTGTTGGTATTATCTAAATGGCTTTAAACACGGTAGATAAAATACCAGCTGGACTGAATTACTTCTTCATATGACGCGCATATTTGTGAGTATAAATATAATTCGTACAAAGTTCAATTAGCTTACTAGCGTAGAGAATGTATCGTAAGTAGACAGAAAAAGTATCCGCAATATTAAATTATTTTTCGTGATATTTTAAAACGTAATTAATAAAAACCCGAAAATTTCGCGAATTCATTCGAGGACGAGCTGGACTTCAAACGTCTGTACATTTGGCTCTCTCTTTCAATTGGGCAACCGTTTGTAAGCCACGCCCTGGACGAGTTTGAGCCAATAGCTAACCTGCAAGAAAACAAGGACCGAATCCCGTGCTACCTGGTCTCAGGTAAAACTGGAGCACCAGTCAATGAACAACTAGCTGCGGCTCGAGCACACAAAGTACTGTGGAGTCTATCTTGTTGCCTAACGAATCTGCGAAATTTCCAGGTATCAAGCAATTATTTATAGAATATTCTGAATCTAATGGTAACACAATCACAGAACCGATTCGTAACTATTCCTGAACATATATTTATCAGCGAGTCAATTGAATTTAAATACGTGTACGTACCCGCTGAGTTGATTCACGTTCATAACAAATGAACAACCTGTTTTCACAGGCATACGTCACTGATCTGGAGGTGAAAGCGACAGCCGTAACTTCCTGGCGTTGCCCGGGTCACGAGTTACAGCTGTTTCCTTTCCCTTATTATTACGTAAATTTCGATCTACGACAAGGCTTCCCGTCTTGCACGTCAAGACAGACTCAAGACCAACTGCGGAACATTATCTTTTGAGCGAGGAAGTTCAATAGTTGAAAAATAAAGTTTGAACGTTAAAAGTGCTGCAAATTGCGCCGAAATTTGTCTCAAACTCGATGACGCGCCACTGGAAGCGATTAGGCGAACGTTATAAAACAATGTTGTTTTAATGTGCGGGCAACCTTGCTCCGTCGATCGGTACATGCGCACGGTACGGCGTGCGTATGGGGACTGAGTGGCGGGGCGAGGCGCGGTACATGTTTTCGTGACGGCGAGTGCGGCGCGCATTACCCCCCCGAGCGTGCGAGAAAGACGTGTGATCCATGTCAAAAAAGAAATCAGTATCGCCGGACCAGGATTCGAAACCAGTTGCTCACCACCTCTACCGAATGCGAGTGCGGAGTTTCACCAATGCGTCACCTCTCTCGGTAGAACGGAATTCGTAAAAAATGATTAAGGATTCGCCCAAGATGTGTTCCCACTGCTTGTGTGGACACGTGCATAGTCTTACGTACATCCCCCCCCCCGGGTCGTGTGAAGCATCCTACATCGTCGCTGCTGCATTTTCGCCACGTCACAGCGCCACCGTCTCCTCGTCGCCGGGCCGCAAGAGCCCTGTCGGTTTGTTTAATTTTAGTACTGATTGTCACTTAGGGGTTTTGGCGAATTTTTCCCCAGAATGTATAACTAACTATTCTTCTCTATCTTTTTCAGTTTGCGTATGGCTCCTAAAGGTCAATTTCTGTGGAAGAGCTCATTTTTTAGCTGGCATACATGTATAAACACCTACTATTCTTGTATTTATTTCTGTTAAGGGTCAATTGTATAATAAAACAAATATTAAATCAAATAAAATCAAATCAAGAGCCTCCCCCCCCCAATCACGCGGGAGGGAGGCGGTGGCTGATCGTCTCGTGGAGACTTGAACGCTGGGTGCAGCGAGTAACCCGGCTCCGCGCGAGCGTATCCGCGACTCCTGACATTTCCGCCAAGAAGAAGTTACCCTGCTTGTTCGTGCAGCGCCTCTCTACTCACCGCGACCTTCCCGGAGCTCGCACCCAACTTTCCAGCAATACTACTTTACGGCGGCACGCTTCATTGCACACCACCCTCACAACGCTTCCGCAGTACCGTAAACCAGGGTTACTTTGCACCTACTGGGGTAACTTTGCACCACTCGAAATTTTTGTTTTGGTGTCATTTGGCATAGAACAGAGAACTGCTGATAAGTTTATTAAATTTTTGAGGTCATCTACCAAGGCAATGTTTGCAAGCCCTCCACCAAACGACTTAAAAAACCAACATTTTGAGTGGTGGAAAATTACTCCAGCAGGTGAAAGTAAACCCCAGTTTACGGTACCCTCTCATACACACGTCGGGAAACAGAGCATATAAGTATACAGAGTCTAAATTACATTGTGGTTATGTTCCGTCCACATTAAACTGAGCATTTATTAAAGCCCTACTTAAGATGTAGCTACTTGTACGAAGATTTGTGCATACTGCCGCCGTATGTAAAATTAACATTGCCACAGAGCTCATCACTTTATTCATACGTCAGTCAAGTGAAGCCATGAAATTATTATAAAAGCAAATAGTTTACGAATTTGCTAATTTCTACACTCATTGCACCAAAAAAGAAAACAAAAAACTTAAAAAATAATTTTAGCATTAACAAAATGTTTATCTTACATTTTTAATTCAACGTTAAGATATGGGCTCACTTTAGTGTCGTTGCCAATTTATCTGGACCCTTGCCAGTCAGTGTGTTCGTTAAAATACACGCAGGTAAAGAGTAGTGAAATTATTCAAAGGTTGATTACAAAAAAGCATAACCCTTTCATTCCCACTTTAATTGATGATTTCTGGTGTTACAGATAAGAAATTTTATGATCAGTGCTGTAGCTGTCAAAGAACTTGTTTCGTTATCACAGCCAATAAGCTGTAGGCTTTGTGTTCGATGAACAGCGATATGGACCAGTCATAACGTGGAGTAGCAGCACGGTTTACTAATCAGTTACCCCCCCCCCCCGGGCAGAACACTGGGCACTTAACCGCGCAAAGTACAGTACCGGTCAAATGTAACCTTCCCATGCAACATGTAGACAATAGTCTCCAAAGGGCACGAAAGGATTAAATAACCGTGAACAGCCTATACTTTAATGTGGGCACACCCGCTTTCTGATTGGCTGCGCGAGGTTCTGGAAACGGGCCTTATGTCTGATTGGCTATCGCAGGCTGCGAAATGTTCCCTGTTGGCTAGGCTGCCGACTGGAGAGAGTGGGTTATCGTGCGGCGTTCCGACATGTTGCTGGCGTGTGCAGCTGGAGCTCGCGGAATAAGCGGCTGTTCCACTTCTGTATACTTAAGTACTCTGTAGTCGTCGGGGTGGGGTTCGAAACACGTGTTGAATTGGTGAACTAGTTGAGATTACTGTATGCGGTGTTTTCCAGTGGGCTGAAGAGAGACCAAAAAAAGTTTGAAGTAAAGAAAGATTTTGTTATTTATTATGTCATTCATCTATGATCATCGGCAGGAAAAATTCGCGAGTTCAGCAACTTGCAGGATAGACTTCACAGTGGTTTGCATACACAAGGAGATATTAGCTTCACAGTGGCTGTTCGCTAACTCGGTCGGATACACTGCAATTTACTGCAGCTGTGTTAGTGACTCCACAAGTGTCAAATATGTCACTAACAACGAAAGTACTACAAACGCACGCGATTTTATAGTCTTACTTATCCCGAAAAAAAATAATTTGCGAAATTTGAACGCCGGTGCCAATCATTTTTATTTCACGTAAGTTTTACGGTTTCGTATGGGGACAAGCCACACTTCGAACGTATGCACATTTGAGTCAATTTTTAAATTGGACTGGGAAGGACGAAATTGATCTAATAACTAACCGGGCTACCTGGTCTGAGGCAAAACTGTAGCATCAAACAACTAACTGAGGCGGTGACCAAACATAACAGAGCAGCCGATGATGTTGGCGGGAATACGGTTATACAGATTGATGCAAGTATAAAAAAAAAAACTAAAAAAATGTGTGTATGCACAAGTATGTGATCATATTAGTTCACAAAAATAACCCTTCCATGCCCATTGTTGACAGTTGTCTACATGTTGCACATGAAGGTTATATTTGTCTGGTACTGTACTCTGCGAGGCTCAGTATCCAATGATATTCCCTGGATGATTCGTAAACCGTGCTATAGCTCTATGTCATGACAGGTTTATATCACTAATCACCGAACGCCAACCTACAGTTTATTGGATGTGAGAGCAAAACAAGTTCTTTATCAGCTTAAGTACAGCAAGCATCGAAAAATTCTTATATGCAACACCAGAAACCATACATAGTTGTGGGAATGAAAGGGTTAAGCTTCTCTGCTGGAAAACTTCTACTTTTGGTACGCTTGGCTTAAATATGGTTCTGTTTAACTTGATTAGGTTAGGAACAAAAGGAAACAGGACAGGCTTGTCGCAAGTTTTCATTGAATTATCATGTGAATTGTAGATCGTAAATCCAGAAGTAGTAGTTCCAAGTGCGGGAATGGTGGTTATAATCAATTACTGGTTACTTCCAACTTCCCTAAAGCCCTGCGCATGTTCTACTTCCGGGATATTCCTCCGCCTCATGCCAAAAAGCTTAACAAAGTCTAGAAAAATACTATAAAACGTCAGCGCACCGCATTCGCGCACATTCAGTGTAATAATATTTTGCGTGAGAACTATTTCTTACTAGACGTTACCAACACACCAATTTCTCACTGTTTTTATTCATATTAAACATAAACGAAATATTAAAGTTTTTAGATAAAATATAATTAAAGGTAAATTCAACCAAAGATAAGGTACTTTTATGGTGACACGTATAAAACGCTTGTGATAGACGGCATATTTAGGAAACTACCAAACTCTTCATTCGTGGGGTGATTTTCCAAAGTTTTAATTCAAAAAGTGTGAAGAAACTGCGAAAAAAGTATACTAAATAATTCTTAAGCATGTTTATTTTAAATATTTTAAACCGGGCTTTAAGCGCCGTGCAGGTCTGAATGTGTATGCATTGCAGATCGTCAAGGCCGAGCCAAGAGTTCCGCCGTTGTGTGGAGAGACAAGGTCGCGAGGGACACGCATTGTCCCCCGCGGGAAATAAACCTGCACAAAGAGAAGAACTGAACCGGCGTCTCCCAGCGGGGGAGTCCTTCTGGCCGGAGGAGTGGCACACCTGAAGACGCAGCGGCTCGTTTCTCGCGCCGTCAGCGCTAGACAACGCCAGAGTCAGCGCGCCGCTCGGCCGCTCCGTCGTCCTTTGTTGCCATGGCGACACTTCAAGCACGCCACGCGTTCCCTTCAGCGACCGTGCACGGTGTAGCCACAGAGTACTTGAGAATACAGAGGTGAAATGGTAGCCTATTCCGTGAACTCCAGCCGAACACGCAAACCAAAATAACTTCGCTAGCCAGCAACATGTCGGAACACCGTTCGCCAATCGGCGCCTCGTAAACCACACCCAATAGGCAGAGACCCTGAAAAATTCGCGGGTTCAATGACCTGTAGGCTATACTTAGGGGCTGTGATATTACGCGAAAAGATTTCGAGACAAGATACAGCCCAAAGCACTGTAGGGTCGTCCAGCTTCTTTGATTGGCTAAAAAATGTTCTGGCCCGTGTTTACCGTTTGCTCACGAATCACGAAGGTTCAGTGTCGGAGTTGCTTANTTACCGTTTGCTCACGAATCACGAAGGTTCAGTGTCGGAGTTGCTTAGTCCTGAGTGACTTGGTCAAAGACGGACACGGAACCAGCAGCCAATGGAGGTCTAACAACAGCTGATGTGCGTGTATATAGTATTGAAGTCTACTGTGCGCTCCGATTTTCACGCGAAAAGTCACTGGCCCTAGCTATACTCCATTTTCGTTTGCAAAATCATGTAGATATAACTGTTCCTTGGTTGCTTTTTGTATAAGCGGAAGACCGTGATTCGGTCTGCATTTTACCGTGTGTTTTTTATTGGCTCAGAGTTGTCCAGGAGGTGTAATCTAACGGATGGACCAATAGCGTTAGCAATACAAACGTACGGGGTTTCGAATTCTAGCTTGTCCCGAATGGAAAACGCGAAATTTTTTCAGGTCTCTACCAATAGGCAATATTTCGTGGCACGCAGTAGCCAATCAGACTCGAGGCCTTGTTCTCAAAGCTTCGCGCAGCCAATCAGCAAGTGGGTACGCCCACATCAAATGAACCGAGACACCATCGCGTCTCCGTGTACTAATGCACTCTGTTAAAGCCATGTGCTAAGTTGGAGGTATCCTTCTGAGGATTCCACGTGAGCCTGCATGGCCGTTTTTATGGATGGTTATTTTGAATACTAAACAGACCGCTGGTCATTTTCTCGGACGTTTTCGCAGTTTGCTGTGTGCATTTTTCGGCGGAAGGCTTTCAACAACGATATAACTTTGGCCAATCAGAGATAGGGTGGTCGTGTGTGGTAGTTACGTTGGTTGTTATTTAGATTTAGTTTTGAGGAACAGCAATAAATGCATTAAACAAGAATAAATAATAAATAAAAAAAACAGGTGGAAATGTTTACAGTTGGAGGATTACGTAAAATCAAACCAAATGCTCTGGTGTTAACGCGTGCGGTAGCAAGAATTGTGTAAGAAGCTATTCCATAGAAAGCTCCATAGCTGCTTGCATGCAGGCTCGAGCAGCAATTCCCGTGACACAAAGACTCGTCTGCCTGGAGCTGTTTCCCATGTTTGACGCAGAGAAGCGCGGGAGCGATAAGGGCTATATGCTATGGCTATATGGCCGCCATTTTCAAAATTAAGTTTCTTACAAACTTAAAACATACCAGTTTACTTCACATGCCGCACTAATTATTTGTATGCTGAATTGGGTTGGAATAGCTTATGTTTCCCGAGACATATAATAAAAACTTCATGTTTTCATGTGGTGCCATCTTACCAAATGGCGGACAAAATAAGCTTCAAGCAGACATATTTTATATATAACCAACATAAAAAGTTAATTTGGAATTAATTATATGTTTTTAAAGATGTTACATACTAAGCTGGAATGGCAATAAGACAGAAATTTTGAAAATAAGTGTCTGACCCACATAACACATTTAAGTTTACATCATCTACCGCAATACCTCTTGCTTGCCAAATTTGGTAGGAATCGGCCAATTGTTTCCCGAGATATGACATAAAATCCTCATTTTTTTATTTAGCTCTTTCTTATAAAATGGCGGACAAGTGGTTATTTGTTGGCATACACGACTCGTGTAATAGGCACATTTAGCATACACAATTTGACCGAAACTGGTTGAGCGGTATGGTAGATTTACCAAATAAACCTAAAATATTTGTATAACCGCCAGTTTGAAAATAAGTACATACTCAATTTAATTTGCATTATTTTCATGACCTTCGTTAGTATCACTTAAGTGCCAAATTTGGCGAAAACAGGTTGAGTAGTTTTTGAGATATTACATAAAAGCTTAAACTTTTAATGCTGTACTATCTTCCAAAATGGCTAACCAATAGCAAAACCCTTCCGGAAATTCAGTGCTTACATGGTGTACTGTTAAAAACAAATTTGGTTTAAATCGGTTGAACGGTTCCCGAGATATAGCGTAGCGTCATAAATAGTAAAATTGTTGCCATTTTGGAAACTATTAAAGTCGGACTTTCTTACTAAGTACCATATTTTTTACAGAGTTTGGTAAAATTTTTTAGTGTTGACACACACGCACTCGTGCGCGCACACACACGCCTACACACACCTGCATAAACACAGACAGGGAATAGATTTCATAAGCCTTTCTTTCTTTCCTTCGGAAAGTAGGTTAAGAGCAGCGTCTAAACTGGAAAAAATGTCATCCTCAAGAAAGACTACTTTTGACTTGTGGCCGCATTATTTTGACAATGCGAATCGTAGCACTCATTTCAGAGACGCGCGAGAGACTTCGACCCCCTCACCCCCTCAGCTCTTCTACGGATACGCCACTGCCGAGGAACTCTTACAAGCTGGCGGTGGTACCTACCATATCTACGAATCTTCGTCGACTCGCAACGACCTGCAACTCGATTTATATCGCCTTGGTGCTGGTCACGAACCTCTATGACTCGGGGGACGTCTGGGTGACTTGGTGTCTGTGTACGCGCGGGCGCGTGTGTGTTTGGATTGGCACGAGGACGGCGATCTTGATTGCCTCGCGCCGTTTACATCCCGCCTGGGGAGACTTCACTTCTCTCGCACACGTCTATACGCAGCACGTTTATGGCCTCCGGCAGAAAACCCGGGGCTTCACCGCTCCGCTTAACCACAAGCTCGTTCGCTGGGGAGCTGGTTGCAATCTCCGGTGGCGAGAATACTAGTTAACGTGCGTTCGGGAAAAGGCCAGACCAGAAACGAAATACAGTCTGAGCAGTTGACTACCTACGTCACGCCGAGACAAAAAAAAGTCCGATAAGGAAAAAAAGGGCAACTTAACGTTATAAATGTGTGCAGAGACACGGGTATTTCGCGAGTGAAAGTGGTGCTAGGATGGGCTTCAAATACGTGTACTTTCTTGATACTTTTGTGATTGGCCCACTCGTTTCCTGACATGGCCTGCAGGACCGTGAACCAGTAATAGCGTATAAATAGAACAAACAAATCAGGTTTAACCTAGTACACTGGATAAAGTATTCATTATTAGAGAACCGGAAATTTGACGAAAAGAGTTCGAGACA
>NQII01001439.1:325022-421273 GCA_002778355.1 Clitarchus hookeri | reverse complement strand
GATTGGCTAACAAATGTTCTGGCCCGTGTTAACCGTTTGCGCACGAATCACGAAGGTTCAGTGTCGGAGTTACTTAGTCCTGAGTGACTTGGTCAAAGACGGACATGGCACCAGCAGCCAATGGAGGTATAACAACAGCTGAGGTGTGTATATAGTATTGAAGTCTACTGTGTGCTCCGATTTTTACGCGAAAAGTCACTGACCGTACCTACAAGCCTGGTTTGCCAGCCAAGTAAAAAAAAAAAAAAAAAATGTTTTCTCACAAAGGCACGCGGCCAATAAGTAAAGCAAAGTAAAACTGCTGTTGCACCCGCGGGTTATCGAAATCCAACATGCGTGGAAATCTTTTTGCGAAATTCGGGTGTCCCTATAATGATTAACAGGACAGTAAATACTGAAATATCATTCCAACACGTTGATCACTCGGGTAAATGTCGGGCGTCTCTAGCCCTAGGACACTCATAGCGTACAGTACGGGCCAAAAAATTACCTTCACGAAAGTTATGTACACAATTGTGCACAGCACACTAGGTGTGAATGGATTAAGCGTAAGTTAAGGTCCAGTTTACTGTGCAGGCCGATCAACACTTTGATTGGCCGGTGTATAAAGAGAGCACAAGAAGTTAATTCAAAGACAACCAACAAAACAATTTTAATAAAACTGATTTATAATAACTAATATAAGACTTGTGAGCCTTCGAAACTTTTATAAAAATAAAATCAATAATCACACAGAAGGTAAAAAAGATGAAAAAAAAAGTGTAGAAGGGNGGGATACTTGATATAGGCTGTTTACGGTTAAGTGCGATTTTTAAGGCCGTGCTCAAAATATCCTTTCAGCTTATTTGCATCATTCAACGGGTTGCTAAAATAAAAAGTTGCCATGTTATTAATAATAAACAGTGTTTATATTTTCTAGCTGTCAAAAGTCAGGGTACGAGGTCATAATAAAATATAAATTTTAGTTTTCATGCGTGCTGGGAGGGCCTTAGAATGCGCTCACTTTACCATGAACCACCTATATAAGCGTCTGATAAAATCGTTATTCACAAGAGAACAGAAGCTAGACAGCTGAGTTCATCATGGAGACACATAATATAAAAAATATATGGAAATGAAATGCGTGGTGTTTCCTTTCATCTGGGAATTCGCTGATTGGACTCGCAAGGATCTGGAAGTGGGTCCTCGTGTCTCATTGGCTACCGCATGCTGCCCGAATGACTGGACTGTAGGTTGGCAAGTAAGTTACCAGAAGTCCTGCCCCCCCTCCACTTGTCTTTGACCATCCACTAATAAAGATAATGATTCTCTCATATCTGTCTCCTGTAGCATTTTATATTAATGCATCTAATACTTTTGAATTATTCCTTGTCGAGAAGATTTTTACGGTGCCAATGCTGGTTCTTCGCTCTCTCTTATTTAATGTCATTTCACACGATCAAATACTTTACTGACTTCAACCAATTCAATGCAACTTATTGAATACACAAAAAGTGTTCGCATGCACCACATTAGATGGAAAATGAATTATTACTTCAAAGTTTCGAAAGGCTTTTAACACACGTAGCTGTATTCAATTATTATTAAAGTGGATATTAAAAAGTGTTGCAAATATTTTAGTTAAAAAATTATAAATATGCTTAGTAACTTATTTTAAACCTGTATAAACCATACTATGCGAAAACAATTTGAAAAAATCAAAATAAACATTTTATCTAAAATGACAAATTTACTTTGTATTTTTTTTTTAATTTGAATTTGCCCTATTTAAGAGCGCTTGGAACCATTTTGGTTGAGTTTTCTTGCTTTGTATAAAATATGTAAATATTTTTGTCGCTTAAATTCGCATACATTAAGAGACTACATTTTATATTAAAACTGTTTTAATAATTAGGAGTGCTAGTTGAAATACTTGATCCTAGAAAATATAGAACATTTGGTAAACCAACATCTTTGAAGGAATTTGAGGCATTGAATAGCATGAAAGACAAATTGACCACGATTATGACTTCCGAGTGACAAGACGCAAAATTCAATGAATTTAATTAGATGAATTAAAATAAAATTTTAAATGGAATTCGACCGTGTGAAAGGGCTTTTAGTTATAGGTTAACTCATTCAGACCAGTAGCGTGTGGTGAACTGTTTCAAGGTAAGCTGGCGTCAGCTCTGCGTCGTAGAGGCTGTTCACGGTAAAGTGAGCACACTTATTAGACCCTAGTTACTTTTTTCCTTTTAAACATTTTTTATCCTTTAACCACCTTTTAAAATTAACATTACCATTTAAGTAATAAACACAGTGTATATTCCACCGATATCAGAAGTTAACATCTAAGACAAAAATAAAATATATTTATTGACTATTATTCCAAATGAGAAGGCTTTCAAAAGTTCTCACTATACTGTCAATATTATATACTTAGGGGCAGTGATATTTCCCGAAAATATTTCGAGACAAGATACAGTCCAAAGCACTATAGGGTCGTCCAACTTCTTTGATTGGCGAAAATATGTTCTCGCCCGTGTTAACCGTTTGCGCACGAATCACGAAGGTTCAGTGTCGGAGTTACTTAGTCCTGAGTTGCTTGGTCAAAGACGGACACGGCACCAGCAGCCAATGGAGGTATAACAACAGCTGATGTGTGTATACAGTATTGAAGTCTACTGTGTGCTCCGATTTTTACGCGAAAAGTCACTGGCCCTACCTATACTCTATTGCTTGCTAGTTTACATTCCCGCCACTACAGCTTAGTTCAGTAGGTGACGCCGCAGGACGTGCGTGTAATAGGTCCCTTGCCTGCTCGCTTGTGAGTGGTCGAAATACATCCAGTTTCCCCAGGCTCCACAGTGGTTATTGCCTCCTGCTGGGTGCACCGAGAACGTACAGCAGTGAGCAAGTACCAGATTACCTTGCAACACTTCACCGCACGCCACTGATTCAGAACCAACGTTCACGTGTGCGTAATTTCTGGCCTGTACTACATTATACGAAGCAAAATGACCAATGATATTATCTTTGAGTAAATGATTCGCAAACCGTCTTACTTGAATAGGTCATAATTAAAGACCTGAAAAATTTGCGAGTTCAACGACCTGTAGGCTATACTCCATTGTCGTGTGTAAAATCATGCAAATATCACTGTTCATTGGTTGCTTGTTGTATTAGCGGAATACTGTGATTCGATCTGCATTTTACTGTGCATTTATTATTGGCTCTATTGGCTCAGAGTTGTCCAGGAGGTGTAAATTAACGGGTGGACCAATAGCATTAGCAATACAAACGTACGAGGTTTCGAATTCTAGCTTGTCCCGAAATGAAAACGCGAATTTTTCAGGTCTCTAGTCATAATTGGTCCATATACAGTTCGTTGGCCATTACAACGAAACAAGTGTTGTGTCATCTTAAGTACAGTACGCTGCATAAGATGTATTGTTTACAACATCTGAGACTGTAAACTAAACTGTGTCTGAAAGGGTTAACTATAGGTACACTCAGGGAGGTAGCGGTGGCCTTAATCGCGGTCATGATAGGCCCAATTCCACTCTGCCGCGATGCACGCATCCTTGCAAGATTTCCCCTCCTTGTAGGTGTATGGGATTTGATTTTAAAACGCACTGAAGTCCCGTACTTACCTCGAACGCACACGCACTCAACACTTAGCTTTAGGATAGTTTTGGTGATTAATGTATGTCACCAGGGCGCCGATTGGCGTTCCGATGTGTTTGCTAGCCAGTGACGTCATTTTGCTGTCTGGAGTTCGCAGTCTGAGGGGAACGGTGCCCGAAATCAGCATATTTACCCAATATTATCAATTATTTTTTTTAGGATTTATTAAAATTTTTGGCACAAGACAAATAATAATTCAGAACACCTTACATTGTTGGATATTGACTGCCATCATTATTCTGGGATCACTGATATAGATAAGGAATACGATATTCTTTATTATCTTCCACCAGTGCCCCTAGAATAATATAGGCAGAATATATCCAACAATGTTCAAAATTAGAGCCAAAAATTTAGAAAAATCATCTAAAAATCAGTTTGCGTAAAAAATTAGGTAAATGCTCGACTTTCGTACACCATCCCCGTAAGTGGCTGATTATATTCTATATTCTCCACTAGGCGAATCGGGTTCGATTCCCGGTGGGGTCTCTCGTGGATTCTGACATGTGGGAATCGTGTCGGACATGGTCGGCGGGTTTTCTCGGTGATCTCCCGTTTCCCACACCTTTTCATTCCGGCGCTGCTCCATACTAAACCCACTTCATTCTCATCGGCTCTCAAGACCTCGATCTTAAGAGTCGCCCAAATCTCCTCACTTATTCAATGTACTCCTCACAGTATGTATTCTGTAGCAGAGGTGTGTGTGAAGGTATATATGTATGTAGATATACACACATACATAATGCACATATATACTCATGCGCTATATAACCTCTTCTGTAGTATTCTTCATCACATAGAGCAGTGGACGCGACACTCAGCAAGTCCTCTTTCGACACGAAAAAACCTGTGCTTGCGTGTTAATTAGCAGGCGTGCGCGCGTTAGACCCAACAGAAAAACACTTTCCCCCGCTCGCCAGTGGCGTGTTGAGTAACAGACACGCTATATCTCTACACAGGATCGGCACGCGTTTGCCATTCCTGGCATGCCTTTCTTCCCCTTTACCCGGCGTGATAAGTCTCGAGATTGGCACGCCTGACTACCCACTCCGCAGGCCCTGTGTGTAAGTTGGAGGGGGAGGNTTAAGCCTTTTACTCGCATAACTAACACAAACATCCATTTGCCTTAAAGGCCGTTTGCCCTAAAGGCCTTTTGCCCAAAGTCGTTTGCTCTAAAATCTTTTTCTCGCATAACTCGTACAAACTTCCGTTTGCTCTACACTTAGTTTGCCCTAAAGTCACTTACCCTAAACATAGTTTGCCCTAAAGGCGTTTGCCCTAAAAGCTTGTCTCCTCTCACAATTACTACTAAACAATGTAGACAGGCGTTTGACCTACACGTCGTTTGCTCTAATGTCGTATGTCCTAAAATATTTTTATCCAGCAGGCGTTTGCCCTAAAGGCGTTTGCCCTAAAGGCGTTTGCCCCAAAGGAGTTTGCCCTAACGTTTAGGGTAAACGACTTCAGAGCAGATGATGTGCACCTTCTGAGGGTTCTCTAATACTTTGTGGTTACAGAATGTTTGCCATTACAAAAGGGAAACGGCCGTGGGTTTCGCTCACTCTAGCTTCAACTTGCCAGCCAGCAATATGGAGGAATACCGTTCGCCAATCAGCGTCGTTTGTCTAACTTGCCAGTGGGCAGCCCGTAGAGGGGAAATTGAGGGAGAGTGCGCGCCCAAGACGCGCAGAAGCAATTCCGTGTCCCAGCATTGGACTGCTTTTCTACCAATACGACTATCATAAATGAAGTGGATAAGAGTTAATCCTTTCAGTCCCAGGGTAGGCAATTGGCTACATGTTGCACGGGAAGGTTATATTTGATTGGTACTGTACTCTGCAAGGCTCAATGCTCAATGACCTTCCCTGTGTGCAAATGATTCGTAAACCTTGCTACTGCTTACTGCTCAACGTCATGACTGGTTCATATCTCGGACCACTAAACACGTCTGCAGCTCATTGGCTGTATTAACGAAACTTTTCTTGTCAACTTAAGTATAGAACGCACCAAAAAAATGTCGTATTTGCAATACCAAAAATCTTAATTTAACGTGGGAAGTAATTAAATTAATGTGGGAAGTAAAGGGTTAAGGTAAGAACACTGGTTATCCAAAAAAGTGCTTGGATATGTTTATACACTTGCTCTGACCAATTATTATGCAAATGGATTAAATTAAAATTTGTAAAAGTGTTATATTTATATAATAAACAATGTCTTATGAAAATTAAGACATAAATAGGGCTCCCTTTTTTCGCGAAAAGATATTGGTGAAGTCTAGACTCCAGTGACCTATGGCATGCGTGTAGTTTTCCTTTGGTTATTGGTTATTCATGTGTCTTTCTTGGTAGACAGTTCCTTACTTGACTGGGGCCAATCAGAATTAGGTAACTACGACACTGAGTGTCCGCGATTAGCGGTAAGACACCTGCAATGCGTGACGGTTAAAATCATCCAATAACGAATGTGGATCTCAGCTCTGGTGTTTTCGAACACAAGTAGTTCTGAAATATTTTCGCGAAAACAGGTGGCCCTAGATATAAACAAACACGTTCATTACTGCTAACCATTTGACTTTGACAATTGTACTGGTACGGGGGTAGATCCATATTGGGCACACACGCACAGTACGGTAATCCGTCTACCTCATCTTTAGACCACGCGGCAGCCCGAACAAGGAGATCTTCTGGAGAATGCAATAACAAGCCAGACACAAGCCTCCTCCCCAAAAAAAAAAAACCCCCGCAGCTGCTGATAAGTTGGGACAAGAACATTCCGCGATAAGATTTCGAAGCAAAGTATTTTTTAAAAACACTCTAGATTCAAACGTGTTCCATGATTGGCTGGACTGTGCTTTGACACGTTTTATCTGTCTTTGCGCCAATCACGGAAGTCAGTTGTCAGTGGTTATGATTGGCTCCGTACTACACCAGAATAGCTTATCATTAGGGGCAGTGATATTACGCGAAAAGATTTCGAGACAAGATACAGTCCAAAGCACTATAGGGTCGTCCAACTTCTTTGATTGGTTAAAAAAATGTTCTAGCCCGTGTTAACCGTTTGCGCACGAATCACGAAGGTTCAGTGTCGGAGTTACTTAGTCCTTAGTGGCTTGGTCAAAGACGGACACGGCACCAGCAGCCAATGGAGGTATAACAACAGCTGAGGTGTGTATATAGTATTGAAGTCTACTGTGTGCTCCGATTTCTACGCGAAAAGTCACTGGCCCTACTTATCATTACAGATGGTACCTTTATTCCAGTACCGCGTCAGGCAAAACTCGATGAAACGCTACGAGCGATGCAAGCCGGCTCATGTAACGTTACATGGCCTCTACGCGCAAAGTTGTGAACTCGCGTGCAGTGTTCCCGTCGCACCTCTGGAACTACGCGACTTCAAGCTGTGACGCTATCATTTTACTAGACGCGACACTGCAGCAAAGTCCAATTCACTCCTCTATCGTAGTTCCGTACGAATCCGGTTCCTACATTTTGAGAAACCGCAGTCTGAAAATGCAGTTTTCAGTCATGTTGAAGGGCATTAAAATAATGTTTTCAATGCGAGCGATGTCTTGAAAGTACCATACACGACTAGTCTGAAGCGTGGTTTCTTTTCGATGATAGGTAGGGCCAGTGACTTTTCGCGTAAAAATCGGAGCACACAGTAGACTTCAATACTATATACACACCTCAGCTGTTGTTATACCTCCATTGGCTGCTGGTGCCGTGTCCATCTTTGACCCAGCCACTCAGGACTAAGTAACTCCGACACTGAACCTTCGTGATTAGTGCGCAAACAGTTAACACGGACCAGAACATTGTTTAGCCAACCAAAGAAGCTGGACGACCCTACAGTGCTTTGGACTGTATCTTGTCTCGAAATCTTTTCGCGAAATATCACTGCCCTTAACGATAGGCTTTTGGTTGTACGTTTACTGGTTTTATAAATAAACCGGGATTTCAAACTGCAATGCTGTTCAAATGCATAGTAGGCGGCCGTCTTAACACGTTCGGTCACAGTGTGCACAATAATAGACACGTTGCACGTGGATGACCCGTGCAGTACACAGCAAGGCATCAGTGCCCGGTTTTCCTTGTGGATCATTTGATTTGTTGAATTTTCTACACCCCTTTGAAGTGAATGGTTGACCCTTTGATTACCGCATTAATTTACATTGTCAAGTGTTGCCAATGCGACATTTTTTGATGCGTGCTGTACTTAAGATGACCAATAACTTGTTTCTTTATCACATCCAATAAACTGTAGGCGTTGTGTCTGTGATAAGTAATATGTAGAGCTCATGATTCTTCGCGAAAAAATTTGAGTGCAGGGTGGACTTCAATACTATAAGCAGCCAGCAGCAGTTTGTCAACTGCCATTTTTTGCTGTCTGCTTGAGAAGGGGTTTTCTAATTTGACCGGGCCACTAGGAACTCGGCCACATCGGCATGCCTCCTGCGTGATTCGTGTGAAGACAGTCAACACGTGTCAAAATGTAATTCAACCAATCAAGACAGGTCAACGACCCTACAGTGTTTTTTTTATAACTCGCCTTGAAACCTTTTCGCGAAATTGCACTATCTTTAGTAACATGGACCAGTCATTACGCAGGGCAGTAGCACGGTTTACGAATCGATTACCTCCAGGGAAGATGATTGAGCATCGAGCTTCGCAGAGTACAGCACCGATCAAATATAATTTTCCTGTGCAACACGTAGAGAATTGTCTACACTAACCATTAAAGGTTTAACGCCCATATCACCGTTCACTGGTTGCAAGACAAGTACTGAACTACTAAACACAAGTAAAGCGCGTACAAAAAAAAATTGAGCGATTGCAACACTTGAACTCGGAAATTAATGTGTGACTGAACGGGTTAAGCTCAGATTGTAACGAATCGTCGTCGGTGAGAAGCGGAGCAACACGCACTTTCCAGACAGCGGCGGCGAGTCTGCATGACGACATTCTCGCTGGGGAGTGTCGCTTTCTCGGCTCGACAACGTTTCATCTGATACGCACGGTGAACGGCTGCGAGCCGACGATAAACACGTAACAATAGCACGCACCGGATCGCGCGTGACCCAGTTCGGCGAAGAAAACTGTCTCGACGTCGCGTCAACGCGCCTCGGACAGGCGAAGGTAGCTCTAGTGGCCGGAGCAGTGCCAGGCCTGGCCCACCGCCCGTTGCTCACTGCACTTCTGCTCTCTCTCTCTCTCTCTCTCTCTCTCTCTCTCTCTGTGCGTAATTAGTAGGGACGCCCGAATTTCGCGAAAATATTTCCGCCCATGTTAGATACCAATACCCTACGGGTTTATCAGCAAATTTTCTTTCGCTTGTTAGTAGGGGTTGTGAAATTTCGCGAAAAGATTTCAAGACCAGTTATATCTAAAAAAAAACACTGCATGGTCGATTTCCTGCCTTGACTGGCTGAATTACTTTTCGGCACATGTTAACTGTCTGCACACGAATCACGTAGGAGCCGTGCCGATTTCGCCGAATTCTGAGTGGCCCGGGCAAATATAGAAACGCCTTCTCAAGCAGATAGCAACCAATGGTATTAGACAAACTGCTGTTGGGTGCTTATAGTATTGAAGTCTACCCCACACTCAGATTATTTTTCGCTAAAATTCACTAGCTATACTTATTAGTCGTGTGTCTTCGTGAGAAAACATTTTCTTACATGGTTGTCCAATCGGAATTAAGTTACTACTGAAATGTGTCCCTGCGATTCACGAGCGGACACCCAAGACGCTAAACATGCAAATCATTCAATCAAGAGAGTGAATCTGAGCTACAGTGTTATGAAATACAACTGGTCATGAAATCTATTCGCGAAAATCGGGTGTCCCCATTATTTAGTAGGGGTTACCTGTTTTTCGCGAAAAGAATCCACCCCTAGCTGTAGTCCGAAAACACGTTAGTTCAGTACCATTATCGCGGTTGGATGATTTTCAATCGCACGCGTCTTAAGTGTGCCAGCCAATCACGGACCGTCAGTGTCAGGGGTAACTTTATTCTGATTGGCCCACTCGAGTAGAAAACGTCTTCTTACACAGGCACGTGGCGAATGAGCACAGGAAACTTCCAAGCTTGCACGTAAGAAGTTGAAGACTATTTTGAGAATAAATCTTTTCGCGACGAACGGGTGGTACAACTCATTGCTAGGGCCGGTGACTTTTCGCGTAAAAACGGAGGACACAGTAGACTTCAATACTATATACACACCTAAGCTGTTGTTATACCTCCATTGGCTGCTGGTGCCGTGTCCGTCTTTGACCAAGCCACTCAGGACTAAGTAACTCCTACACTGAACCTCCGTGATCCGTGCGCAAACGGTTAACACGGGCCAGAACATTTTTTAGCCAATCAAAGAAGCTGAACGACCCTACAGTGCTTTGGACTGTATGTTGTCTCGAAATCTTTTCGCGAAATATCACTGCCCCTACTCATTGCGCATTCCTCTGCCATATTTAAAATATACATCGCCATGGGCATAATAATGCCAGTTCGTAGTCTAAAGTTTATCAAGCGTTCGCTTCGCTGCCAACTTAATGGCGGAGCATGCATGCCAGTGAGTATGTTAGCATAGATGCAGATAATGTTCAGTGATGTTGTTTTCAACGGTTGATTTCAGAAGTGCTCACTGCACCGATAATAGCCTAAACTTGCTGGGCTCAGAATTCCGCAGCAAGAGAACAAACAGTGGTCAGTACCACACAAATAAAACAATAAAAAATCCGGCATCATTCCAAGGAATGACCACGAAAATGTGCCGACACATGATTAATGCGGAAATTACGTAATGCAAATTACCGCTTGCAACAAACTACAAGCGAAACATGTTTGTGTGTCTGTGGAGGGGTGAACACTTTCACTGGCCGTTGCTTATTACTTTCGCCATGTTACTAGGTCACTCGGTGACACAGAGATCATCAAATGTATCGAGCCTGCTGTGTTCAAGGATGTGGCCATATTTACGCCCACCTATAACAACAGAGAACCAATTAAATAGTGAGCGAGTTAAGAGGTTTGGGCGGCTCTTAACGTCGAGGTCTTCAGAGCCGATGAGGGCGAATTGACGTGAGTATGGGGCAGAACCAGAATGAAAGGGCGGGGAAACGGGAGACACCCGAGAAAACCCGCCGACCAGCGCCAATGTCCGGCATGATTCCCACATGCGAAAATCCGGGGGCGGCTCCGTCGGGAATCGAACTCGGATCGCCTAGGTGGAATAAGAGTAGTCTAACCACTACACCACCGCGGCCCCTACCTAGTAATTACTATCAGATATCACGGAATCTTGCGAGGACATTATACCGCAGACGGTACTTCGCAGTCACATAACAGAGTTAATAAATACACAAGAGACAAAATGGCGTGGCGATTCCTTTGATGTGAGCGTACCCGTTCAGTGATTGGCTGTGCGACGCTCTGGGAATGGGTATCGAGTCTGGATTGGCTACCGCGTGCTGCGAAAATTCACCTGTTGGTTTTAATGCCGGCTGGCGAGTAAGTTACCAAGCGCTGGTTGGCGAACGGCGTTCCTACGTGTTGCCGGTCAGCGATGCCATTTTTCTAGCGTGTGCTGCTTGAGTTCGCAGAATAAGCGGCTCCTTCACCTCTGTATAGTTCATTACTCTGTGGTTGCGCGCACGCTCGCAGCTGGACTGGTATACCTTAAGGAGTTCCGAACCCGCCACCTCAGACTTATTAATTTTTTTGCCATTTGTTCTATTTACGAATGTTATACGAACATTTTCGTACTGCAAAGTATAAATAGTAGCTTCTCAATCTTTATCAAGTTAGTAGAGCAGCACTGCCTTTATTATATTCTACAACTTTATTATAGTTTACTATAGTATATTCGCGGTTACTTCACACTTTTTGAATCAATTTTATTATAATTATTAATTAATTTAATGGTATAAAATAAATATAACTAATAGCCTTTTCAAAGTATACATAATTTGTTATGAACAATATTTGATTTTTAGTATATTTAATAATGATTTAGTTCGTATATTTTTATTTATTTTGTTTGTTTATTGTTAAATTTTACTAAGGATTTAAGCAAATTTATTTATTCGCCTGTTTATCACAACAATCTTCTCTTGATTATATAATATGAGATTTGACCTGCCCCTTGATTTATTTAACGGCCGCAGTACTTTGACCGTGTACGTGTAGCATAATGTTTAGTCTATTGATTATGGACTTGTATAAATGGTTGGACGAAAATGTGATTTTTTTTCCTTCTCTTATATTCCTTGCTTATTATCTATTGAAATTAAATAGATCATGTTGTTGCATGGAATTTAAAAGCGTGAGAATATAAATAAATGTATGTCCGTAAGGCATATGGGCTACGTGTAGAAAGTTTCAACTAGGAGCCTGTGACGTTCTGTAATTTACTACACCCTTCTCTGGAAAGAGACGGCTTTTTAACCCTGCACATGTTTCGCGCAGAAAAATGTCCGATTTTTTATAAAAGTCATTAATCACAGCCATTCATCTTCTTTCTGACGGCTTAGCCTCATATACAGAACAATAAAAACATCTTCTCATTTACATTTCACTTTTTAACGAATGCGATACATCAATTCTTTTACATACTTGGATCACGTGTTGTTTCACAGTGCGATATGGTTTTGTCTTATCACGGTCATCATGTTGTATTGAACCTCAAATAATGATTATTTCTTGTGTGCGATTATTTTTCTCCATTTAACGGGTTGTTTTAACTATTACTAACGTCTCTCCTTTCACGTTATGAACCCAATTTGAGTAACTCTACAGTCTGAGTACAGTTTAACATATACTTCGAAAAGTACGTAGGTTAATGAGGTTGTACGACATGTGGAATAAGAATATTAAACTATTAAATGCCTCGCACGCCGTTTAAACGCATGTTTCGCAAGGTACTATTTTTTTTTTTAATTTGTATGTACTGACTTACTTGCCTTTTAAAGCGCGGGCCCTCGTGGCTCGTAGAGATCAAGTGAGCTAATGGTGCGGTCCTTTTACAGCGCGTGTTAATTGCGTAATTGCGTGCAGCTGTGCTAAGGGCTTCATTGGCCTCTTGTTATCCTTGATACGCCTGGCTCACACGAGACCGGCCGACACAAACCCATGCTTGTTCACACGTAAACATACTTGTATACGTTACCGTTTTGGTGTTTGGTTGAAAGGAGGTTTCATGAGTCGCTGGTTCATTCCTGGTTTAAAACAGTGCCAGTCGACGGTGATAAAGAGGGAGGGGAGAGCCAAGTAAGCACTGCCTAACCGCTAGCAGCTGCGAAATTGTAATAGGAATCCCCATGTTAAGGAGATTTCGCCTCAGTGCGTTAATTTTAAAGATACCATAGGCGTTTCAAACAAAATGTATTCTTCACGAATTTTCTCGGAGAAGATCCCTACGAGCGTATACTTTTCAATATAGTTACGCAGTAAGTACATTTCATAAATCATATTTTAAGAATTCCTTGCAAACATGTTATTGAAACATCTCCACTATAGGGAACTTCTAAAAAAATACGTGATGAATACATTTTGTTTGAAGCGACTATCTTTAAAATTAACGCACTGAGGCGAAATTTCCTTAACATGGGATTTCCTATTTACATGTCGCAGCTGCCAGTCGGTAGGCAGTGCCCTTATGGGGTAAGTATCCTTGCCATCATGGATTTACGTTTTTTCTCATAACTTAATTTTCGGCGTCAATATTTGAAAACCTAGCATTGGGAACATCTTAACAGTTTTTTTTTTTTTCGAAATCCAACTTATTTCTTATACATAATTAGTTTGATTTTCTAATATCTGGTCATTTTCATTACGAAGATTTGTAAGAAAAATCAAAGATGGAAAATATGGCGTTGGCCACGAAAAAAAAAAAAATTATATTTGTTTTACTTACTGTCCTGCTTTAGACATTATCTGTGTCTACTTTTTCCTAAGGTAAATTTTATTAAGATATCATGGTTTGTGCAAAATAGCATGTTAAACTCAAAATTTTATTGTGTTTGTACTGTACAAATAAAATAAACCAAACTATTTAAAGAAAATTTGGCAAGGGAAATTGAAAGGCCTTGTATTGACCCCTTAGGGTAGACATTAATTTTTCGTTTCAGTGTTGCAAAGGAAGACATTTTTGGTGTGAACAGTACTTCCAAATTTCTTGTAACAAATGACATTTTGTAACCCATGGAAAGGCTGGTTTCAGTATATCTATAGCACAAGAAGCAACCAATTATATAATAGTTGGTGTGTCAGCAGCAACCAATAGCATTGCCCAGGGAAAGGCGATGCTCCTATTGGTGCTAGCTTCTGGACTTGCACAGCACCGATCATGGTTTCACCAATTCTGCAACATGTCAGATGTGAGCGAGTAAACTCCGGGATAGTATGTGAAGGTGTTTAATCATGTTAAGGCATTTTCAGAGAAAGTATAAAAAAAAAAATTCAGGGCAGACACATATCAAAATTAGGTAAGAAATTCCTTATTTCCAGAATTTTTTTTTTTTTATTGCTTAAACATTTTTTTGTACGATTTTATAGAAGTCTTGAAGTAGCGCTTGGCATATTCTTTTAATGTTAATTATATCATTTCTGTACATATTTTAGTTTTCGTTATTTGCAAATTTCTAAAACAGTAGAATTTTGGTCTTATCAGAACTATGCGCCCAGATTTATTTGTGGCGGGGAAAGTGTAATCACTGGTAATATCTAGATGTTAAGCAGTGGAAACATAAAATAACAAATTTTTTCGTGGGATATTTTTGCTTTTCTATAGATTTCATTTTGGTGCGATCAAAACCTTAATTACACACTGTATAAAAGACAGAAATGTACATAACCCAAGTATCAGAAGTACAATATAATAGGAATGTTGAAAAAGTATCACTATATCGAAAGGACGATATTCAACGATTAGGGGCAGTGATATTTCGCGAAAAGATTTTGAGACAAGATACAGTTCAAAGTACCGTGGGGTCGCCTTGAATTTTTGATTGGCTGAAACATGCTCTGGTCTGTGTCAACTGTTTGCGCTGGAATCAAGAAGGTTCGGTGTCGGAGTTACAGAATCCTGAGTGGCTCGGTCAAGAGCGGAAACAACACCAGCAGCCAATCGAGGCATGACAACAGCTGAGGTGTTTATATAATATTGAAGTCTGCCGTGCGCTCCGATTTTTGATGCGGAAAATCACTAACCCTATCAATGATATATAAGTATCAATCATCTAAATAGTTCAACGATATTTTATCAAAATCAATATATTTTTCTAGGTATAGGAAATTATTATTTTTAAAATGCTCTTAATAACCTCTGATTTGAATACAAAATTGAATTAAAAATGACTTATTTTTACGTTGGCAACAAGCACCAATGCCTCGTGTCCTATATATATACTCTTCCAAGCAATTTTTCATATGTCAAGTACTTTAATACATAAAATATCGAATTACTATTGACCAAAAATCTACATTTTTCTTTTAATATATTGTTCCGTAAAACGATATTTTTAGAAATAACGAATATAAATAATATCAATATTTTTTCTGATATCAACGTCCCTACATTATAACAATTCGTCTTTTACGGACGACTTATTTTCACTAGGAGATTTCCACCCATACGAGATTGCAATATCGTACGTGCACATATGCAGTTATCTTTTGGATACTGGCCACGTAACTTTGTGAGAAGTCATTCCAGTACTTGGCTGTACCAATCAGTATTATGCTGCTCCGGTGATGAAAGGCTGTTATTCAAGAGCAGTAATCTAAGAAGCGTAGCTATTATAATTATCCAATCGAGAAAGTGGACATGAGCCAAAACTTTTGAAATACAACGCGACAGAAACTCTTATCGAGAAAATCGGGTGTTCCCAGTTGTAAATGATATTTCGGAGCCGACATAAGCGCTCACTGCATACTTCTTAACGCATAATTCTTTCATTGCAAACCCAGTTGGAAATGGATTCTCCATGGCCGGTAGTACAATTCGTTGTTTCCTGTTTGGAAATTGTCATGGAGTCGGAGAACATCGAATAAGTGTTAGTATCCTTTGCGGGTTGCGCTTATTACTTATGTTGTGCAACGTGATACCGTTGCAATCAGCTGAAGCGAGCACTTACTGCCGAAAGCCGTCCTTCCGGTATGAGCACAGAAGATCGAAGCCTGCTTAGCGTGTTAGAACTGTATTTAAATCTAGGCTAGATCTGCGGCCAGCAATTGGAATTTAGAGTTTATTCCCACTACCATTTTCAACTAATGGAAATTATGTATAGTGAGCTGCAGGGACCTTAGTCGTGTAGTGCACCAAGAGAATGTAATGTAAAATAGTTAACTTCACATTTTTACTACGGCTTATCTCTATTTTCTAAACACCGGTGGTCCGTTCTTGAGCGTGAACCGGTGCATCAAAAGAATTTGCGGAATCTGTCTAGTTCTGACTGACCCCAATTCCATTCGTTTCAGAAAATGACAACTTACACCATGCTCCCAGTTAAGAACATAATTTCCTCATATCTTAGATTTTCTTTCAACTACTGACAAATATCAAAGCCGGCATCTACATTTGTTAAGTGACCTTGAAATCTCGCCCAGCAGCGGAGAGTGTAGGCGCCGCGCCGGCAAAACCTCGAATATCATGACGGGGCAAAACTTCATACTGCGTGTTTTACCCGTCATGGAGTCTTTGTTACGTGAAATAGGTATAGCAGAACCTGTTCTGGGTTTGCTATATGCAGTTACACTTACCAGCAGCGTTCTGTTAATTTTTTTTATTTACTTTTCAGAAAATTTAAAGGGATAACTGACTGAAAGGTGTGCATTCGGAAACTGTTGCAGATAACTCAGCCGAAACTGATGGAAGGGTTTCCAAGATCCAAAATTATTAACTAATAATTACTAACTCGTAATTTATGGGAACTTCGGAGGTAGGGTACTGGACAAATCACATAATTGCAACAATGAACCGTTATCTATTGAACGAAAACTTTACTTTTAAGTTAGAACTGGAAAATGTATTACTCGTGTTCCAGGATCAAAACAACGAAACAAATCCGTACAAAGATTTATTATGCGCACCGAGTGAAGAGTGATACACGGAAGCTCACGATACAATTGGCTAATGTTTAGGTGTTTTAAAGACTGGTGCCATGTGATTTTGATGTGAATATTGTTGCAATATTCGTCGGCTACAATGTAATCACTTTTATTTTCGAACATTGTGAAGCCATTGTTTAATTTCTCAATTTTACGTTATGTGCATACTTTTGTTCCACAGAAAATGTACTTACACCCCATCGGCTAGGTAAAAAGTGAGCAAAATTAAATTTTTTCTGCAATTATTAAGTATATGCGAATAGCAGAGTTTTTTTTAGGGTGGGTTTGGGATTTCATGAGAGCCTCAAATTTCTCTAGCATTACCGTATTAATGACTGTTTCATATGCAATTAAACATATGCTAACGTGTGTGATCCCGCCCCACTCTACACCACGTTTTTCTAGCGAGTCACCTTGTCTATCACTACATGAACACTAGTTCTGTTGGTCTCTGCGGTACCAATGACATCGCACTATTAGTCCACGATAGACCAGACACGCTTACTACGACGTTCACTATTTGTTGGCTATTAGCCGAACGCCGAGTGATCGTGTCCCAGTCAAGTAATGCTATCTGACAAGTGTCGCTTCGTAGGTAACGTTATTTACAAATCCTTCGTGTTCGTTTTCGTAATTTACCCTTTGAGTGCTGCCGACGTAATACAATGTTACAGTGAACGTCATGAAAACTGCCGGTGAAGTGGTGTCTCATCGCCGGTGTCTTCGAAGAGTGCGGACATCATAACATTTCAGCAAACTCTATACAACAGTAGCACTCAGATTGGTAAATGAGTAATTAACAAACAATACAAACTACACATTCCATGCTTAGCACTGTTATTTATGTATCCTGCAGAAATTTTGTTCATGGAATTCAGCCCTAACAGTTCCAAAACAAAATTTTACCATGAATGATTTTGTTATGTACTACCGAAGTTTTACACCTGTTACAAAACTTTAATTTATAAAGGGTTGTAAATTATTTACAATAAAACACATCTAGGCAGACAATTTGTATGATTTTACTACACAAAAATTGTCAGATTCACTGAGATTGTTTAATGCTATGAACGGTAAAGACTGTTTTTTAAACTTAAACTAAGTGAATCATGTTCCAGTCAGATACGGAATTGTTAAGAAGAATCTATATGTTGAGTTTTAGTACTTCGTCCAGTTATCTCCAAAGGTAACGCGAACAATGGAGGTTTTTATCGTATTACTTTACTGAATGCACGGATAACTTTATCAGGTACGTCAAGAAGTACTTTTCCTCCCTATTTGTGTATTTGTTTGGGCTGTTTATTCCTATTCGTACAGTAAATTTATTTACAAGTGTTCGTGCATGTATGTATATATACATATAACAATATATATATAACATTTGTTTACCTACTTTTCAATCACTTCTGACCTTGAATATCGCATCCTTAAGGATCATTCATTTCAAAGATAACGACAACAACTTAGAAGTCTGTGTTTTTCGTTTTCCGATCTCTTCTTACATAACTGTCTCAGTAAATGGTGATCATTGAAATGTAATTAATATATGACTACATAAGGAGGATATCTTTAACTAGTTATGTATAAAAGGATTAGCACATTTTGCTTGAATATTTATTCTCAACAAAACATATGAGATAGCTGATAGAATCTCATAAAAGCCTGTACATAAAAACAAACACTTTTCATATACATGCACATTATAAATTACCTAAGGAAAAAAGGGATTATTTTCCAGGTAAAAGTTTTTTTTTCTTCCGTCCAACCTATGTTTCAGCAGTTATTGCGAATCACATATTTCAGAAAGTAAATATAGCGCTAGTAATAAAAATTCCCTCCGAGTTTCACATTTGTGGACAGGAATATGGCACCTTAATGTCACAAAACATGTTTTATAACAAAACAAGCTAAAACATGGAATTATTTGCACGTAAACAGTTCGATAAAGTTTAAAAATTGCGAAAAAGTTACAAATATGGTAGATGATAAAACTTTCTAATACTTATTTGTTCCGGCATGTAGCGTACTTTGTAGATGGGAGCGGAACAATGTGACGCATTTCCCTGGTTATTTGGTAAGTCAACAATTATTAAATGCCATAATTTTAATTTCTTGGTAACATAATTCCAACACATTTTAAAATGGATTTACTTTGTATAATTGACCCCATTTGTGAGTATAGTGGCATATTTACGTATATTTTATGTACACCATGCATTTATTGATTATAAATATACACATACGGCTAGGATGATGAACACATATACCTTTCATATCATAAGAATGCAAATGCGCATGAATTTGTTGTTTTTATTATATTTCTCTCATTGAACTTCCCTGGCTTATTACATCTTATTTCTGAAACACAGATGTAATGTATGGAGTGTCGTGGACTCGTTGATTGTGTTTACTTTCAACTTACAGCCAGCCATATTAATAAATAACTAACTACACGTTTGTTTCATAAACCAAATACGACATTTCTTTAATTGTCAATGAATATTTGTAAACAGAGTGATAAAACCAACTATATAATTAAGCTTCCGATTTTAGTTCCAAAGTATATGTTTCTCAGTACAAGGGTCTTTCGTCCATTAGTCTATAGAATTGTTAGTTTTAAAATAATTGCATGATACAAGTACTTCATTGCTTTCAGTCAATCGAGCTTCAAATTGTGTAAAACACTAAAAGATTATCATTTATATGTTTGTCGTTATAGTTATAAGTATGGGCAGTGATATTTTGCGAAAAGATTTCGAGACAAGGTACAGTTCAAAGCACCGCAGGCTCGCCCAGCTTTTTTGATTGGCTGAAACATGTTTTGGTACGTGTTAATTGTTTGCGCACGAATCACGAAGGTTCAGTGTCGGAGTTACAGAAACCTGAGTGGCTTGGTCAAATGCGGAAACGACAGCAGCAGCCAATGGAGGTACGACAACAGCTGAAGTGTATCAATAGTATGGAAGTCTACAGTGAGTTCCGATTTTTACGCGAAATATCACTGGCTCTAGTTACGAAAATTTCACAAAATATAACAACGTCGCAAATGAAATGAGTTTGGATAAGTATTTATGGTATATAATTGCGCTATTATGAATTATATAAAAATAAATTAAATACAGCAAGCATTCAAATAAATAACATTTTTTTTTGTAAAATTTACACTCTTATTAACTGCAGATATGTAGGATATATTTTAACTCAAGTATTGCCTTTTAAACTACAAGTTAGCAAACTAAAATATGTAATTATAATAATCACTAAATTACAGGTTTATCTTGTATTTTTGCCATAAGACTGCATCATTACAGGCACACAAATATATTTATACAATAACAATAGTTTGGAGACCATTTCCGCCTTGGCATTGCATGAAATTAAAAAACAATAAATCTCAAACATATGATGTGCGAAAATCAACAACAATGAACCTCCTCCATCTTGACACTTTAGTTCGCTGAACGTGTTTACTAAGTGATGAACAGTTACTGGAGTTAAGCCAAATTAATAAGTGTTAAAAGTTACTATGTAAGGTAGCTTTAAGTAAAATCTGTAACAGATTTGTGTATGTATTCTCACAATTCCATTTGACGTCCTTATGCACAATACGTAGGGCCAGTGACTTTTCGCGTAAAAATCGGAGCACACAGTATACTTCAATACTACATACACACCTCAGCTGTTGTTATACCTCCATTGGCTGCTGGTGCCGTGTCCGTCTTTGACCAAGCCACTCAGGACTAAGTAACTCCGACACTGGACTTTCGTGATTCGCGCGTAAACGGTTAACACGGGCCAGAACATTTTTTTAGCCAATCAAAGAAGTTGGACGACCCTATAGTGCTTTGGACTGTATCTTGTCTAGAAATCTTTTCGAGAAATATCACTGCCCCTAACAATACGTATTTTGTCTGGTTTATTATGTTGGTGCCTATAATACTTTTTAGGACGGCTAAGGTTAAGTAATGCTTTTGAATACGAACATTTACCGAAAACCTGCATGTTTGTTCAGACTGAATGCTTTACTGAAATATGTTGCTATTTATCAATATTGACATTTGTAATTAGAAGCATTCTCCACATGTTAATTCTCCGCTTCACAGTTACAATTACTGGACAAATTCAAACGTACATTTGTTTTCTGAAACACTCGTCTACAATGTAGTTTTCCTAGCAGTAAATATATTTGAAGAGCTTCAAAATATATATGTAAAATATTCGAATTATTTTATTTTAATTATGCATTGCTAAAGAAAATAATACATATTTGTGGTCCATGTCATACTCCCCCCCCCAAATAAATAGTCTCTTTAAATATATCCTACGAAACAAAAGGGCGTTATTTTGACGCACACGACAGCAATACTTTTAACACCTTCCGGTAGTTATGATATTGTAATTACGGTATATATTAGTGCACGTACCTGTCCTTATCTTTCACGGGGAATGTAAACATTGAAATCCCGTCAACTCCATTTACTCGTCTATTCTAACAGCTGATGTGCCAACACCGCTGGTAACCGACACATGTCATAGTCGCCACTAGTAAAACTTGAGCTGGGTATTCACAACTGCAACGATAACTCGCGTTGAGACAGGCTCGCCTTTAGCAGGACGCGAACGAACACGTGGGCGAGCCGCGAAGAGCCGACGCCGAGGTGACGTCCTGCTTTTTGCCGGCTGCGGAACTGGCAACACCGCACGGGTGGCGAGGTATTTCGTCTGCTGCGTCGCCTGCTATACCGCCCAGTCGAGAACACTAGCGCTCCTCTGAATCATTACAAGAACTAGGGGCAGCGGTGGCGTAGTGTCCAGGGCGCTCGCCTCCCACCACGGCGGTCCGGGTTTGATCCCCGGTGGGTTCACTCCCGGATTTTCGCATGTGGGAATCGTGCTGGACGATGCCGCTTGCCGGCGGGTTTTCTCGGGGTACTCCAGTTTCCCCCGCCCTTGCATTCCAGCGCCGCTCTATTCTAGGGTTTCATTTCTGTCATGCTCGGGGATGACGGTCACCTATGGGTCCCAGCTGGAAAGACCGTCACTCGGAGGGTGTCGCCTTGCCCTGGGTGCGCTCCCCACACGCCATTATTATTATTATNGCCTTGCCCTGGGTGCGCTCCCCACACGCCATTTATTTATTTACAAGAACTAACACAACAAACTGGCCGGGCTTTTTCCTATCCCACAGCCACTCTGGTGTGTATCTTTACTCAATGGCGTCGTGTATATTGTAAGGTAGTAGCACGGGCGGGATGCAGGTGGACCCGGAACTACTAGGATGGAGGGAGAGGGGTATTATAACTGGAGCGAGCAGGTCTGTAGGTTCGCTGGGTGCCGAGAGTCCCGTTAAAACACACTGCCCGGTCGCACCACAGCCTCGGGCGAGCCGGCGTTAGAGTCTGCGGCAGGCAGGCTCTTGTGATTTTCCTTTCGCAGGTCCCTCGCACAGACCACGACATCGCTTCAGAGCCCGTGGTGTTGAGGAGGGTTAGATCACGACAAATATGATATCATCACCCCCTAAACCCTGCTTTCTTAAGGGCGTTGGCCATGAAAAACAGCGTTATTTTATATTTGTATCATACATTGTTCAACTTTTAGACGTTATCAGTAGGGCCAGTGATATTTCGCAAACAGATTTCGAGACAAGATACAGCCCAGCTTCTTTGATTGGCTAAATAATGTTCTGACACGTGTTAACCGTTTGCGCACGAATCACGAAGGTTCAGTGTTAGAGTTACTTAGTCCTGAGTGGCTTGGTCAAAGACGGACACAGCACCAGCAGCCAATAAAGGTATAACAACAAGTGAGGTGTGTATATAGTATTGGAGTCTACTGTATGCTCCGATTTTTACGCGAAAAGTCAGTGGCCCTAGTTATAAGTAGTTGGTAAGTACTTTCCACGACAAAATTTTTTCATTTGCAACACCTGAAATGAAAAATTAACACGTACGTTAAGTGGTTAAAATATCATACACACAATCAGTTTTATTCTGAATTAGGGTGAGAAAGGAGATTAGGATGAGAAATATGTCCCTCATATATCACAGGGTTGAAGAACACCGCTCAACCATAATTTGGGACACCCGAATTTCGCGAAAAGGTTTCCGTGCTTGTTAGGTTTCAATACCCTACGGGTTCATCACCCGTTTTCTTTTGCTTATTGGTTGCGTGCCTTTGAGAGAAAATTCTTTCTTTTGTGGCCAATCAGAATTTAGGTTACTCCTGTTGTGTGCGTCTGCGTGATTCACGAGCAGACACTTAAGACATACCCGGCACTCCATTGGCTGATAACCAGCCAGTAACAAACTTTATTCAGTACAGTAAATGTGTCAAATGTGGTGCGAACCAATATGGCGTTAGTAATAAAAGAGCGAAAAGAGAGGCCAACAATAAAACCGTTCTCAAAATGGTGGATATGAATATCACAATTCTAGCATGTCTTGAAGGCCAATAATATAGGCTGTTCACGGTAAAGTGAGCACTTTCCAGATCCTGGTTACTTTTCCCTTCCAGCCGTTTTTAATGCTTTCACCACATTGTTTAAATAAATATTTCCATGTAAGTAATAAACACAGTGTGTATATTCCACCGTTCTTTGAAGTTAACGTCTAAGGCTCAAATAAAATAATATTTATTGACTGTTATTCCAAATGAGACGGCTTTCCACCAATCGCTCACCTGCTAGATGTTTTTGGTCACATTCCTCACGAACCGGGTATACCTGTGTTTCCCTGCGCGCGACATTCCACCAACCCAAGCTGCAGCCCGCGGTCACCTCTGCTTCTCAATCGCCGACCTTGGCGCCGTCTATCGTCTGGTCAGATCTCAGCCAGCCTCCTTACATAAAAAACAACCTTTCTGGCCGCCTCTCATCCTGACTCAAGCCGCTAGACGCTGTTCGCGGTAAACAGAGTACTTTGAAACACTGCTTAAGGCTGTTGTTGCCTGGGTGAGAATTATATATAGGGAAATGCATTCTAGTGAAATTCTGTTTTTTTTTAAAGCGAATTTTGAAGATATAAACTTGAAACAAAAGTCTAAGGGTGAGAAAAGACACACTCAAGAACTATATCGAGGCAAATGTAACAATTTGTGGAAAAAGGCTATACATTAATGTTACATAAGTAGGGCCAGTGACTTTTCGCGTAAAAATCGGAGCACACAGTAGACTTCAATACTATATACACACCTCAGCTGCTGTTATACCTCCATTGGCTGCTGGTGCCGTGTCCGTCTTTGAGCCAGCCACTCAGGACTAAGTAACTCCGACACTGAACCTTAGTGATTCGTGCGCAAACTGTTAACACGGGCCAGAACATTTTTTCTAGCCAATAAAAAAATCTGGACGACCCTACAGTGCTTTGGACTGTATCTTGTCTCGAAATATTTTCACGAAATATCACTGCCCCTATACATAAGGCTTCGAGAGCAAAGAAGCACAAATTAAAAAAAAAAAAAAAAAAAAAACAGGAACGCCAAAACCCCGAATTTCATTAACATGCATTTTCCTATACCGATTTCTCAACCAGGAAACAGCATTAAGGCTACCGCCTACCTGCATAGGTTATATACTTTTTCACGAGAAGCACGGGAGCTATAAGGGCGACACTGGCACGCGTTACAAGAGCGCCATCGCCGCTACGCGCAGGGCTCTGAACTGGCGTGCAGTGTTCTCGTAGTGCTGCGTGTAGCCTATGGCACTTTCAGCGGTGATCCCACAATTTCATTGACGACAAGTCCGTAGCAAAGTTCAGTACAGGCTCCTACCGTAGTTTGACTCGTGTGCGGCTAGTATGTTTTAAGACACGGCAGTCTGAAAATAAAGCCTTTAACAATATTGGAGGGCTCCGAAATAATATCGATAACATGCGTGGTAACTTAAGTACCATTCTTTACTCCTGTTGGGTGTGATGTCTTTTCGTAGGTAAATAAACTGGGGAGTGATTAAAAGTTTCGTCAATAAACCAGGATTTCAAACACTCTGCAACGCATTTCAAGCACCAGGCAGGTGGAAGTCTTCAGGCGACGGTATCCTTGTCATCTTGTGTTTATTTCTGTTTCTTTAAAACTCACTGTTAATATATATTACTCAAACCTTTTAATTACGAACAGAACTGCTTTACAAAATTACTGAAATATCGTATTTTCTCATGCGAGACTGGAAAAGTATAAATAATGAGGTAATCTTTCGATGATATTGGCATTAATTACTCATGTCAAAGAGACGTGAAAAGTTCCACGAACAAGAATAAACTCAAGACAACTGGGTTGTAACGCCTTGCTGTGTACAGTGCCACTCATAAATATCATTAACGTGCAACGCGACAACGGTCGTCGACACGAGAACTGAATGGGTTAAGAAGTAGCGATGTAGAGTTCCGGAAGCACGCTGCTAATAAACAGAATGATGTACATGAAGTATTAAAATAAAGTCCTTAACGTCTCGTCGACAGCGAGGTCAATATACGGAGAAAGTTGCTCATAGAAGAGGGGAGTTGGGAAGGAATGGCCTTTGTTAAGGCCATCGGCCTGATTTTGGGAAACCATGAAAAACCGAAATCAGAATGGCTGGTCCGGGAATCGAACCCGGGTCCTCCCGAAAGCGATTACAGCGAGTTACCACTGCACCAACCCGCTCGGTGTGCGCAGATATATTTGGCCGGTTCTTAACGTCGAGGTGTTGAGAGTCGATGAGGGTGAAACGAGGTGAGTACGGACCAGCGCCGGAATGCAAGGGCGGGGGAGACGGGACATCCCCGCCGACCAGCGGCATCGCGGGACACGATTCCAACATGCAAAATTCTGGGAGCGACCCCGTCTGGAATCGGACCCGGTTCGCCTAGATAGGAGGAGAGTATTCAAACCACTAAAACACCGCAGCCTCCGAAACCCGAACGAGGCAAGGAGTAAAAAGTTAACCGTTTCAGGAGTCCACACTTGATGTTTTTCAGCAGAACATGACTTCGGTGATGGGGGAGGTCAGGTGAATGATGCAGTGTTCTCGCTGTCAGTCAGGAGCCTCCAGCAGTTCGGGCGTTAATATTTGATGACGGGACGGGACTGCACTCACCTCTCCGCTCTGCGCACGCAAGCTCTCAGGCAAGGCTCACAAAAAAAAAAAAAAAAAAAAAAAAAACGTACTTTCAAGCTAGCGGTGGCGTCCAGAGCTATCTCGGGCTCAAATACAGAGTAGGCAAGCATACAGAAGTGAAATGGCATGGCGAGTATTATAGAAATGGAGTGATCTAGACAATTTCATTATTATCAATAATTTCATTACAATTTTAAAATAAAAATACTACGTTAATAAATTAACACAAATAATTTAAACCCCTTTGTTTAAAAATTATTATAGATTTAAATTAAATGATTTTTAATGTTGATTTAAAAATTTTATATACATCCTAAATTTAAAAATAAAAAAGACATCTCCTTTAGATTAATTTAAAAATCATATCATTCAACTTAAAACAAATAATCATTCCCCTTTGATTAATAAACAAATTATATGTTAGAACCTAAATTAAAACATTTACGGTAATGAATTCTAAAATTATTTTTAGAAATTTTTTTAATTTTAAATTTTTAAACTACATTTTTTTAATAAAATTTCTAAAATTTAAATCTTTAAATTATATTTTATATTTTACTAGTAAAAAAATTATGTAATTGAAATATATAAATTACATTACTAATAATAACATGGTTTTGATAACCCCTTTATTATACTCATGTAGCGGTTACTTTCATGTGGGCGTAAACATTCGCTGATTGGCTACGCAGAGTTCTGAGAAGGGCTTTGTACATATGCGCCGATTTATTGTTTCCAGAAAAGCGGCAAGTCTCAAACTTCCTGCTACAGCGCTCATATTTTCTTAAACATTATCTCTCTCTAGCCTTCCCGCGCTTTTCCTCCCTCTCTCTCTTACCGCCTCTCTCATACTGTTTGTTGTATGTTTGTGCATGTGGTTACGCATGCATCTAACACTTATTTAATGTAGGTCAAGGTTTTAAATATTTAAATATATATTTTTTTCTACTCAAATATTGCTTGCTCTTTATGGACATATAACGACCTGTAGGTAGGGACACCAAATTTCGCGAAAAGATTTGCGAGAATGTCAGATTTCAATACCTTACATGTATATCAGCAGTTTTATTTTGTTTATTGGTCGTGTGTCTCTGTGAAAAAACATCTTCTTACCTTGTTGGCTAATCAGAATTAGGTTACTTCTGTAGAGCGCGTTTGTGATTCGCGAGCAGACACCCAAGATGCGCAACACGTTAATTAGCCCATCAAGAAAGTTGATCTGAGGTAAGTTGTTATGAAATACAACTGGTCATTAAATATTTTCGCGAAAATCTGTTGTCCCTACCTGCCAGTTAAACGAGATGTATATTTGAAAAAAAAAAAACGAGGAAGGCAATTTACAATAACTTAGAAATACTTAACATAAATATAAGTTGTGAGCAACCACTGTTTATAAACCCAGGGGATGACGCCCCTGTTAGCCGACCGCCCTTCTTTCACCCCCCCCTCACCCATCACATATGTGCTCGGCGCCTATGACCTTGCGACTGACTGGCTATCGATTGCTAAGGAAGAACATCTATTGGCTAGGCTCCCGGCTGGCAAGTCGAGTTACCAGTCGCTGATTGGCGAGCGACGTTTCGACACGCTGTTAACCAGCGACAGACCGTTTCGCTTCTGTATTCTCGAGTGTTCCGCCTCCACGACGCGTGAGCGTGTCGTCCCAGCCAGCAAGACCTAAGAGGATCCTGGTATACGCGGTTCACGGTAAACTGAGCAATTATGAAATATATTTTGAAATATGCCATTGCCCGCTAGATGCATACACGCTACCGTGACACGCAGCAAATTAAGTAAAATAGTTCTAAATCTGGACGTTCCATTGCGAGTGTAATTTTTAAATTTTTTCTGCAAAACTAGTTGGCGGTCTTTTTCTTTGTACACATCAGAGTACAAATTGGAATAATAGTGAGATATTTACGTCACTAATAATTTCCTGTTTTCACTTAACTGACGCATGTATAAAGCCTCGAGGCATGCGGGAGTGTGAATTCTCAAATGTCGGAAGGATACAAAACTGACAGAAACATGGACCCTATTAGCACTTATAATAAAAAATTAATAATGTTTTATTTATACGGAATACCGTTCAACTTGTAGACATTACATGTAAGTAATCTTCCTTAGCACGAAAAATTGTTTTATCCCATAGTTTTTTTATTATTGTAAAACCACAATTTTAGTGTTTTTGGAGACATGCTAATAAAATAACAGAAAACATTTACAGAAAATCGAGCAATGATGACTGAAAGGTAATGTCTTAATTAATTTTAAGGTGTGATTAGCAAAATTTATTTTACGAAAAAACAACAGACTACAACGAATCAAATATGTGCAAAAATTTCCTTAGATTGAGAAATATTTACAAAANTTTAAAGACATCTTGAAGTAACTCGTGGTTATCTTAATTTAATGTGAATTATCTCATTTCGGTATGTGAGTATGTTTTTATACTTGAATGCCACAAAAACACTAAAATCGCAATTTTTACACGCCACGGAGCAAAACTATGCGGTATTATTTTTTTTATGTGAGGAAATCGTACTTGTAAGCAATGTGCACAAGTTAAACATTATTTAGTAAACATATATATATATATATAAAAAATGAAATTTTCGGCTACCAGAACACTTAAGCAGGGCTTCGAAAAGTGCTGTTTTTACGGAGGACGGCCTTTGGAAGTAGGCGGCCACTGGAAGCGACCAATATTCGTCTCGTCATCGAATCCCGGACTTGTTTTCGGGTCAGCGCCAGCCGACAGGCCTCTGCTTCCATCGCAGGCGTGTTATCTCCCTCAGGCCGTTCTGGCTGTTACCGTTATGATGTTCCCCACTCGCCTGGTGCACCCGGCGGAGTCTGCCTCTCCGTACACTACTTCTTTTTATTTTATTTAACACTTTGAGTATCGCCGCCACCTAAATTCAACCACAGAGTCCAGCCACTTGTTCCGGCAACTCCAGCCACAGAATAGCCAAGTATGCAGAAACGAAGTGGCGTTCGCAATTCCTTTGACGCAAGAGAACTACTGCACGTTATGGAATATTCTCTATTGGCCTGACTGCACTCTGGCTAGTTAGTAAACAGGTGCTGATTGGTGAACGACGTTCCGCCATGTTGCTGGCAGGTGAGGCTATTTTGCTGGCGTGTGCTGCTGGAGTTTACGGAACAAGCGGCTATATCACCTCTTTATTCTTAACACTTCGAGGCGAGCAGACATTTACAAGCCAACCAAGACAAGTTATAAGCGAGTTACTTATATCCACCACTGCAGGAACACAGGTTCTATTGGCCTCCGTGCTCCCACTCACTGCCGTCCTATTGGCCGACATGACAGTGGACACGCCTACTGCGCTCGACAACGTTCATTATTGGCTGGTCATCTGTCACTAAGGCGCTGAGTTGGTTTTGTCCCAATAAACTGTATTTATACGTGTAAGATGTTTTACTATCACACCTGTCCTTTCGCGGAGATGTAACAGAAATATGTTTGTAGTCAGGAAAGTTATTGTTACTGAGCTGTAGAGTTCTTTTAAGATTCTGTTAAACGCTGGCAGTTCAACGACTGTGTGAAAATGCTAGTTTTATTTTCAATGACAAAGAAATTTTCGAAATATTTTGGCTCGAGCTACACTCGAGCGTGGCCCTTAGAGTGTTAAGTATTCTATGCTCCAGCCGCACTCTCCAGCAATATGGCGTCAGTGGTCAGCAACATGCCTGGAACGAAGTTCACAAATCAGCGCCCTGGTAATACACTTACCAACTGGTAGCCCAGCCAACGGCGAACAGAGCCTTTCATAGAACGGGTGCGCCTAACATAAAATTAATCACCACGACATTTCGCTTCAATGTCCTTGTCTATTCCGCGATTAAACACACCTATAAGGAGTTTGCCGTAATATTACGCCATCCGCATTATTTGAAGAAGCTGGAAACGTAATATTACGTCACTAGCAGTTACCATCAATTCTCCGAAGTTGACCGAAAGTATTCCGCGATATGGACAGATGCCTGTTTTTCCTCTGCCTGTCGAACAGCTGCCTGTTGGCCAGCCGACCTGTCGAATGGCATACTGTCGGTAAGTTTACCTGTCAAATAGCTGACTGACGGTAAGTTGACCTGTCGGATAGCTGACCATTAGCCAGTTAGCTCTAGAACAGATGACTATCGTTAGCTGCATTGTGGAACAAATGCCTTTCTATCAACTGCATGTCGGCCAAACGAAGGTAGGTTTTGTGCCTGTAGAACAGCTGACTGTCGGCAAGTTGATACATCCCCAAATGAACAAAGACAAACATATATACTATGTCACGTAGGTAACAACAGCAGTATGGGACAAAGCGTACTTGACATACTGGCTGACAACCGGCCAGTTATGAACACTGTGCAGAGCAGTGCAGTATCCCGTGTGCAAGTCGTACCAACAGGAAGGCGATAAGTGGAAAACAAACACAAACAGAATAATGTTTAGGGAATGGCATGTGATTTACTTCTTGCTTATCTTGAAATCATATAAACATCTACCTACGTCATATCGTCAACTGAGCTCGTTTTGTCAGGATGTACTCAATGCCATTTGCATACAACTCAAACTGCATATATATATATATATATATATATATATATATATATATATGTTCTCTATGTGCCTCCCAAATTTGATGTTGGGATGGCAATGGGTTCATTGGATATTAAATTTATATGTATGTAATAGGTCTGACAACTGCTGATTACTCTATTCTTTCATAAATACACTTTTACAAAATATAGAAAGCAAAAATAAACATGAAACTATGAGTATTGATTCTGAAAAATGTATATTAGCTTAAATTTACAGGTTGGCTATTTTTTTGGCTTGGCAAGTAATGTGAGCAGTCAAGAGATTTGAACGGCTAACATCAAGGTCTTGAGAGCTGAGGCAAATAGTGTGGATCAAAATAAAAGTTATATTTTGTTCGTCTATCTTCCTATGGAAGAAGCTGTGAGATCAGTGAATATAAATTTGCTCACCACATATGATAAGCAAATTGCCTAGCTAACTTGACTTCAGTGGAGAGGGAGAAATTCTACTGTGTCCACACAATGAGTAATCTGNTATATATATATATATATATATATATATATACATATATATATATAGAGACCAGAAAAATTCGTGAGTTCAATGACCTGCAGGCTAGACTCTCCAGTCTTATGCACAAATATGCCGATATCAACTGCACATAGGTTGTATGCTGTCACAGTAGAAGGTGACGATTGGGCCAGCCTTCTTCAGGAGATGTCAAACACCGCGTGGACCAATGGCTGAAGTTTTATTAACACACGTGTTTCGAATTCTAGCTTGTCCCGAAATGAATACGCGAACTTCTTAGATCTCTACATATAGAAATTCCAGTTTTAATAAGAAACCACTTGACGTAAGATTTGAACAATTTTTTTTGCAGATTGGTGTGGCTATACCTACAGACGCCTGATTTTAACGAAATATTTATATTCACTTTTCAGGGTAAACTTCGATAGATTTCGTGATAACATGCAACTTTCCTTTAGTCAGTGGGCTGCATGTTATTGTGAGAAGAAGTTTTCTTACTCTAATGGACCAGTAAGAGTTTAGTTTTTCTGATAATGAACGGCTGTGATGCGTAACAAATCAAATCAACCAATCAAGAAAGTGGATGTGTGGTTAAGAGATTTGAAATACACATAGTTATGAAATCTCTGCGCGAAATCCGGTTTTCCCTACAAATAATACACTGAGAACGTTATTACGCAGTCCAACACAGTAACGAAAATCGCGTTTTTTAATGTTTAATTTAAATAGTGTAGTTAACTTATCTTCGTTATTGAAACGGTGTACAAACAATCAAATTACTCAGCAAAATCGCTTATTACAGAAAAAAAAAATAAAAAAAAAAATAAAAATTTGGATATGATTTATTACGTCGTCGGAAATCAGCTAAAGATACAATTAAAATAAAATCATATAACAAAAACCAAGAAGAAAATAAAAGGTTGCACAAAAGTAAACAATTCCTACAGCTGGTAGTCGACAGAGAATGTAAGATAGATATACACGAGTGCCAACGTAAAATAAATGCACAAAAGTAAACCAAATTCCTACATGTTTTCTGTTATCCAAACAGCTGATCCTAGAAACTCACCCTCCCGTACCTGATCCACAAGGGTATAACGGGAGAAACCATTCAGAGCTTACTTAAGTACACTTAAGTACTTAAGAGCGCACCTCAGATCAGGATTTTACCAGGCATATAATTGTCACTTCAGACATTCACGTCAGGTATCAGGACGTGGAGGTGCGCTCTGCCAGGCATTAATTCAGTACACGTCGGTTGGGAGTCAGATCAGTAACTCCTTAATTGAGAGCAGTTGAATGCTCTCAATAGAAAGAGAAAACGCTCTTTCCGATCACAGTGGGTGGAGGTTCTCCATCCGAGGGTGGTTCCACCTCACCTATCAACAGCAATACACGGAGTTGAATCCGTGCATGCCACCTTGATGGGGCCGAGTGCTATCCTCACTCTACAAAACCCGCTTTGTGAACGAGTCCTCTTACTGGGCGGACCAGACCGTCGATCCTTCGTTAGCATGCATCAACCCTTTGAAACTCAGCCTGTGGCAGGTCAGCACGCTTACGTTCCACGGCAGCTGCTACCGACTTTTTCCGGCACAACAGACCCAGCCCTCCAGGCAAACACACACCTCCAGATCTCCTTCTAAGCAGAAGGTTCAACCAATGCCACCCAGAGTCCGACCCGCGATCAGCACGGCCTAAGCCGGGGCTTTCACACTGATCCCCTGGGTACCCACAATTTTCAGACATGCACGCTTGAGTTATCACCCAGGGAGGCCCAGCCCTTCCAGGACGCCAGACAGCCCCTTCACTAGAGCTCAGCCACCCCGAGATCAGCCCGATTTGTCAGATCGAGCCTCAGCTGGGGGATGTGCAATTCGGTTCGCGGGTCTTCACCGCATGGCGAAGAATATATACAGTCACTGGAGACTGCACATAACCTCGCCGTAACTGATTATCTGTGCACAGACAGGCCGTTACCGCCTTCAGTCGCCCTCACTCCGTTAGCCATGGTGTGGCCACCATGTTACCAGCCCTTACCGCGAGGAGGTGGAGATGGACTTGAGCAGTGCTAGGCTATATATTCGCATCACTGCTCCATTTAAGGAGTTGAGTCGGCAGCCTTCACAGCAGCAGGGGAACGCCCACTCAACAATGAGCGGGCCCCACCGGAGCTCACCAACGCGGGCACCCAGTCGACCTGAAGCCGAAAAGAGCACCGCACACCAGCTCGCTCTTACACTTACGCCGGCCACTTACTGCTAGAGCTTGAGCCGGGGGATGAGCCGACGAGAGCAGACATTCCAATAGTCACGTCAGCTCAACCAAGTAGCCAGGACCTAGTTCCCCCCCTACACACACAGACCGGATCACAGTCTGGCTTTCAGGGCACCTGGTCCCTTCACCTTACACCCTTTACAGGCTGGTTGCCGGACCCACAGCCCAGCCCCAACCCGGCCCCCCAAGGGACAGTTCTAGGGTACAGCTGGTAGTCGACAGAGAAATCACGACAGAAAGATCACGAGTGCCAACGGAAAATAAATAAAGATTGAAACGCGGCTAGCAAGCTGCCCGCCTAACTAAAACTTGCGGAAGTACGTCACCGAGAAAGCGATGACACCAGGGACTGCGAGAGGCGTAGCGATACGACGCGATCGCTCTGCCACGTTGCGTAAAACACGCGCGTGCGATGTCTAGTGTCCTACGCTGTGTCGACTTGACCAGCTGCCTTTCACTCGTGACCGAGTTACTGCCACAGAGCAATTACATTCCATTCACGGTTTCTTCAAAATTTCCTGCTATTCCTCCGCCTCGTGCAAACAAAGCTTAACCAAATCTAGAAAATTACACCAAAAGGATAACGCACAGCATTCGTGCGCACTCAGTTTAACAATATTTTGCATGAGGAACTATTTCTTACAAGGTATTACCAACACAACCAAATTTTCCCTGTTTTCGTTCGTGTTAATTATAAATTAAATATTTAAACGTATAGTTAAAGTACAAGTAAAAGTTTAATTAAATACAAACATAAGTATTAAACGCCTGTGACACACGACATATTCAGGAAACTACCAAAAACGTACTACGTGGGGTGATTTTTTCAAATGTTTGATTCATCAAGTGACAAGTTACCGCGGATAGACTACGGTAAGGGTACACCATCTCAGCATTTGTCTGGAGAGATTTCGGGAAGAGCGGGAGTAGAACCCGGGTCCTCACCGAGTGGCGGTCCAGCGCGCTAACCACCGCGACGCCGCTCACGCAGGCGGAAGCAGTTCCAAGAAGCGCTTCCTTGCTCCAGCGCGCCGGGTAATAAGGTCCACTCCCCCGGCGGGGGAGCCCGGCCGGCCGACCTAACGGCACGCGCAGCGGTCCAGCAGCGGTGGCGGGAGGTCGCTGGAGAAGGATCTTGCGAACCCTGACCCCGGAGTGACATTTCCACTGGCGTGTCATCGCCCTCGCCGCCGGCTGCCGAGACACTCGCCGCCGTAGTCCGTTCACGGTGCGGTCCACTCGCAGATTCTTCTCTCTTATTCAGTCATACCTGGAGACGCAGGAATTTAGCGGATTCATCTCGTAACAAGCTAGACTCCACGATCCTTTGTGCACTCGAACCTCGGTTAGTTTTTCATTGGTAGGGCCAGTGACTTTTCGCGTAAAAAATCGGAGCACACAGTAGACTTCAATACTATATACACACCTCAGCTGTTGTTATACCTCCATTGGCTGCTGGTGCCGTGTCCGTCTTTGACCCAGCCACTCAGGACTAAGTAACTCCTACACGGAACCTTCGTGATTCGTGCGCAAACCGTTAACACGGGCTAGAACATCTTTTAGCCAATCAAAGTAGTTGGACGACCCTATAGTGCTTTGGACTGTATCTTGTCTAGAAATATTTTCGCGAAATATCACTGCCCCTATTCATTGGCTGATGTTTCAGTTTTACCTCAGACCAGGTGGCACGGGATTTGGTTCTGGTTTCCTTGCAGGGACGACCAGTCCAACGAAAAGACATAGTAAATTCAAGCAAGCAACACGTGCCGCTTATTTATTGTACGTAGCAACGACAAACTTAAAATATAGTAGGAACATGCACACAAATAGGCCTACCGTAACTTTTATCCCGCTCATATTTATATGCATCGGTACTTACTGTTTTGTAGGTTTATTTAATTACTTATTTAAATTTATCTGGTTGGGCTTAGTATTTTGTTGGGGTTGTGGCAAACATTCAAATCACAGAAATGTAAGCACGTTGCACAATTGCGTTGCACAATTGTGTTTCGAACACATAGGGCAAGATTACAGCAATGTGATAAACAGACGTAACTTTCAAATAATTAATTTCATATTAAAAACACTCCACGGTTAAAACATATACATTTCATACTTCCGATATTTGCAATCACACACACACACACACACACACACACACTGGTCCAACTTAATGTAATGGCAACAATATTCTTTCACACACACAGCGGTCACGACGCACTTTACAGTATATTTACTCCTGCCTTAGAAAAACATATTTATCACTACATCGTAACTTGCCTACGCAGGTTTAAGAAACACGAGTACGAACTTGACGCTTCGTTCAGAAACACGCCACGCCATGTCGGCGTCGTCAGTCGCCACTCCTGCCAACTTCGGATTTGTAACCGTCCCGCCATCACACCTAAATATATTATTATAAGTATTAAAACAATAAAATCTCGTTTTAGTTATAAATTACACATTCAAAAATCATAATTGCTGCTGTAATAAGTATGAAATATACTAAAATTGAAAATACGTATAATTTTCCTGCTACTACAGGTGCTGCGAAACTTCCCGAGAGAGAGAGAGAGAGAGAGAGAGAGAAAGAGAGAGAGAAATAAAGATATAGAGATAAAGAGAGAAAGAGAGAGAGAGAGAGAGAGAGCGAGAGAGCGAGAGAGAGAGAGAGAGAGAAGCTCCGCTCCGCCTATCGAATTTTCTTCCTTGGACAAAAAAAAAACATCATGTCACTAGGGCCTACGCACGGTAATTTGCGCTGATATTTTCAACTGTAACAATGAAATATGTTTCCTTCTGTGCTACCTAAAAATTCAAGTATATCAATAGGCAACGTATAATTTGCAAATAGCAAACAAAAACTAGGTTAAAACAATATTTATCTTACTTGCCGTTGCCAACACATCGCTGCTCTCTCTGTTTTTAATTAGTATTTAATACGAAATAAATATTACAAGTTATAAAATACGCTAAGTTAAATTTTCATTTATTAAAAAAATACAGTACTTTAAAGTTAAGCACAGTGTTACATATTTGTAGTATACAATATATATATATATATATATATATATAACCAAAATTGGCATGTTACGCCTAGGGTGATTTTTCTAAGGTTCGTTTCAAAACTTGCGAAGAAACCACGAATGGACTATAATCTTTTGAGAACTGTTCAGCGCACTAATAGAAGAACGCCGAAGTAAAACGATTGTTGAGCCTTTCTTGCACTTAACCGCACATTGCTCAGTTCTAGTACGTGCGTTCCTACCCATGAACCGACACTCAGACCAGGATTATATTACAGAGTAGATAACTGCACAGAGAAGAAATGGCGCGCGGCGGTTCCTTTGAAGTGGTCGTACCAATTCACTGATTGGCTTCTGGGAACGGACTTAGCCTCTGATTGGCTACTGCGAGCTGAGAAAGGTTTTTCCCATTGGCTGGGCTGTCGGCTGGCGAGCACGTTACAAGGCGCTTTTGATGAACGACTTTCCAACCTTTTGCCGGCCAGTGGCGTCATTTTAGTGGGGTTGTGCGTCTGTAGTTCGTGGTATTAGCGAGTGATTCGCCTCTGTATTGTTAAGTACTCTGTGATCGCGTTATTTCAGGTTACGCTTAACGCAATACGCGCAAGACGTTATGCGAACCGATTGAGCTTGGCAAGTGTATCTCAAGGACAGCTACGAAATTCTTTTGATTTTAAATAAAAATTAATTTCTCCCCTGATCATTTAAATTGTTTACTATCTATCTTTCTAAACATGTAGCGGTATAATGCGATCTCTCAAGTTAACGATTGCCGGGTGATGGAATGTGTGCTGCTATAATTTGCGTGAAAGTTGCTTTCTGTACCGGATTGCAAATTGCACCACCTAAAAAGGAGTATGTACTTGTTAATAGCTCCCTGCTTGCGTTCGTGTAGCATGTTAGGTCACACATTTAAATTATGAGTTCCAGTGCTGCAGTCGCGTAATTTTTTGAGAAGCGCTATACTTGAGTTAAAAAAACCGGTCTAGTGAACAACTAGCTGCGTTTTACTGTTTCAATCATTAAAAAAATTTAGGTGTTGCAGCAAACAAATTTTATGTTTGGGCGTTATACCGATACAAGTACATACGCACTCACACCACGGTACCAGTGAAGAACTTGCGTTTTCCTGAGAATTAACATAAGCTGTTTTGGACTACTTACTTATAGGATGTTCACGGTAAACTGACCATTTCCGAAAGCCTTGTTTAAGCTCTATTTAAATGCACATTGTACACCAAAGGTACGATTAACATTGCCCTTGTCAAGATCTCTTTATTCATGCGTAATTCAAGTGCAACTGTGAAGTTATCAGAAAGGTATCAATTTTACAAACGTTCTAATTTTTAAATTTAAATAATTTTTTTTAATTTTTCTTTTTTTCTTTATTTTAGTATTCTACGCTAAAGCATGAAACTACTTTCCCTCTGCCGTTACCAACTTTACTGAGCACATGCTAGCCAGTGTGCCAGCTAAAATACATGCAGGTAGAGACAGCGACATTTTTCAAACGTAGATTACAAAAGTACTAAGTTAACCCTAAACAACATATGAACAACTGATTAAAAGAAAAATGCTGTGTTTTACATGTAAGGGACATCTTTTTACCTGAGAATTGTTCTCATGCTGAGCATAGTTAAAACCATAAATCCGTCTCTTGCTTGGCACGACCTGTATATAAAACACTATAGCTGAATAGAGTTATTTTTAACCAGTTCAGACCGTATGCATGTTGTTGTTGCTATGTAAAGGAAGTGAACGTATGGCCAATAGTGTGAATTGCTGCCAGTTTATTCTGGATGCTTCAGAAAACAAACATTACAAGAAAACCTTCGTCAAGTGGGGCTATCATAATGGTCACCAAGGTTGTATGTAAGAAAATATTGGTAATCATGTTAAAAATATATTAAGTAACTTATTTTATGTATATTTGTTTAATTCACAAAATGACACCGTCCAAGACTGAAACGGATGTGCATGAAATCAATTATTTTAAGTAGTAAAAATTATCAATAATATTTACAACAAGTGTTATTATTATGATCGACTTGCTTCGCAAAGTTTTTTATGCACAATATGCTGTCTGAAGAATCCTAAATAAAAAAAATTAAATTTTTATTAAAATGCATACCTATTTATTAATTATTTTAAATAATTAAATAAATAACCGAGCATAGTATTTTACAGCGTTACAATTATATGAATTCTTCTTATATTTGCAACATAAAACGTACTTTTCTGACAATTTTGTGTGTGAACCAGTGCTCCACTGGTAGGCACACCACACTTCGGTTACTCTGCTCGGCAGAGGTGCTCGATACTTCCCTCCCCCTGCCTCCCCCCAGTGCTACAGCCGGATATGGCGTGGCCCGAGGCGGGCCTGGTACATGTGACAGGCACCGCTGTTAAGCTGACCGCACAGCTCACCCGTCCGCAGTGCAGACACGCTTTGAACTGGCCGCTGCGACTCAGTGCAGACACGCTCTGAACTGTACAACCTATACACTTTAAAACCTAAACAAATATGGCTGCCTCCTGTTGGCTACATATACATTTTTCCTGGTGGCGATATCGATTATTAATACACTGTCGTCACCTAGGTAACCTAAAAGTCAACATATGGAATGCAAGATGGCGCCCTTCAGCAATGTGTAAACAAATGAAACGAGAACACCAAGATGGCTGCATATGATAGAACTAGTATAGGTGAGGGGTGGTGGGGTGGAGACCTGCCGACAAAACAGGCAACAAAAATTGGTGGTGGGGGTCAGTCGTCTGCTGGGTGAGGTGCTAGGGGAACCTCCGGAAATGTAATTTTTTAAAGAAATTTTTAATAATAATTATTCAATAATTTTAAAATAATAATTAAATAATTTTAAAATAATTTAAGAATTTTTAAATAATTAAATAATTTGTTATTAATTAAATAATTTTTTTATAACTTTTAAAATATTTTTTTGGGATTTTTGGTTTTTAAAGGGCAAATGTCACCAATGTCAAGGTCAAAGGTCAAGGTTACAGATATCCAACATGGTGGTTGGGTGATGTCACTGTTTGGCGACTGGCTGGCGCTGGCGCCAGGGGCTAGTTTTGTCCCATTTAAAATACATTAAGCTCGAATCTGCCAAACATATGTACTCATCATAATATATAGAAATTAATAATAAGAAAAAATGTTAGTTACAAAAAAAAATTATTTTTAGCAAAAAATGTCAGAATTTACATCAGTTTTGATTTGCAAACAATTAATTTCATATATAAAAATATAGTATATATTCACAATTGTAACATGACCATACAAAAAAATTTAATCATTATGTTTTTAATTAGGACAGTTATTTCCAACATAAAAAAATAATTTTAGTACACTAAGATTTATTATTATACAATAAAACACATTTACAAATATAATTTATATATTAATTAAAAAAAAATTGACAATCGACATTTCTTACTGTGATCAATAATTATTGTTTTTACAGGATGTAGAATCAAACCAGTGTACTAGTATGTACTGCAGTAGAATATACATACAATTATGTTAATTTTAAGTTTCCTTCAATTCCCTTTTTACATATTGAAACGTGGTAGAAATCAGCTGGAAATTTCTCTTTACTTTTTCAAACATTTTATTTAAATAAATTAAGCATAAATAACATTCTACGTTTCGATATCATCCTATCCATTTCCTACCACGGCGTCACGAACTCTTAAGTAGATTAGATTAGAGTAAATTATATTGTATGTTCTGTTTGTAGTATTTTTACAGCAACTGCATAATTACGTACAACCCAAAACAAATAATCTACCGTGGAAGAACACTTAGGTTTTCCTAGTTCAATATATTTGCATTTCAATTTGTTTCTATTGCTACTATAAATGCAGTGTTTTTGAATTTTCAGTCTTTACAAATAATTTATTGTAATGAACGATTCACGCCACACAGTGTTAGCGTTAGGGACTCGCAACCTCAAGAAAGGCTGACGTGTTCGCGTACCGCCACGAGGCGTCTGCCGCGCTCGTATGTAAGACACCTTTGTACACGTCAGCGGAAATGAAGTTCATGCATGGCCCGCAAGGCCACTGCAAACACACAGCACAGCGTTTGTTCGGCCCACCGTGCCCGACGACTGCACGCAAGCAATTGGCAATTCCTTATACTTAGCTTCTCCATCTACTATAATTCCTTTCAAAAAAAATTTCCTACCTTAGCGAAGATGTTACGAGTTATGATCTGGCCTAAGCTGAGCGGCCTGCCTGATCACACCTTTACACAATTATCCAGGACACGGGCCGTGATTGGTGAAATTAGTTATGAAATCGCAAATCACAGAAACCCCCTCCACCGGCCAGTAAACGGGGATGACGCAGCCCATATAGGGCAGCGTAGTTCGTGGGCGGTGCCTTTGTCGTCGGGCCATTGGAGCGAGAAGACCACGGAAGATGGGTGTGTCCGGCCGTCGACTTCCGCCATATTAATCAGCCTCACGAACAAGGTGGGGACTCACCAATTAGACACTACTCAGAATGTGGCTAGTTAAATCTTTATAATTTAATACTAATAAATATTTCAGTATTTTTGTATTGCTCCCCGTCCATAAGAATCATGTCTATATTTAAATAACATTCTATAATCTTAATGTTAGATAAACCCCCTTCATATAGTGTTCAATACATTACTCTTATCAATAACTTGATACTCCCCTATAACCCTTTTTTGGTACGAAAGATATCATAATGGTTCTTTAAAAATTGCTTTTCTTTTTGTGTGATGCACACAATTTTCCTTGCACCTTACAAGAGTTTGAAATCAGGGTAATAAATTTTTCTTTCTAGACGAAAATATTTCTTTTGGGGTTGATAAAGGCAAGGAGTGTAGTATCACAGTATATATATAAGTTTCATACACGTAGAACATACTATAAAAACTAATTTAATTATTTAATTTTTTAAACTAACCTTTTGATATGCAAATTAATTAATTTAAAAACAGCACATAAAAGAGCTTACGAAGATAATTAAATATATACATGTATAAAATACAGAAAATCCTGCTTCAGTTAGGGGCTACCATTTCTATCATTTTGAGGATCCAAAATAAGATTTTCACAAAGATAAAGCACAATATTTCACTTGTATGTGTTACCCGCACATGTGTCTGTTAGGCAAGGCTACTGTTATTATTTTTTTAATAAGGACATTACACGAGATCGTAGAGCGCACATCCGTGACAATACAAGCGCATCGCTGTGTCTGAGCTTGTCTGGAGATTCCGAGACTTGTCCAGGGCATGCAGTGTTCTCCAGAAGGCTGCACTCTCGCAATTGTTAAGGGTAATCTTGATCAAAGCGAGTCCTTGGTATTAAATGAAGGAGTTGCTCACAGCGAGGTTACAACGGCAGCCAAGTGGAAACATATTCAAGGACTAGGGTATTCTGCCTTGACCAATTTCGCCGTCAGATGTGAATCTACTTAAACAATGCGTGGCATCTTTTCCCAAAACGCACACCTAAAAATTTTTCAAAACAATCGAAAGTTTGTAAAGTGTGCAAGTCAGTAATGGGTAGATACAATATCATTTAAAATTATAAAACGGCGCAATTATCTACACCACACTCACATACTTACTCAAGCAGATTTTATTTTCTCATCCGCCACTGCCACATTTCTCCTGTTCTTCTCGGCCAAATGGAATGAACCCACCAAAGTGCTACATGTTTACATAACTTATAGGTAGAAACCTGCAAAATTCGCGTTATTATTTGAGGACACTTTGAACTTAAAACACTTATTTTGCAATACGTGTGTCATTGGACCATTCTTTATTTGGCACGAGTAATGTAAGCGAGTACGTTCCGGCATGCCAGCGAGCATTAGCAGTCTTAGTGCCATACGAATAACCTGGAAACGGGTTCTGGAGAGATGCACACTAATCGCAGGCAACCTTTAACGTGGGAAACTGTTCTCCTTGGTTCGAGACCTGCCGAAGGCAAGTAACACGTAATTAGGGGTAATTGTAATTAGGGGTTATTGTAATTAGGTGTAATTAAAGCACAATGATCAATTGCATAACAAATAAGTACATGTACCGAGACAGTTATTACACACTAAGTACACATCCTACCCCGAACACTGCTCATGTGCAACTGCGGTGTAAATCGCCAATATGTGTGTATTATATGCCCGCCATCTTGGATTTCCACCATAAAACTACCATTCATACCAGCTACAGCATAACATCAAAGAGATAGGCACAATAACGCCTAAAACCTTCATATAAGCATAGTCGGACACGATTTCCTACCCGTTAAATATATAGCCACATAAATCATAACATAAGTATCAACCTTGATGACGAATAGGGTGCTAGATTCAATAACACCTTAAGTCCTCTTATAAGCATAGTTGCTCAACATTTCCAAATGGTTTAAGATACAGACACCAAATTCATAACATAGACATTAACCCCCAACAACAAACAGGACTGCAGGGTCAAGAATGCCTTTGGCCCTCTTATAAGCATAGTTGACCACCATTTACCATCCACCAAAGCTACACTCACGAAATTCATAACATAGACTTTACCCCCAACAACATACTTGACCACAGGGTCAAATAAATCTTAATCCCTCTTAAAAGCATAGCTACCTGCCATTCCTGAACTGTTTAAAATACAGACACCAAATTCATAAAATAGACATCGCCCCCAACGACGAACATGCCCGCAAGGTCAAGCACATCTTAAACCCTCTTATAAACACACTTGCCCAACATTTCCCATTCACTAAAGCTATACTCGCCAAATCCATAACATAGGCATCACCCCTGGTAACGAACAGGGTGGAGGGGTCAGTTAGTACTGAAGACCCAATATAGGCATAATAAGCCACCATCAGCTGTCCACCAAAGCTATAGCCACCATATCATAAGCATAGTTTACCGACACTTCCCAACCGCTGAAGCTACAGTCACCAAACATTTACTCCCTTTTAATATTCGTAAGCGATACAAAACTGATGACATATTGGGAGACGCACTCTCGTAATGCGGGCTTGCAAATATATTTTTAACGTATAAGTCAATACCCTATTACATTGCTAGCTGCAGTGTTATGTGAAAAAAAAAACATGTGTGTGTGTATAAGTGTGTTTGCATGCGACCGAGACCACATTTTGTTCTAACGATCGTCGAAGCTGCGAGACCCACCCAACTAAGGAACACCCGTCAGGGAGGGCGTAGGCAGAGAGGCCATGCGCTTCCAAACTCCACCGATAGACAGTACCACGATCACCCGAAGGGTTCCACTACAGAACGAACCTTCATCAAGAACACCTCACATTATGCGAGTATATCCATTCGTCAAAACCAAAACGCTCAAGCATCCCCATTTCAATAAAAGACAGAATACAACTATTGTTAAAAATAAAAAAAAATCCTTCATACACCATACCACACTTCAAACTAAACGAACAATACTGTACATACCAAATAAAAAAACCATCATTAGCATCTATTACATCATATAGACACTGGGGCGAGGAGCAGTGAACTTACGAGAATATTGTATCTGTGCACCATCCCGTTTCCATTCAACCATAATGTGTCTGGAAATCAACTAGATCAAGGGTCGCAGGTGTAGACCAGAGTATTGGCGGACATATTGGTTCTACTACACATCTAGAACATAGATCTCAGGTTTGGACCAGTACTAAATATCTTGACACATTAGCATTGTATTATTTTATGCACTCGGTGAAGGTATTCATGCATTCGTACTCAACATACCCGATTCCAGATCGTCAATGGTTTATATCACCCAGCAGACGATTGACCCCCCACCACCAATTGCTATTGGCTGTTTTGTCGGCTGGTATCCACACCCACCACCCCTCACATATACTCATTATATCATATGCAGCCATCTTGGTGTTTTTTTATAATTTTATGGGGATTTTATAATTGAAATTTTTGGAATTTTTGGGGTTAAAGGTTATTCAAGGTCACGGGTACAGAGACAAGGTCAAGGTTAAAGGTCACCTGAATCCAAGATGACGGTTGGGTGACGTCACTACAAGGCGGCCGGCCGGTGTCAGGTTCCAGATTTGTCCCATTTAAAATACATTATGCCCGAATCGGCCAAACCTATCTACTGATTGTGTAGTTTACTTGCATCCTTTGGTAATATACTTGACAGATTCGGACAGGCATCTTGCTAGCTTCGACAACTGCTATTAGCCAGCTAATCGCTTTGATTGAACGTGTATTTCGAGGTACAGGTAAGATAACTGCCAAAAGTTGTAAGGTTAAATCAAGGTTTAAATTTTATTTGAATTTTACATACATAATATTTATTGTCGTGCTGGTTGTATTCGGGTTTGCATTTTCAATTGTTTGTTTTACATCAGATTCTGTAGTTTAAAATATCTTAACGCGAAATTTCTAATAATTATGAACTTAGTTCAAAAGACCATGCCTACGAAGTAGTGAGTGATGTTTCCCTGTTAGTCTTTATATAAAATAATCATGTCAAAAATCAATTGTAATCTACAAATTGCTTCTTGAAATGGAGACACATGTACACGGGGAGAAAAGAGCATGATTACGTATGTATTTTACACAAATTATATGAAACAGTCAGCTTTCCCCTGCCATCAACATCATTATGGACACTTGATTTTCGTGATATGGACACTTCGATTTTCCCCTTGCAGGCTAGTTCTCAATACCCTACTCGCACACAGGCAGTTTTCCTTTGGCCATGAGCCATTCATCTTTGTCGGAAGACATTTCCGCACTGGTCTGATAGCGACCGGTAGTACAAGTATGTGATTTAGCGGGCAGGCACATAAGACGCGAAACAAATAAAACCATCCAATCGCGAAAGCGGATCTGAGATAAAGTATTTTGGAATACACCGAGACAAGAAGACTTTTCTGGGAAATTGGGCATTGCTAACCATCATCTGTACTTGTGCCTTGTCTGTATTCCTCAGACTATTTACGAAGTGCATCCGGAGTGCCATAGCGACTCTAGAAAAACACTATTTGGTAATCAGTACACTAACTATTGTTCCTTAATAATCCCTTTCATTCACCATGTCCGCGACAGTGTACGTGTTTCACATAAAGGATATTTATGGTGAGTTCTGTACACAGCGGGGGAAGCAGTACCCAATGATGTGACAGTCTTCGCTGTGGGTTGTCTGATTTGTGAAAGTCGCCGCACATCTCGTTTATGATTGGCTGTTGGCAACATCTTTGAGCACGCAACATGTACGCTTGACACAAGTACAGTTCGCATCAAAATATTGCACGATAGCAACACTTCGGCTCACAAATTAATGCGTAACTGGAAGGGTCAACTCCTCAGGTGAAGATAGGACTGTATAGAGTTGTAGCATCTTTATGCCACCTATTTTGGACGAATTCGAGAATGTATCGAGTTCTTGAGAATTCTGCCCGTTGATTTCCTGAAATTCGGATCCCCACACAAGTTATACACGCGGGTTTGCGTCGGCGTTCACGGAGCAATATATTTCAGTTAACTTCATAAATAATAATATGATATTTGAACCCATGCGTAGTCTTAAATATTTACCATGTGTCAGGCTGCAAATGAAAAACTGCTGCTACACAAATATACGAACTTCACTACGCAGTTAATTCCTCATTGAACAAAATGTAGGAAAGCTACAAGCTGGCCACGGAAAACTGAGCACTTCTGAAGGCCCTTTTTAAGTTATACTTGTATGCACATTGTATAGTCATCCACCATATAATAAATTAACATTTTCATGGGCCCGATAACTTAATTCACGCGACAGTAAAGTAAACTGAGAAGCAATTAAAAAAGTTAATATTTTACTGATTGCTAATTCTTACACTTATATACATTACAAATCCTGAAAACAGAAAATAAGTTTAAGTATTCACAAATGTTTGTCAAACACGTTTAGTTCAACGTTGAGACGTGGAACTACTTTACTGAAGTCGTTACCAACATTACTTTGTTCATGCAAGTCACTTTGCCCCGGTAAAATATATGCAGGTGGGAGCAGGGACATTCTTTCAAAGATCGATCTCAAAATTGAATCTTCCATGGACGTTTGTTGAAGAAAAATGTCTACCATTCGTGCTGCCTCATGATACTTATAAGACAATGTAATACATTTGTGGAAAACATCTTAGAACGTTAAAGATTCGGATCTTGGTTTCCTAGGAAACGTTATAGTCCTTCCATATCAGGAAAGCTTGGTTGGAAAAATGCCCAGTTTGCTTTCTGCACCAGACTCTTGACATCTTCCCCGTGCCAGAAAATGTGACAAACGGGCGACTTTAAAAAAAAAAAAAAAAAAAAAAAAAAAAAAAAAAAAGGCAAATAAATGAAGTGTGTTGGTGCTGAATTTCCTTCACTTCAGATATGCGTTTTTTAAATTTTCATTGTGTAATTTTTTATAACGTTATTTCCGGGTTTTAATTTAATTTCTTGATGGCAAGTTTAATAGAATTTGTGTTCGAAATAAAACCTCAATTTCAACCACGACTAGTTAATCTCGGGACCGCTGGGGCGAATTTCCGCCTGTCTGGTAAATTACTACAAACCATTACGTTGACATAAACGTTTGTCCATCATGGCTGAGATAGAGACTGCAATTAAAACCAAATTCTCCTCACTTAAATAATTTCGAATTAATCACTATCTTGTTTAAAATAAATTACATGGAGCCAAAATGAATATGCTATCTACTTATTTTGCACATATATCGCCACTTAGGTTAACGAGCACAAAAGCAAGAAGCAAAACTTTCTTGATAAAAACCTTATACAGCACCCATTCTTATAAAACATACTTATATAACATACTTATACACCCAGCGAGGAGGTAAGACTAGCTTCGTTGGCTTACAAACTATCTTCCTGTCACGCATAAAACAATGATATAAACATCTAAATATGAATTTAACTGTTTATTTATGCTATTAAAAATAACTGCAACATGCGCAAGAGTAAAAACGCCATTACAAGAGAAAAAAAAAAAATTGGATTTATTTTTTTGTGGTTTACCATAAGTATGCTAAACTTCTCCTGATTTTAAATATTTGGCTTGTAACAGAATATGGAGAAAAGTAGTTTTTTATATCCGGGACGTTATATGCCTATGTATTCTCACATGTATTTGAATATCTACCTAGGGTGGTTAAGACAACGTTATCTGGCCTTAACTTCTCCACCTTAATAAAGACTATTATTATGTCTATTGTGCAATTCTAAAAATTCCACACAAACCTTAATTTAATGTATATGTCGAAAGTTGCCGTTTTCTTTTTTCTTTTGAGTAATTATGGAGATTAACTGGCGCAGTGGCGTAGCTATGGGCGGGATAGCGGTTGCGATGCCTCACTTAGACAATTAGAAAACAAACGTTAATACTTCAAATTATTTAAAACAAAAATATTAGATTTTTTAAGTTGACTTAACCTACGTACTATTATCACAACCCTCCCTCTTTCAGAAAAGCTCGTAATATTTTTAGGCGACCTAACAATATCGTAAATAGTGTCCAGAATTCCATTTAAGGTGTTGTATCACCAGTCTTTCTGGAGGATCCTCATTCCGTTCAAGGTGTTGTATTACCAGTCTTTCTGGAGGATCCTCATTCCGTTCAAGGAGTTGTATCACCAGTCTTTCTGGAGGACCCTCATTTCATCTACATTCTGAACCACCAACTTACAGTTCGGTATTGCTGTACTAGCGAGAACGCCACACATGAGCAGAAGTAATACGTTCCTATAGTCTATTCGCGGTTTCTTCATACTTTTTGAATCAAACCTTTGAAAAATCGCCTTGTGTGAAGTGTTTGGTTGTTTTTTGAATATGCAGTGTATCACAAGCGTTTTATACTTGTGTTAACGTAGAAGTGCCTTATTTTTGGTGAAGTCTAACTTTAACTAATATCTCATTTATACATCATCATATCTCATTTATAATTAATACTAATAAAACAGAGAGAAAATAGGTGTGTTTGTGATGCTTAGTAAGAAAGAGTTTTTATGTAAAATGTTATTTACACGGATACGGTGCGTTGTCCCTTTCGTGAAATGTTATAGACTTGGTTAAGCATTGTTTGCATGAGGCGGATGAATATTCTGGAAGTAGAACTAAAGCAGGGCTTCAAATAATTTGGAAGTATCCGAGTATGGACAACAATCACAAACGTATGTGCAAAAATATCTAATTTATATTATAATGTAATATAAACATATATGATATATGATTAGAAATCACATAAATAAGAGTACTAAGAAAGATACTAGAACCTGTTATAGATGGGGAACCAAACGTGCGATGCCATAACAAGGAACACTATACACACATCGAAAATCAGACGTAATTAGGAAGAGAAGAATTCCATTTTATGGACACCTTCAAAGAATGGACTCAAATAGACTCGCAGGAAAACTTTTCGCTTAATTAAAAAAATTGAATCTGACTGAATCATGGATTAAAGAAACTGAAAAAGCCAATGAGGAAATCCAAATTATTCAAGAAGACAATTAAACTAGCTCACTAATTCGGGAAAAGTTGCAACAATGTACAGATTTCCAGGAAAAACCCAAGAAAAAGAAAAGTCGTTTGGACTGAAGAGAGAAACATAGAGAAAGGATGAAAGAAATGTGGGAGGAAAGGAAGATAGAATGCAAGTTACAGTTGAAATAAATGTAGTCCATTGTGGATCGTATAAAATAATATAATTGATAAAAATCGCTACGTCCTCGTGTCTCTATCCATAAGAAAGTGATTTATACGCCACTGAGAACAGGTTACATAATTATAAGAGTGATCTCGCAAAAAAAAAAAAAAAATACTTAAACAGTCATGTGCGGAAGTGATGTAGTAGTTAGACTACTTGTCTCACAGTACTGTGAACCGGGTTCGATTCCCGAAACGTGGCGGAAGTTGCCATTCTCCGGTAGGTTTTCTCGGAGAATTCCCGTTTTCCCCAACATTGCGTTCCGTCATTGCTACGCCTTCAGTTCAGCTCGCTTCCTCCCCCCCCCCGGTTCAGGCTGTAACACTTCCAGTAACAGTGTTATATGTATAGGACGCTGCGCAGGGAGTAGACTTAATGATCTACACCAGCGGTAGGCGACAAATGACAGCTGTCCGAACTCGGACCCTGGGCCGTGAGAGGGAGAAAACTGGACACTCGAAACAAAAAAAATATATAACTTTAACTCGGTGAGTATATTCATAAATATAAGCGAATGGTTTTACAGATGGCACATTTGTTTTCGAGCCAGCACACATGCGTCCGTATTTTACAAGCATTCAGCAGACAGCGCAAGGGAAACCCATTTTTTTTTAAAATGAAAGTAGTTGACAGTGGGGAGATTCGGGCGACTCTTAACAGATGTGACTTGAGAGCCGATGAAAGTGAAGCGATGTGAGCATGGAGCAGCGCCGGAATGCAAGGGCGAGGGGAACGGGAGATCCCGAGAAAACCCGCCAACCAGCGGCATCGTCCGGCACGAGACCCACCTGCGAAAAGCCGGGAGTGACCTCACTGGGAATCGAACCCGGCTCGTCTANAACATCTGGGAGCGACCCCGCCGGGAATCGATCCCGGTTCACCTAGAAAAAGTGGGGGGGGGGGTAGCCTGACCACTACACCACCACGGTCCATACGACATTTTGTAATTATCTGCTCTGTGACTGGGCCAATCAGAATTTGCGTTACTCTGGTACTGGGCACGGGAAAGCATGTAAGACGCGTAGCAATTGAAATTATATCCAATCGTGTAACGTACTCTGGGCTAAAACGTTTTAAATTTCAAACAGACTGGAACGCTTTTCGCAAACATCAGGTGTCCCCATAATCACAGAGTACAAAGGGGATGGGGCAATTACCCCTACACTTATCAGCCAGGAGGGTCATCACCCTCTTGGGTTGATAGACGGCGGTTGGTAAATACTTCACTTTATAACAAATATTTATAAGCAAACTAGTATCCTGTCCCTTTATAGGTATTTTCGTAAAATAAACACAGCAATTTGCAACAGAAATGGTTATATAATTTAAATTTTTTAGTGTAAGATGTTTACAGTAAGAGAGAGAGAGAGAGAGAGAGTGTTGGAGTGGAGATATTTGAACAGCTCTTAACAGCGAGGTCTTGAGAGGCGGTGAGGATGAAATGAGTTGAGAATGGAGCAGCGCCGGAATGAGGGGGCGGGGGAAACGGGAGATCCCCCAGAAAACCCGCTGACCTGCGGCATCGTTCGGCACGATTTCCACTTGCGAGAGAGAGGGAGAGAGTGTCAATATTTAATAAAATGAACATGGGCATGGTCGAAGAAAGTTTGAGATCCGCCCCATCTCTGACAATAAGATTGAATGGGTGAACCTAATTATACGAAACAATAACCATTTATTCGCGGGATTTATTTACGATGTGCTGTACCGCTCTTATTGGAGTCGGACGAGCATTAGCTAAACATCCGCANATAAGATTGAATGGGTGAACCTAATTATACGAAACAATAACCATTTATTCGCGGGATTTATTTACGATGTGCTGTACTGCTCTTATTGAGAGTCGGACGAGCATTAGCTAAACATCCGCACGAGTATTGTCTTCAGTTGCAGATAAACTCTCATTCTTGTTCTGCTCAAGCGACAATCAGGCATCGTCCTCAAAGTTTTAACAATAGTCCAAATATAACTTAAAGTCTATTGGTGCTATATTTACACTTCAGGTATCCCATTTGAAAAATCAGCCCACGTATGATGCGCCTCGTTGTATCCCAAATATGTCATGTATCATATGAATCTAATTTCTCTGCTGAAGTATCTTTTTTTCATTAAATTGAATTTTTACGAATATTTTATTTATAAGTTACAATATAAAACTTGTTGAGTTCGCTATATGAACGGCATTTTCACCTCTGTGTTATTAAGTACTCTGCGGAGCAAGGTTAACAATAATTATGTTCGTGGCGGCAACAAATCATGGATTCCAGCAAAGAAAGTAGGGGCCGCGGTGGTATAGTGGTTAGACTACTCACATTTGTGATAAGACATTTCCATACTTGACTGGCCAATCAGATTAACGATACTATGATACTGCACGTCTGTGATTCGCGAGCAGACACCTAAGGCATGGAACACGTAAATCATCCAATCACGAAAGTGGATCTGAGATTAGTATTGTGAAATATTTTCGCGAAAATCAGGTGTCCCTGTTAATATGTAATAAATACGTTAATTCATTTTTAAAAATTTACTTGTGTTAAAAGTATTATTACATAGCAATCTGATCAGTTGTTATAATAATTTACATTTCATATAATATTTTATGATTTAACTGAAGCATGTTACCGGATCATCATTCCCGCTCCCAGCTGCTTGGCGTCCTAGGCAACAACCTGGTCCTAGGCAAACACCTAGTCGTAGGCAACCCCCTGGTCCTAGGCAACCACCTGGTCCTTGGCAACCACCTGGTCCTATGAAAACACCTAGTCGTAGGCAACCCCCTGGTCCTAGACAACCACCTGGTCCTAGGAAACCACCTGGTCCTAGGCAACCCCCTGGTCCTAGACAACCACCTGGTCCTAGGCAAACACCTAGTCGTAGGCAACCCCCTGGTCCTAGGCAACCCCTGGTCCTAGGCAACCATCTGGTCCTAGACAACCACCTGGTCCTTGGCAAACACCTAGCCGTAGGCAAACACCTAGTCGTAGGCAAACACCTAGTCGTAGGCAACCCCCTGGTCCTAGGCAACCACCTGGTCCTAGGCAAACACCTGGTCCTAGACAACCACCTGGTTCTAGACAACCCCCTGGTTCTAGGCAACCCCTGGTCCTAGACAACTATCTGTTCCTAGGCAAACACCTGGTCCTAGGCAACCACCTGGTCCTAGACAACCACCTAGCCGTAGGCAAACACCTAGTCGTAGGCAAACACCTAGTCGTAGGCAAACACCTAGTCGTAGGCAACCACCTGGTCCTAGGCAAACACCTGGTCCTAGGCAAACACCTGGTCCTAGGCAAACACCTGGTCCTAGGCAAACACCTGGTCCTAGGCAACCACCTGGTCCTAGGCAACCACCTGGTCCTAGGAAACCACCTGGTCCTAGGCAACCACCTGGTCCTAGGCAACCACATGGTCCTAGGCAACCACATGGTCCTAGGCAACCACCTGGTCCTTGGCAACCACCTGGTCCTTGGCAACCCCCTGGTCCTTGGCAAACACCTAGTTGTAGGCAACCCCCTGGTCCTTGGCAACCCCCTGGTCCTAGGCAAACACCTAGTCGTAGGCAACCCCCTGGTTCTAGGCAACCCCTGGTCCTAGACAACTACCTGTTCCTAGGCAAACACCTGGTCCTAGGCAACCACCTGGTCCTAGACAACCACCTAGCAGTAGGCAAACACCTAGTCGTAGGCAAACACCTAGTCGTAGGCAAACACATAGTCGTAGGCAACCCCCTGGTCCTAGACAACCACCTGGTCCTAGGCAAACACCTGGTCCTAGGAAAACACCTGGTCCTAGGCAAACACCTGGTCCTAGGCAAACACCTGGTCCTAGGCAACCACCTGGTCCTAGGCAACCACATGGTCCTAGGCAACCACATGGTCCTAGGCAACCACCTGGTCCTTGGCAACCACCTGGTCCTTGGCAACCCCCTGGTCCTTGGCAAACACCTAGTTGTAGGCAACCCCCTGGTCCTTGGCAACCCCCTGGTCCTAGGCAAACACCTAGTCGTAGGCAACCCCCTGGTTCTAGGCAACCCCTGGTCCTAGACAACTACCTGTTCCTAGGCAAACACCTGGTCCTAGGCAACCACCTGGTCCTAGACAACCACCTAGCAGTAGGCAAACACCTAGTCGTAGGCAAACACCTAGTCGTAGGCAAACACATAGTCGTAGGCAACCCCCTGGTCCTAGACAACCACCTGGTCCTAGGCAAACACCTGGTCCTAGGCAAACACCTGGTCCTAGGCAAACACCTGGTCCTAGGCAAACACCTGGTCCTAGGCAACCACCTGGTCCTAGGAAACCACCTGGTCCTAGGCAACCACCTGGTCCTAGGCAACCACCTAGTCGTAGGCAACCCCCTGGTCCTAGACAACCACCTGGTTCTAGACAACCACCTGGTCCTTGGCAACCACCTAGTCGTAGACAACCACCTGGTTCTAGGCAACCACCTGGTCCTAGGAAACCACCTGGTCCTAGGCAACCACCTGGTCCTAGGAAACCACCTGGTCCTAGGCAACCACCTGGTCCTAGGCAACCACCTAGTCGTAGGCAACCGCTGGTTCTAGGCAACCACCTGGTCCTAGACAACCACCTGGTCGTAGGCAATTATCTGGTCCTAGACAAACACCTAGTCGTAGGCAACCACCTGGTACTAGGCAACCCCTGGTCCTAGATAACCACCTGGCACTAGGCAAACACCTGGTCCTTGACAACCACCTGGTCCTTGGCAACCCCCTGGTCCTTGGAAAACACCTAGTCTTAGGCAACCCCCTGGTCCTTGGCAACCCCCTGGTCCTAGGCAAACACCTAGTCGTAGGCAACGCCCTGGTTCTAGGCAACCCCTGGTCCTAGACAACCACCTGTTCCTAGGCAAACACCTGGTCCTAGGCAACCACCTGGTCCTAGGCAACCACCTGGTCCTAGGCAACCACTTAGTCCTCGGCAACCACCTGGTCCTAGGCAACCACCTGGTCCTAGGCAACCACCTGGTCCCAGGCAACCACCTAGTCGCCTTGATGGTCGCACCGGCCCTGCCGACGTCATTACAAAAACACGGGTACATTCACAACATTCGCGACGTGCTCAGTAAAAGATGGCACATCGACCTGTGTCTACGAGATGCTTTTATGTCGTTCCAATATTTGCTGTACATCACGCTCGCAAAGTTTCCCGGCTATATTGGTCAAGAGTCTGGATATATTTTATTCTGCACAAATACTTTCCTCGCTGCGGTAACGGTGCAGAGGAGCGGGAAATATTTTTCCTGATCAAAGTTTTGACAGAAGTTTTCCCCTCTGCTTCATGCTGCTGGATCTAACCGAACCTATAGGCTGTTTATGTTTAAATAAGCACTTCTGAAATCAACCTTTGAAAAAAAATCACTGCCCGTTACTGTGTTAATTTGAACCCTTTCATTCCCACATTCATTTTTTATGGTGTTGAAAATAAGACATTTTTTAACTTATCCTGCACATAAGCTGGCAAATAACTTGTTTTGTTCTCCCAACCAACAAGCTTTTAGTCTTTGTGTTCGGTGATCAGTGATACAAACCAATTATAATGTAGAGCAGTAGCGTGGTTTTTCGAATCATTTACCCCCAGGGAATATTATTGGTCACTCGGCCTTGCTGTGTACAGTACCTGGCAAATGCAATCTTCTTGTGCAACACGTACACAATTGTCTACAATGGGCACGAAAGGGTTAACTAAAACAGCTGTCCGTTAGGTTGGCAGCGAGGCAGGGAAAAATAGTTCCACTTAACAGAGTAGTTAAGAATACAGAAGTGAAACAACAGTCTGTGCCGCCAACTCGGGCATCACACGGCAGCAATATGGCGTCACTAACCAGTTACATATTGAAATTCCGTTCACCAATCAACGCCTGGTAACCTAACGACATGCCGGCGGCCCAGCCAATTGGGAACCTTCCGCAGAATGCAACAGCCAATCAGATACAAGCCCCGTTCCATCACCTCGTGCGGCCAATCAGAGAATGGGTACGCTCACACTAAAGCAACCGTCACGACATTTCGTCTCTAATGCCTCATATACGAAGTGCGACATTTTAATTTGTGGAAACTGAAGCTATCTAATATAGTTTGTTTGTTTTATGCTTATCAGTAGAGCTAGTGATTTTTGGCGAAAAAATATTATTACAGGTTAGACTTCAATACTATAAGCACCCAACAGCAGTTTGTCTATTGCCATTGGTTGCTGTCTGCTTGAGAAGGCGTTTCCATATTTGACCGAGCCACTCAGAATTCGGCAACATCGGCACGGCTCCTATGTGATTCGTGTGCAGACAGATGACACGTGTCAAAAAGTAATTCAGCCAATCAAAACATTGCTTTGAAATATAACTTGTCTTGAAAACCTTTTTGTGAAATTCCGCTACCCCTACTTACAATTTCAAGTATTAGCATATTAGTGAAATATTTATGTACATTTATGACAATTTCATAGTTATACTTAACGCTTGATTGGCCCATTCAATCTTTGTGTCCACGATGGATGATATGTGGCAAATGAGGGATACTTATGATACGCCCTGTACACAACAAGGAATCAGTGGCCGGTAGTTTGTGCGTCTTCCTTCCGAGTAATCTGATTTGTTGAAGTATGTGCATCTCCGATTTGTAATGGCGGCATCAACGAACACGCAGTACGTGTTCACTGGTTGCGAGAAGCACGCCTGGCACAAGTACAGTGCCCACCAAAAAATTTAACGTGTGCAACACTTGAATTCCTAAACTAACTCGGGAATGTGCGGGGGTTAAAGCGGTGAGGTTCATGTCAATATTAATCTAGCATATGGTGGAAGGAAACCAATTTCAAGAGGGAAGTAAGTGGATCCCAAACAGCGCTTCGAAAGTGCTCACTTCACCGTGAACAGCATATAGGCTACCACGACAAACGGGGCCAGCTATTTCCAACACACCGGAACTTTTTTAATCAGAGCCTGCTGGTGAGACACTGGATTGTTTATCGAACTAATTCGTCTTCCTCCCACCCCTTACTTACCCCCTTCAACGATATATCTCACCTCCCACCGCTGTGCGCTCTTTCTCGTTCCACATACTTCCTTCGCACTTCGCAGCGACCCTCAAGGACTTTTCGCGCCGTTGTGAGATTCTTTTTTTTTTTTCGCCCTCTTCTTCCGCTCTCGACAGTGATTACGCCGGTAACTTTGAAGACGCTGTCGAGTGAAAACATGGCGCGATGCGAGTAATTACAGGCGGAGAGGCAAAAATTACGAGCTTCCGCTGTTCCGTAAGACCTTCTACTCGTGATCACGTGGTGTGACAGCATGACCGGCGGCAGACCATAACGTTTCTCCGCGGGAAAAAATAGAATGCGTGGAACCATAAAGTAACTTGCGTACACCCAATTTGCCAAATATCTTTGTAGTGAGCACAAATTCCTTCCATAGTGATTATCAACCCTTTCAGTTAATTTACGGTTTCAGGTGTTGCAAAAAAAAAAATTGTATGATGCGTGCTGTACTTAGTTGACACAACATTTGTTCCGTTTTCACAGCCAACGGGCTGTAGGTAATACGTTCGGCTGCAGTTATATGAACCAGTTATGACCTATACCAGTAAGACTGTTTGCGAATACTGTACGCAGAAGTAAGATAATTGATCTTTGAACTTCGCAGTGTACAGTACAGAACAAAAATCACCTACACGTGCGTAATGTACAGAATCGTGTACACTGGGTCTGAATGGGTTAAACGTTTCAATGGTTTCAATCGTGATTTCTAGAGATACCCGATTTTCGTGAGAGAAAAAAGAAAGTTCCACGCAGGCTAGTTTTCAGTGGCGTACGAGCACACCTGCAGTTTTCCTTTAGTTATTGGCAGAAACCTTATCATTTCCTTCTATAATTTTGTGACAGACTGTGCGTAAGGGCCCCTCGAATTTCGCGAAAACTTTTTCCCGAATGTCATATTTAAATATTCCACCGGCATATCAGCAGTTTTCTTTCGCTTACTGCTCGCGTGACTTTGTGAGAAAACATTTTCTTACTTGGCTGGCCAATCACAATTAGGCTACTCCTGTAGAGCGCGTCTGCGATTCGCTAGCGAACACCTAATAATCCAATCGAGAAAGTTGTTCTGAGGTAATATATTATGAAATACAACTGGCCATGAAGTTTTTTCGCGACGATTGGGTGTCCACAACTATATCTACTCTGCGACCACGTGCACCTTTGTATACCACGCCAGCAGCCCAGGTGGTATTCTTATCGATAGTGCGAGTGATTTTTCGCGAAAAAAAAAACGGAGAACACAGTAGACATCGACAACATATATACACCTCGGCTATGGTCATACCTCCATTGGCTGCTCGTGTTGTTTACTCGTTTGACCAAGCCACTCTGATTCTTTAACTCCGACACTGAACCTTCCTAATTCGTACGCAAACAGGTTAAAACGGACCAGAACATGTCTCAGCCAATAAAAAAAAAAAAGAACCGGCCAACCGTACAGTGCTTTGAATTGCANAGCGGAGAACACAGTAGACATCGACAACATATATACACCTCGGCTATGGTCATACCTCCATTGGCTGCTCGTGTTGTTTACTCGTTTGACCAAGCCACTCTGATTCTTTAACTCCGACACTGAACCTTCCTAATTCGTACGCAAACAGATTAAAACGGACCAGAACATGTCTCAGCCAATAAAAAAAAAAAAGAACCGGCCAACCGTACAGTGCTTTGAATTGCATATTTTCTCGAAATCGTTTCGCGAATGTCTCTACTGATCGTCATGGTTAAACGGCTTCGAGTGGAGGTAGTACTTGGATGGGTGACCGCCAGGGAATGCCACGTGACCGTTGGAATACAAACCCCCCGGCAGCCGTAAATACATACAAACTCTCAGGCACAGAGGTGAAGCCCTCGGGGCCAGCAACTCCGCCCTACCACTAAGTAAATAAATGTACAGAGGTGATATGCCGTGGTGGTTCCTTTTACGTGGGAGTATTCTTTAGTGGTACTGAAGGGGCGCACCGTATGTTAGTGTAGACTAAACACTGGAGTTAGGAGGTGGAGTAGGTTCCAGGTGCGCGCCAGGCCCTACGCCTACCCGTCCTTCATACGAAAATTGGGCGTAGGAGGAACATACGACAATCGGCCAAGTGGGGTTTTGTAGCGGCCAAGTGGGGTTTTTTTAGCGGCCAAGTGGGGTTTTGTAGCGGCCAAGTGGGGTTTTGTAGCGGCCAAGTGGGGTTTTGTGGTGGCCAAGTGGGGTTTTGTAGTGGCCAAGTGGGGTTTTGTAGTGGCCAAGTGGGGTTTTGTAGTGGCCAAGTGGGGTTTTGCAGTGCCAATCCAGTTTTGATGCGGGTGTGCCCATTAGCCGATTGGCTGTGCGACGCTCTGGGAACAGGCCTCGCGTCTGACTGGCTACCGCGTGCTGCGTGAGGTCCTCCTGTTTGGTAGACTGCCAGCTGGCGAGTATGTTACCGGGCGCTGATTGGCGAACGGCGTTCCGACATGTTGCTGATCGGTAACGCCATTTGGGCGGAGTGTACCGCTGGGCTTCGCGCAATAGACGTCGCTTTTACCTCTGTGTACTCAAGTACTCTGAGGTAGAACGGGCCACAACGAAACATCAGAAAAATAATAAAAGTTGAGTATTATATTCCCGCGTCCGTGATTCAGGAAATGTTGCACATTAAGGATATTTATGTTCGGTACTGAACACAGCGAGGAATAACTGGCCGGCGTTTTGAGCTTCCTCCTTCCGAGTAACCTGATTTGTACACGTTTCTGCATCTCTCGTTGTGATTGGTCAATGCCGACATCAACGAACACACAGCACGTTGTTGTCTGGTTGAGAGAAACACACTCGACACAAGTACAGTGCACATAAGAAAATTTAACTATTGCAACACTTCAACTTGTATCGGTATAAATTAATCCGGGACTGAACGAGTTAAAGTTGATTTTAGCAGATTTTTTATATTTGAAGCCACGCGTTTAAGTGGCGTTAATATTTTTAATGCTATTACAGCGGCGAAGAAGGCTTCGTGTAACCTTGGCATTTTTTACCCTTGCAACCCGAAATCATTTTGAATTTAGAAAGCTTACACATTATTTACACGGAACCCAGTTACCTTTTGATAATTACGGACTTCGTTTTCGTATGTCGACTTACTTAAATTTCGGGAAACATTTCCGTGGAAATAGTAATATTTTTAAAAAACTTATAATCGAACATTCTGCAGGATGCTGTACACTCTAAATTCGAATAAGTGGAAAATCACTGTTTCGCAGTGAAATTAAACTACTCGAATCAGTGAAAATGGTTCTTCTTAGAATCGGCGGAAAACCGTCGGATGTTTCATTGAAACAGTTTCACTGATTGGATAAGCGACGGCCAACTGCGTGCGGCAAATTAAGTATTGTTTTTATTGAAATTCACTTAACAAATACAATACATAAACACATTTCCTACAGTCACTGTTTATATTGTGCAATTTAACGTAATTAAAAAAAGTAAAAAAAAAAAAATCTTCACAGCGTTGAGGATTTGAACCCATACAACCCTGCTGCGATACCAGTACTTTACCAATAGAGCTATGTACCATGCCAACATTAACTGTGGCGGGGAAAATATATGAATTATATTTATTTATCGAAAATATGCAACTATAATGGTTTGTCCTTTCTTTTCATGTATATATTTATTGGTGACATTAGGATTGTTAAAACCAATAGTACGTAAGAGTGCACTCCCTTCACCAGATTTAATGCAGTTTAAACCTTCAAATCGAGCGCTATGATGAATAACTGAAAAAAAAAATGAAAGACGTAAAAACGGAATAAAAGCCCTAATGCTTATGTTGTCTCGTAAAACGGTATTATAAAATACGAAACTCACGTTAAAAATATATTTTTCATGTTGTTTTATTAGTTGATGCGTTGTTATTTAATTCGATACACGTTATTTAACTAATCCATCAGTAAAAAAAAATCACTGAAAGATAGTTTATGAAATTGTTGATGAAACAGTGGAAAATGTCACTAAATCAATAACTAATGGAAAACTGGCATTTTTTTTCACTAATTCATCAGCTAAATTGACCGAAGTGACTGTTTAATAAGTCCGATGCCGTTAACTTATTTAAATAGTGAAATTCTCAGTGTTTCACCATTTGAGTGAAATATTAATAGGATTAATTACATTTTTTCAACAAAGATCAACACTAATATTAATAATAGGAACAATAATAACACTATTAACTATAATTAAATGATGAGACATAGTTCGTGAAAGAACATATCAAGGTTTACACACAAAAATAGTTATTAAAGGATTAAAATGAGGAATAATCTTATTTATTTTTAATAAGTATTTTTTTTCTCAGTTCTTTTGAACATTCTTTCAAAGAAGATTATCTTCTGCAGTACAAGTAGGTTCAATATGACCACCGACTGGTATTATTCCATTTAACCTTATACAAATCCCACTACTTAATACAACAATCCAGTAAGAATGTAGTACAATACCATGTGCACTGTAGCGTGGGCCATTAGGGCATGTGAGGAATACATCTCACTATGAGTATTACTTATTGCGTTGGCGCGAAGCCTTCGTCTGTTCACTCTAACCGCTCCACAGGCCCGCAGAACAGCGACCAGCAGGCGATTTGCATAGATGAATAAATCATATCACGCATCCATTGCACGGCTCCAAGCACGAACAATCCCTCGAGAAAAAACAGGTTCCCGAATTTTTCATGGAAATTCGCTTTATAATTACGTCAGTGTCGCAAGTCCGCGAGCAAGCCGCCCNAAACAGGTTCCCGAATTTTTCATGGAAATTCGCTTTATAATTACGTCAGTGTCGCAAGTCCGCGAGCAAGCCGCCCGGGTAGGCGTGAAAGAAGGTTTCGTGATTTATCTCGTGGCAACATCCCTAATTCATCACGAGGGACGGGTAGGGTATTTTGAATGAAATTCCGATAAGAATTAGTTAAAAAAGGAAGGGGGGAAGGGCAGAATTCACGAAGGTTCAATTATCGACGATACCTGGTTACCGCCGGACTGACAGAACTGTACCGGCGCGACCTTGAANTAATTCACGAAGGTTCAATTATCGACGATACCTGGTTACCGCCGGACTGACAGAACTGTACCGGCGCGACCTTGAAGCACAGAATGAGCAAGTAGTTAGGAGTGAAAGTGGCACGTGTATCCATCACTTTCAGCCCCCCCGCCTTAGGAAAATGAACCGACAGTCTTGCAATATGGCACAAGGTCGTTTACTCCATCAGTGTCGCGAGTAGCGTAACACATTCACACACAGTGCACACAATTACTTAAAAGAATGTGAAGATTGCTGTTTGGTGGTTGCAGTACACTTCCAGGCTCAGTGCCGAATGATCTTCCCTTGTGGGCAACTCGTTCGTGTTTCCGTACTAGGTCATGGATGGTTCTTTTTACTGCAACCGAACACAAAACTTACAGGTTGAGCCACCTGATTTTCGAGAAAAGATTTACGTGAAGCCTAGACTCCAATGTCATATGACATAAGTGCAGTTTTCCTTTGGTTATTGTCGGGTGACAGTTCCTTACCTAACTGGGCCAATCAAAATTAGGGAGGGAGGAGAGAGGTGGAGGGAGAGAGAGAGAGAGAGAGATCTTGGTGGCTCTTAACAACGAGGTCTTGAGAGCCGATGAGGGTGAAATGAGGTAAGTATGCAGCAGAGCCGGAATGCAAGGACGGGGAAAACGGGAGAATCTCGAGGAAACCCGCCGACCAGTGGCATCGTCCGGCACGATTCCCACACGATAAAATCCGGGAGTGACCCGGCCAGGGATTGAACCTGGTTCGTCTTGGTGGGAGGCGAGCAGTCTAACCACTCAGCCTCAGAATTACGTAACTCTGGCACCGAGTGTCCGTGATTCGCGGGCAGACACCTGCAATGCGTGACAGTTAAAATCGTCCAATCACGAAAGTGGATCTGAGCTCAAGTGTTTAGGAGAACAGGTAGTCCTGAAAACTTTCCACGAAAAACCGGTGGCCCTATCTATAGTTCATTGTTTAAGGAAGTTGGATAAGTGTTCGGTCGACAAGTACAGCACACGTCAAAATACTTTTTTTTGCAACACTTGAAAACGTAAATTGACGTGGGCGTGTAAGGATAACCTTATCAACACTGATAAAATTTTTGTGGCGGAATCATCTCTTTCAACACAATATATGCGAAACGTCTACGTGTGCCCGAGAAAAATTGGCAATTTTCTTTCGCCATATATTTATGTCATTTGCACACGCTAACTCACAACTGTATTTAAGGCTTTACATATGTTCACATACATTAATAACGAAAACGATAACAAATGTTATCGTTATCATTCAATCATATTGTACAGTCCAAAGGTTTTCACTTAGCGGCACGATAAGTTTTCGAGGGTATGATTTTAATTGAATCCTTTTCACCAAAGAACAAAACGGAAACAATGGATATATGAAAAATTTTAAAGTGGAAACGTCAATAAATAGTTGCACATACAATATGCGGGCAACGTGATACTAGGTTTAACCACTTATTCCCAGTGGCCTTCGGAGAGGGGAAGAGATTTGGGCGGCTCTTAACACCGAGGTTTTGAGAGAAATGGCATTCGGAGATGTTAGATGTTGCATAGGAGGCAGGCATGTGAAATGAACTGCACACATTTAGGAAACAAACTCCGATAAATTAGGTGTTTTTAACGTAAATAAATACATTAGTTGATGCGTCGGCATACTTTTCTCACAAAGAACTACCGGCAATGTTACTGGGCACATTTGTTGACGAGTGATGAGGTTCCCCATTTCACAAACCATTGACGTCAACTATCGCTTAATCCCTTAGCGTATACATTAATGATTTGTTTCAGTTGCTGCAAAAGAGGAAACTTTTGGTGTGAAAAGTACTTATGAATTTCTTATAACAACTAACGCTTTGCGAACCTATGCCAAGGGTTTCAGTAGCTGCACATCACAATATGTAACCAATCAGAATAGTTGGTGTGTTATAGCAACTTCCATTAGCATTGCACATGCAAAGGCGATGTCCGTATAGGTGTTAGCTTCTGGACTTGCAAAGTACTGACCATGGTTTAACCAATTCTGCAACATGTCAGATGTTAACGAGTATATTCGCGGTAAAATGTTAAGTTGCTTACGATGCCGATCATATTAACGATTAGAGAACGGGAATTTCGGGTAATTAATTTGAGGACAAGATAAACTTCAAAACACGAGTACATTTGTGCTTCTTTTTTTCAATTGGATCTCAATTTTAAAGATACTCCAGGGACACAGAGTAAGTAAATAAACAGAGGTGAAATGACGAGGCGGTTACTTTGACGTGGGCTTGCTCATTCCCTGATTGGACGTTGCGAGGTTCAGGGAACGGGTCTTGTGTCTGATTGGCTACAGCGTTCTGCGGAAGATTTTTCTGTTGGTTAGGCTGCAGGCTGGCTAAGTAAGTTTCCAGGCACTTATTGGCGAACTGCATTCTGACATGTTGCTGGTCAGTGACTCTGTTTTGATGGAATGTGTTGGTGGAGTTAGGGGTATGGGGCGCTTTTTCACCTCTGCATACTTAAGCACTCTGTTCCCAGGGAGTGTCGCACGGACATTTAGCGAATCATCCGGCAACAAGCTAGACTCCACAATACTTCGTACGTGCTCGAGCCTCAGTTGGTTGTTCAATGGCTGATGATACTCAAGGTTTACACCAGACCAGGTAGTACGGGATTCTGTCCTTGTATCATTGCAGGTTAGTTATTGGCTGCAATTCGTCCAGGGCGTGTCTTACAATCAGAGACCTGAAAAATTCGCGGTTTCATTTCGGGACAAGCTGGAATCCAAAACATCGTACATTTGTATTGCTTATACTATTGGTCCACCCGTTAGTTTACTCCTCCTGTACAACTTTGAGCCAATAATCAACACACAATAAAATGCAGACCGAATCACCGTCATCTGCTAATACAACAAGCAACCGACGAACAGAAATACTTGAATGATTTTACATGCGACAATGGAGTATTATAGCCTACAGGTCATTGAACTCGCGAATTTTTCAGGTCTCTACTTACAATCTGCAACCCGATTGAAAAACAAAACGGAGTCCAATACATGTGTGTTTTAAGTCTAGCTTGTTTTCGAATGAATTTGCGAAAATTCCGGGTCTCTAAATAACACGAATTTTGTAGGTCCCGTCCTACTCCTGTCTGTAGTGATACATAGATTTTTTAAAAAATCGTGCATTGATTGGTTCTTTACTCTTGGTACCGACTGTTGATGTCGAAGTCTCGGAAAACTCTTGTATCAGTTCGGTGAGGGGAGGGGAGGGGAGGGGAGGAAGCGATGTTGACGCACTCAGCGTTACTCCGCGGGAAGAATCTTTAATGACGGCGTCGTGTCTGCCGTCCTTGAGAGGATGGTCGGCGCCGCGGCCAGCTCGTTAGCGGCGACGTCGTTAATTACTTGTTTGTCGAGGCCCGGGGAGGTCGTGGGAGCCCGCGTGGGACTCGAACCGGCGACCCGGAACGACGTCCACCGCCCGCGACCTTGCGTGTCGTTACCGCGTGCCAAGGTCTTGTGGCGTGTCTCGGACTAGTGGGATGACGCCCGGGGATCGTGGTTCATCCACGGGGTGAGTGAAGAGATCCAGGCGGCTCTTAACAGCGAGGTCTTGGAGCGCCGAAGAGGGTGTGTGAGGGGAGTATGGAGCAGCTCCGGAATGAAAGGGCGGGGGGAAACGGCGGATCCCCGAGAAAACCTGTCGACCAACGGCATCGTCCGGCACGATCCCCACACACGAAAATCCGGGAGTGACCCGGCCGGGGATTGAACCCGGTTCGCCTTGATGGGAGGCGAGCAGGCTAACCGCCCGGCCACCGCGGCCCCTTATCCGTAGAGACACCCTGTTATCGCGAAAATATTTCATTCACAGTTGTATACAGCAACACTTAAGGCCAGACCCAGTATATCGATTGGATTATTTACGTTTTACGCTTCTGAAGTGCCTGCTGGCGAATCGCAGACGTACACAATGGGAGTAACCTAATTATTATTGTCCAGACAAGTAAGAAAATGCTTTCCTCAAAAAGGCACGCGACAAATAAGGCAAAGAAAACTGCTGATATACCCCCTAAGATATTGAAAAGTAACACGCGTGGAAATTTTATCGCGAAATTAGGGTTTCCCTTGATAAATCCTTACAATGTGACCTTTTCAAATATTTTTTATAATTTAAAATATTTTCTTTTGCATATACGAATACTACATTAAAAACAACTATTGCAAACTTCCATCATTAGATGCGAATTAATTTTNAATTAGGGTTTCCCTTGATAAATCCTTACAATGTGACCTTTTCAAATATTTTTTATAATTTAAAAATTTTCTTTTGCATATACGAATACTACATTAAAAACAACTATTGCAAACTTCCATCATTAGATGCGAATTAATTTTACGCAATAAACAGTGAGTATATAATTATCACGCACGTGCTAATTACATTGTCGGAGAAGAGCGTGGCACACACTACAACTTTGTCCGGATGTAGTATAGTAATACAAATTTTTTAACTCGCACCGTAATGTAATAACAGCAGAAAGGAAACGCGTTGACTCCTACATCGGGATGAAAAACGCTATTTCCGCTCTGCATGCTTTCGTCAATGTTAAATGTTTGGCGAAACTCGGAGGGTCGTCCGTGTACGTTTAATCGTCAGCGTTTGTTCGCAAAACCAGTCGCGCATAGCATTTTAATGGCGGGTGGCTCCGCTCGGGTTTTCTCCTACTGTGTGTTGATGGATCTACCACAACAGGACACGCATTCACAGAGAGCTTGGTCTTAGCCAACAACATTCTTGCTTATGGCTAGAGGTATGCGATTCTTAATATTTTGATGGGTTATCAAATTTAAGAAACACCAAATTTTATTTTGCTCATTTAATGATGTGTACATCCAAGTTGTTGAAAAACCTCCGTTAAGTCTGCAAAGCCTATCCGAAAATAAAATAGCATTTTTTGAATAAACTCTAAAAACTTGTTTGCTAATATACAGAAAGTATTTCGTAAGCTAGAACCAACCCATCTCTCACTGCAAGATGAAAATATTTTGGACGCGGTGTACAACAATACTTTTAGAAGCCTCACATTGTCATGTTGCAAAACAGATCTCAGGCATAACGGTGTTATAAGGAAAAATCGCATGCAATTTGTAAATTGTTCTTGATCTTTTCGCATTTATAAATGGAGAGCAGTAAAATATGTTAATAAATGTCCTGTTCAAGTTACGATTTTAGGAAGTAATCTTCACAAATTTCTGTAAGAAAAATATATTACACGAGAACAGAACATTTTATAGAAACAGGCAATCGCTGTTGCAGTTAAAGTGTGTTAAAAAAGAAACACTTCTTTCAAACTCTTACTTTCGTACCAAGTTGTAGGCCCTGCTTTAAATCAAGGATGCTGTAAACGTGCATGTACAAGTTTCATAAAAAAAAATTCGTTCTTGTTTTAACATAGGGACGCAATATAATGGAGTACGCTTGGCCTACACAAATATGCAACTCCTTACTCAAATGTTTAGTGTGCTTCACTTGAGGGTCAGTTAACACAAGTTGTATCCCTAAGGGAACCAGTTGGTAGTCCTCATTGTGCGAGTCGTCTTCGAGATTGCGCTCAGAGAGAGAGAGAGAGAGAGAGAGAGAGAGAGAGAGAGAGAGAGAGAGTTTAGAAGGAGCAATTATTTGCTCTTACCCGGGTTGAAACTTCCCTCTGCGTGTTCCCGCTGCGGGTAATATCCTGCACGAGCACAGCGGCAAACTGTTGCAAATTATGGCGATGTTTGTTCAGCACTTCACATGTTTGTTTCCCAGTTAACACACGCGACTAAAGTAACCGTGCAGCTGACGCCACAACCACGTGTGTAATGGTCTCTCCTTGCAGCTCGCCAGTAAGTGGTCCTAGTATGTTCCGTTCCCCCCGGATCTGCTCTGGTGATTGGTTTCAGCTACGCGCAGCCGCAGTGTACAGCACTGGGTAGGCACCAGCATACCTTGCAACACTTCACCACACGGCATTGTCCGACCATTTTCCTGCTCAAATATTAAGTTCTCCGATAAGCAAAGCACGAGCACAGAGTACTTAAGTATACAGATGTTAAACAGTCGCTTGTAGCGCTGACTGCAGCAGCACACGCCAGCAAAATGGCGTCACTGGCCAGCAACTTGTCGGGACGTCGTTCGCCAATCAGCGCCTGGTAACTTACTCGCCAGCTAGCAGTCTAACCAACAGAAAACCTTTCACAGCATACGGTAACCAATAAGACACAAGACCTGTTCCTAGAGCGTCGTACAGCCAATCAGAGGATGGGTACGCATACATCAAAGGTATCGTCACGCCATTTAGTCTCTTTGTAGGTATTTACTCTGTGACAGGTGCTAAAAACCATATTTTTGGAATTACATTTTACCAATTATTTTTGCGGTGTATATTCAGCACTTAACTAACGATAAAGAAACTGCCAATGACGAGGGCCACCTGTTTTTCGCGAAAAGATTCCATGACTTGTTGTACTCCAAAACAACTCCAGAACCTATATCTCGGTTGGGTGATTTCAACCCTTTCAGTCATAGATTAATATATCGTTTTAGATGTTGAAACGTACGAAATTTTTGGTCGAAGCTGTACTAGTATCGGTAAAATCCTCTGTTAAGTATCGGGACCAATAAGAATGAGTGTGTTTCATTTTACTGGCCGCACCTGTTTAGCCCTTTCAGACCTACTTTAATTTACGGTTACAGGCGTTTCAAACAAAAAATATTAATGATGCGTACTGTACTTCAGTCGACACAACACTTATTTAGTTATCACAGCCAATTAGCTGTAGGCTATTTGTTCGGCTACAGTTAAGTGAACAAATTATGACCTAGACCAGTAAGACGGTTTGCGGTAAAGACCAAAACTTACCTACACCTGCGTAATGTACACAATTGTGTACACGGGGTCAGAATGGGTTAAGAGGTTTAGGAGTTTAGACTCAGCAACGAAATATATTATCTGCACTTTAGAGACTTCCCTATTTTACATGGTTTTGTTACCTTTTACAGTACATACCATAACACCCACTCCTTTTGCAACGTCCCAGATATAGGACATTTTGACAAAAAAAGGTTAGCTCGCACACGTCTTGGCTGTCTGCCAGCCAATCACGGTTGTCCACTGTCGGGGTAACATTTATCTGATTGGTCCAGACGAGTAGCAAATTTCTTCTCACACAGACACGTAGCCGAAAGCCAGGGCCAGTGACTTTTCACGTAAAAATCGGAGCACACAGTAGACTTCAATACTATATACACACCTCAGCTGTTATTATACCTCCATTGGCTGCTGGTGCCGTGTCCGTCTTTGACCAAGCCACTCAGGACTAAGTAACTCCGACACTGAACCTTTGTGATTCGTGCGCAAACTGTTAACACGGGCCAGAACATTTTTTAGCCAATCAAAGAAGTTGGACGACCCTATAGTGATTTGGACTGTATCTTGTCTCGAAATATTTTCGTGAAATATCACTGCCCCTACAGATACCCGAACATGTTAGTCTATTCGCGATATATTCATAATTTTCTAATCAAAACTTTAAAATAATCATCCTATCGTCTAACATAAAAAAATCTTATTTTTGGCTAAACTGTACGTTTACTTAATTTTTATCAATAAATTATAATATTTCAATCATTATTATTATGAATAAAAGCCGAGAGTAAGTATGTGTGTTGGTAATATCTAGTAATAAATAGTTCTCCTACAAAATATTATTCAACTGAGTGCCCACAAATTCAGTGCGTCGTCGCTTTGGTCTAATTTTCTAGACTTGGTTAAGGTTTGTTTGCATGAGGCGGCGGGACAGCCTGTAAGCAGAACTTCATCAAGACTTCATAGAAGTTGTCGGTAAACATGGATGGACTACAACCGCGTTAGCTGTATCAAGCAGCTGCCGCAAGCTAGCTGGTTGGGCTAGTTTTTTCCCCTAGTGTTTTCTTCGCGATAACCATCTTCTCAAATAGGCGTTCCCTCGGGCCGGGGAGACGCGGCTTCGCAGCACGCTAATGACGATCTCGCACACGCCATGCCCTCGTTGGTCGAAGGTTTCCTTCAGCAACCTCAAAACACCTGCAGAATTAGTGTCATTTTGTTGTGACGGGGGCAGGACAATTTTTTTTTCTCGCGTGGGGAAAAATCCAGACCTCAAGCTCGTGCCGGAGGCCACACTATCGATCCGTCTAGTCCCGAACTCATTCGTGAGCTCAAGCGTGTCGATCGTTGCATTTTTCTGGGTGAGCCCTGTACTTGGGCCGAGCATGCTTCTAGCAACCAGCGGTGTACAACGTACAGCGTGTTCGTTGTCGCCAGAATCGACCACTAACAAATGTGAGCTGCCGAAACTTCAAAAAATAAGTTTTCTCACGAAGAAGACATTAAGAACACCGGTAAATCATTCGCTANATGTGAGCTGCCGAAACTTCAAAAAATAAGTTTTCTCACGAAGAAGACATTAAGAACACCGGTAAATCATTCGCTATAGACCCGAGAAATTCGCGAGTTCAATGTCCTGCATGATATACGCTGCAGTCTTATGTACAAATATGCCGATATCAACTCCACATTGGTTGTCTGCTGTCACAGTGGAAGGTGAAAATTGGACACCGTTCCCCAGAAGGTGTCAAACACAGTGCGGACCAATGGCTAAAGTTATACGCACGTGTTTTGNGAAAATTGGACACCGTTCCCCAGAAGGTGTCAAACACAGTGCGGACCAATGGCTAAAGTTATACGCACGTGTTTTGGATTCTAGCTTGTCCCAAAACGAACTCGCGAATTTCTCGGGCCTCTACAGTCCTAAGGCCACCTTTTTTTTCCCCGCGAAACGATTTACGCGGAGGCTAGACTTCAATATCGTATGTGCACACCTGCAGACTTCATTTCACTACTGGCCACTTTTATTTGCAGGAAGACAGTCTGTTACACGAGTGAGCCAATCAGAATCAAGTTTCTCCAGTCACTGACCGTCCGTGATTCGCGGGCAGACAGACAAGACGCGCAACAATTCAAATGACCCAATCACGAAAAAAAGGTTCTGAACTAAAGTGCTTTGGGACACAACTTGTCCTGATATNGCAACAATTCAAATGACCCAATCACGAAAAAAAGGTTCTGAACTAAAGTGCTTTGGGACACAACTTGTCCTGATATCTTTTCGCGGAAAACCAGCCTCTCTACTCATTCCTTGTCATGGACAGTTCCAACTATGGATATCCTTCACGCATGACATCTCCTCAATTATGGACACGGGACTTAACGGGTCAATTTTTACTGTTGAGTACCAGGTCCCAGGTACTCGTGCAGGCCTACTGGATAATCGTTCAAGGTGCGAAATCACGTCTTATGTCTCTGTTAGTACCAAACATATACTGGGAAGAATCATTTCTGAATTCAAGTAGTATGTANGCAACAATTCAAATGACCCAATCACGAAAAAAAGGTTCTGAACTAAAGTGCTTTGGGACACAACTTGTCCTGATATATTTTCGCGGAAAACCAGCCTCTCTACTCATTCCTTGTCATGGACAGTTCCAACTATGGATATCCTTCACGCATGACATCTCCTCAATTATGGACACGGGACTTAACGGGTCAATTTTTACTGTTGAGTACCAGGTCCCAGGTACTCTTGCAGGCCTACTGGATAATCGTTCAAGGTGGGAAATCACGTCTTATGTCTCTGTTAGTACCAAACATATACTGGGAAGAATCATTTCTGAATTCAAGCAGTATGTANGGAAATCACGTCTTATGTCTCTGTTAGTACCAAACATATACTGGGAAGAATCATTTCTGAATTCAAGCAGTATGTAAACATTTTACCGCAAATAAAAAAAAATAGCCATACATTATTATTACTAGACACATCCGATTTTCGCGAAAAAATATTCCGCACATGCTCGATTTCAATACTATACGGGCGTACCAGCAGTGTTCTTTTGCTTATTGGTCGCGTGCATTAGCGTGAAGACATCTTCCTACTTTATTGGCCAATCAGAATTAAGTTACTCCGATACTGTACGTCTGTGATTCGCGCGCAGAAACCTAAGACGCGTAACACGGAAACCACCCAATCACGAAAGTGCATAAGAGCTTTAGTGTTACGATATACACCTGGTCGTTAAATCTTTTCGCAAAAATCGGGTGTCCCTCATTATAACGCCTGAAAAATATTACAGTCTGTTATTTATAACATTTCCCGAAGGGCCACTGTGAACCAGTTTAGATATGTTTTCGGGCTATTTCCAATGTTGGAGAGGCCACGGTGGCTCTTAGCAACGATGTCCTGAAAGCCGACGAGGATGATGCTGGCGAGGATGGAGCAGCCCCGGAATGCAAATACAGGGGGAAACGGGAGATCCCGAGAAAACCCGCTGACCGGTGGCGTCGTACAGCAAGATTCACACGCGCGGAAACTGGGAGTGACCCCGCCCCTGTTCGCCTTGGCGGGAGCCGAGCGCTCTAGCCACTGCGCCACCGCGGCCCCAATTTCCAACGTAATTTTGGAAAGACGCGGCAAGTTGCCCTCAGGCCGCTGCTTCTACATGATTGGGCTAGGCTCAAGTCGGCGTTACTTCTTGGTTGGCTGCTGCTACAACCAGATGCCATTCTACGCTCTGAACTGACTGCACACAATTCAGAAATTTTGGTCGTCAACATTCTGCGGCCGGTAAGCATTTACAAGTGCTAACCTGTTAATATATTATTTCGAGTTTACTCGTTCACCTATGACGTGTTGAAGAACAGTTGAAGTCATGGTCGGTGCTGTGCAAGTCCAGACGCTAGCACCAATAAGGACATCGCCTTTCTCTGGGCAATGCTATTGGTTGCTGCTGACAGGAAAGCTATTTTACAATTGGCTGCTTCATGTGCCGTGGTTCCACTGGAANGGCAATGCTATTGGTTGCTGCTGACAGGAAAGCTATTTTACAATTGGCTGCTTCATGTGCCGTGGTTCCACTGGAACCATTTCCGCAGCTTTGAAACGTCAGTTGTTACACAATTTCGCAAGTACTGCTCTCACCAGAAACTTCATCTTTTGCAACACGTGGAAGGAGGAAGTAATGCCCAAGTTAAGGGGTTAAGGCACCCGTCTACCTGGAACTTTTCCCCACGTTTAGGCTGAGAAGCGCGGGAGCGATAAGGGTGACACTGCCACGCGCATCAAGTACGCCATCGCCGCTAAGTGCAAGGCTCTGAACTGGCGTGCAGTGTTCTCGTCGTGCTGCGTGTACCTATGGGACTTTCAGCGGTGACCATATTATTTTATTAGTGGGAAGTCTTTAGGAAGGTTCAGTGCAGGCGCCTATAGTAGTTTTGTATGTATCTGATGCGTGCATTTTGAGCTACAGCGCCTTGGAAAGGCCGTTTTTAGCGGTTTTGGAGTACTCTGAATTGATGTTTCTAACGTACGTGATATTTTGAAAGTACTTAACAGCTCTCGTCTGAAGTGTGTGTTCTTTTCGTAGATCAGCACGTTGGACGCACGCTTAATAGTTTCGTTGGAAAACTTGTATTTCAAACACTCTGCAACGCAGTTCAAGCGCCAGGTAGACGGGCGCCTTAAGTGAGCGCTGCAACCGAGTTGCTTGTGTTCACCACTATACAGACACCACATTCTAAATATGAATCAGAGAGAGTTTCACTGTTTAAATTAGNGAGTTGCTTGTGTTCACCACTATACAGACACCACATTCTAAATATGAATCAGAGAGAGTTTCACTGTTTAAATTAGTTAACAGCGCCTGACGTATTCTACAGTTACTTCAATTAATATAACTAATTAATTAGTGAAAAAATGCCTGCTTTCCTTCACTTGTTGGATCAGTGACGTTTCCCACTGTGTATCAACCATTTTATTCACTGTTTATCAGTGAATTGTTTTTTGACTGTTGGACCAGTTAAAAAGGCACATCAAATGCATTAAAACATATAAACTAATAAAACCAATAAATCTATTTTTAAATACTAGTTTCATCTTTCATAATACTATTTTATGAGGTGATATGAACATTCGGACTTTCATTTCGTCTTCACGTAGGCTAATAATCATGTCACTTCGGTTTGAAAGTTAAACAGCATTAAATATGGTGAAGTGGATGCATTCATTCTTACTACTTTTTTTTTTTAAACAATCCTAATGTTACCAGTTAAACACAAAACTAAAAGAAAGGACATACAATTTAAAGCTACATACTTTCGATTAAATAAATTTAATACATATATTTTCCCCCTTTCAAGTCAACTTGGGCTTGGTAGTGCGATTGGTAATGTAACGGTGTGGAAATGGGTTATTATGGGTTCAAATCCTGAGCACTGCCATTTTTTTGTTTACTTCAAATTGCACACTATAAAGCGTAACTATCGGAAATGTGTTTATTTCTCGAATTTATTTGACGAAATTCGACGAACACAATATTTAATTTGCCCCATGCAGTTAGCTGTCACTTATTAAATCAGTGAAATCGTTTCACAGAAACAATCAATGTCTTCCGCCGATTCTAAGTGAAGCCATTTTCACTGATTTGAGTAGTTGAATTTCATTGCGAATTAGTGGTTGTCCACTGACTCGAATTCAGAGTGCAATTCTGCTCTGCTCTGTATTCCTACTTATCATATTTCTGTTGGTCCACAAGTACAACAGAGTTCTCGACACTTTCAACACGGGGCCGGTATGTCATAGCGAAATAATTTATTCGTGTATATTCCCTGACTTTCAAAATCTCATACATTCAAACATAAAATTTTATTTTGAATTCTGGTAATCAAGGGGTCTACAATGACAAATCTGTCCCTAGAAATACATCACAGGGCTGAAAAAAACACTACTCGAACGTTAAATACGCGAACGTGCTTGATAAACAGATAAACAATATTTATTCGATTCGCTGTTGTTATGGAAGGACGTGAATGTGGCCACAACCTTGAACACAGCGGTCGATTAAGAACCATTCATCGGTACACCTCATGAGTTCTCCGTGGACGAGAGAACACAAAACACGACGAAAGCAGTATGCAACACCCAATTAAATGCTCAACTTTTCACAAGCGATAATATCGCTACGTAATTCCGCCATGTGTTGAAAGTGCTAANAACACCCAATTAAATGCTCAACTTTTCACAAGCGATAATATCGCTACGTAATTCCGCCATGTGTTGAAAGTGCTAAGTGTTGGTGGAACTTGCGAGCGTCATTAATGTACTAGCAGATAGAATGGAAGACATTTTTTTTGGCAAATGCAATTCCGATTATCACGCCAGATCGAATGAAACAACTGGTTTAACAAATTAACAAAGTGNAACACCCAATTAAATGCTCAACTTTTCACAAGCGATAATATCGCTACGTAATTCCGCCATGTGTTGAAAGTGCTAACTGTTGGTGGAACTTGCGAGCGTCATTAATGTACTAGCAGATAGAATGGAAGACATTTTTTTTTGGCAAATGCAATTCCGATTATCACGCCAGATCGAATGAAACAACTGGTTTAACAAATTAACAAAGTGNATTTTTTTTGGCAAATGCAATTCCGATTATCACGCCAGATCGAATGAAACAACTGGTTTAACAAATTAACAAAGTGTACTCATCAAACTAGCTTCCTTGTACAGCAATGCTTCCGCAATCTGTCTTTGCAACACTTAAAAATCAAGTTGAAAAATTGCCGTTTACTACTTTCCACTGCGTAGAAAATAAATATTTCAAACAGTCTAAATGTTAAAAATATGTAAGAGTGTACGAAACAGATTATATATGTGTGTGTGTGTGTACAAACAGTGGTCCGAAATCAGTTTGAAATCAAGGTAAAACAAAAGTTTAATAATCTGTAGGAAATTTGATTCCTCACAGCCTCACATTCAAGTAGTCGATGAAATTAAACCAATAAGTAGCTATGTTTGTGAATCTATCAAAACGCAGCGCGTTTTTAATTTTAGTAGCCTAACTGATAAGTGCGCAATCTCAATAAGCGATGTTAGAGACTGGAAAGACTTGCCAATTAGTTTGGCTTCATGTTCTGTTACGAACAATGTAATCGGCTTCATCCTACATTGAAAACGTCACCTCTGTTTTAAGCCATTTAACTCGCGACTGTTTCAGGTTTTCAGGCACTTTTNTTCATCCTACATTGAAAACGTCACCTCTGTTTTAAGCCATTTAACTCGCGACTGTTTCAGGTTTTCAGGCACTTTTTTTTCAAACACAAGGCTAGTTCGTTTTCTGGAGCATGTGTCAGCATGTTCCGAGCGCAATGGCGCGCTGTCTACGGCAACCACATTACAAAGCGAGTGGCATTTGCGAAACAGTGCTGCCAAGTTGTGACGAACGCATTTGGCTGGCGCGGCGTCAGCAATTTTTCCCGAGTCCTTGTTTAGGAGTGCCAACTGTCGCTATAAATAGTTTAACTGTAGAAAACTGCTATTTCGAGGAAAAATCTTAACTACTTCCAAACAATCGCGAATTCTGAAATTTAAAATAGAGTTGAGTTTGAGTAATTTGGGCGGCTCACAACAACGAGGTCTTGAGAGCCGATGAGGGTGANGAAATTTAAAATAGAGTTGAGTTTGAGTAATTTGGGCGGCTCACAACAACGAGGTCTTGAGAGCCGATGAGGGTGAAATGAGGTGAGAATGGAGCTGCGCCAGAATGCAAGGGTGGGAGAAAGGGGAGATCCCCGACAAAACCAGCCGACGTCGTCCGGCACTATTCCCACTTGTGAAAATCCGGGATTTACTCTGCCGAAGATTGAACCCGGTTCGCCAAAGTGGGAGGCGAGCAGTCTAACCGCACAACCACCGAGGCCCCTTCAGAATAGAATATACAGGGTGTGGGCACACATAAAGTGAATGTAGAAACACGTGTGCGCTTGTATTGTCTATTCTCTGTTACTTCCAACTTTATTAAGCCCTGCTAATGCTATACTGCCACACTATTCGTCCATCTCATGCGAACAAAGATTAACCAAGTCTAGAAAATTACACCAAAGGGAAAATGCACCGCAATTATAAGCATTTAATTTAATAATATTTTGTATGGGAACTATTTCTTACCAGGCATTTACAACACAGCTACTTTCACTCTGTTTTTATTAATAATAATTATAAATTCAATATGACAATTTTACAGACCAAATGTAAGTTAAAGTTCAATTGAACCAAAACTAAGATACGTTCATAGTTAGCACAATTACTAAACGCTTGTGATACAAGACATATTTAAGAAATAACCCAATACATACGGTAGTCCAGCTTCTCTGACTGGCTAAAAAAATGTTCTGGCCCGTGTTAACCGTTTGCGCACGAATCACGACGGTTCAGTGTCGGAGTTACTTAGTCCTGAGTGGCTTGGTCAAAGACGGACACGGCACCAGCAGCCAATGGAGGTATAACAACAGCTGAGGTGCGTTTATAGTATTGAAGTCTACCGTGTGCTCCGATTTTTACGCGAAAAGTCACTGGTCCTACCCATACATCATACACGGGGTTATTTTGCAAGGTTTTGATTAAAAAAAAGTGAAAATACTGCGAATAGAATATCATAATTGGGTATGTGGACTTCTTACCGGGAGACAGATTTGGAGTATCGCACCTTGAATTAGGTTGCCTGCCATCCTTGCCCTATTGCAGTCATTGTTTCAACCACGAAATGCCGTGTCTCCTAACATTTTATCGGCAAACACAACATAAAAAGAAATGTAGTAACTAATGGGAGCCGCGGTGGCTGAGCGGTTAGCCTGCTCGCCTACCACCAAGGCGAACCGGGTTGAATCCCCAGCTGGGTCACAAGGAATCGTGCCGGACGATGCCGCTTGCCTGCGGGGTTTTCTCGGGAATCTCCCATTTACCCCACCCTTGCATTCCGGCACTGCTCCGTACTCACCTCGCTTCACCCTCATCGTTCATCGTCTCTCAAGATCTCGATGTTAAGAGCCACGTACATCTCATCGCTCGCTGACCCATGTTTCGGGGACCCGGGCACGTCTGACGCCTTCAGCCACGTTGCGGTTTGGCGAGCCGGGTAAGGCAGGCAGAGGTCTCGGGTTGGCAACACTGAACCGCGAGGAAGCCTGGACGTTGGCCGGTGCAGGGGACGAGGAAGGGAAGGCTCGCGTGCAGGACGAAGCCCGCTGGGTCAGCAAGTGGCTTCGCGCTGACTGAGACGCCGTAGAAGGCGAGCCCAGCAGGCCAGCTCACTTCCGGTCACTGTCAACGCCGAGCTCTACATGCATAGCGGATAGCCACACCGCCATTTCATAGTTAGAGCTAGTGACTTTCCGCCAAGAAATATGAGAACAGAGTAGTCTTCAATACTATAAGCACTCGACAGCAGTTTGTCTATTGCCATTGGTTGTTGTCAGCTTAATAAGGCCCTTTTTTTTTTTTTTTTTTTTTCCATACTTGACCGGGCCACTTAGTATTCGGCAAAATTGGCACGGCTCCTACGTGATTCATGTCCAGACAGTTAACACGTGTCAAGAAGTAATTCTACCAATCAAGATTAGGTAAACTACCCTTCAGTGTTTTAAAACATAATTTATCTTGAAATCTTTTCGCGAAATTTTACTACCCCTACTTACAGTTAACTCCTTAACATGCACACTAATTTTTCGTTCCTGGTGTTGCAAACGACGGGATTTTTGGTCTGACAAGTACTTACGAATTGCTTGGAATAAGTTGCTTGAGGGTAGCTACCAATAAAAAGAGTTTCTATTGGTCGATGGCAACAGTGGCTTCACAATGGCATTAACTAGAAAAATAATATGTCTATATTGGTTGTGGCTTCTGGCCTTGTACAGCACCGGCCATGATTTTGTATATTGTGCAAGACGCCATACGTAACGAGTATACTTTGGGACAATACGTTAAAGGGTTAGGACGTCCGAGAATTTCGTGGCTTCATTTGGAAACAAGCTTGACTCCACAAACCTTTGTGTACTCGTGCCTCAGTTCGTGCCTCAGTTCGTGCCTCAGTTAGTCGTCCATTGGCTGCTGATGCTCCAGTTTGACCTCAGACCTGGCAACACGGGATTCGGTCCTCGTTTTCTTGCAGGTTAGTTATTGGCTGGAATCTTACTAACTGCGATCCGATTGAGAAACAAACGCCTAACTACATGTGTGTGAAGTCTTGCCTGACCTCGAATGAGTGCGTGAGATACTTAGGGACACCCGAATTTCGCGAAAAGGTTTTCCACACACGCTACATTTAATTACCCTATGGACATTTGAGCAGTTTTACTTTGCTTGTTGGCGGCGTTTCTGTGTGAGAAAACATTTTGTTACTTGGCTGGCCAATCAGAACTAGGTTACTCCTGCAATGTGCGTCTGTGATTCGCGAGCGGACACCCAAGATGCGAAACACGTAAATAATCCAATCAGAAAAGTGGATATGAGATAAATTATTATGAAATACGTCTGATCGTGAAATCCCTTCGTGAAATCCGAGTGCCCCTAGCAAATTAATAACATCATTTTTTTTTTACCGAAATGATTCCACAAGTATTTGTACTTCAAAATACTTTAATTCAAGTAAGTTTTTTTCTGTTTGGGTGATTTCAGTTGTCACGCATCTTAAATGTCTGCCCACGAATCACGGAATATCAGTTTCAGGGTAACTTAGCTGTGATTGGCTCAGTCAGGTAAGATAATGTTATCTCACAAATACGCCCGCGAAAATTCAACGGAAAACGGCAAGTGTTCACGTAGAGTACCTAACCCGTTCATTCCCAGTGTCCATGATCTAGGACATGTTGCACATGAAGGATACTTATGGCCGGCACTGTACACCACAAGAAATCAGTGGCCTGTATGTTGAACGTCTTCCTTGTGAGAAATCTGGTTTGCTGAAATTTCTGCATCTCTCATAAGTGAATGGTTAACCCTTCCATGCCCATTGTAGACAATCGTCTACATGACGTTGCACGGGAAGCTTATATTTGACCAGTACTGTACTCTGCAAGGCTCAGCGCCCAATGATCTTCCCTGAGAGTAGCGCGATTCCTATGATCGGCCCATGTCGCTGTCACAGTACACAAATCCAACAGTGTTTATTGGTTGCGTTAACGAAACGAGTTATTTGCCAGCCTATGTAGAGCACGCATCAAAAATTTATAATTTGCAACACCAGAAAACACAAATTGAGGGGAATGAAAGTGTTGATTCCGACATCAACGAACACGCACATCGCTGTGCACTGGTTGCTAGAACCACGCTTGACACAGGTACAGCTCGCATCAAAATTTTTTACTACTGCAACGCTTGAGCTTGTAAATTTATTTGGTACTGAAACCGGTTAAGTGTAGGCTGCGCGTATTTTTTCCCCGCCCTGGCCTAGACCTAGGAGTAACGCACGGACGCCAAGACAGGCTGCACGAGCTGAAAGAGCGAAAGCGTCATCGCGATCCAGACGACGTGGCGCGGTAACGTACAGCTAGCGCACGCCCGCTTTCAATTGCGCACATGAGCGGCGCCCTGCCAGCGAAAATTGTCCTGCACTTTCCTTGGTGGCCGGCCAACCGCACTTTCCGTCATAACTCCCCGCACGCGACTGTCCCGCTTTGGGCACTTTCCACCTGACCCACACTGACGCCAACAATACAGTCTCACTTTAACTGGCGCAGACTCAACGTAACCACTTAACATGCACACTAATTTTTTTACTCCTGGTGTTGCAAAATAGGGAATTTAATTTTTGGTCTGACAAGTAGGCCTGTGTAATATCTCACTCGAGGGTACCTAGGGACCGCGGTGGCTGAGCGGTTAGCCTGCTCGCACCCCCAACAAGGCGAACCGGGTTCAATCACCGGCCGGGCCACTCCCCGATTTTCGCGTGTGGGAATCGCGCCGGACGATGCCGCTGGTCGGCGGGTTATCTCGGAGATATCCCGTTTCCCCCCGTCTTTTCATTCCGGCGCTGCTCCACACTCTCGCCAATCACCCAAATCTCTTCACTCGAGGGTACCTATGAAAATAATTTCTCTTGGTCTATGTCGCCGGCAGAAACTAGTAATAATATTTTGGCGTGCATTAGCAAGGAAAAAAGACGTTTTCTGTGTTGGTGCAGTTTTCCTTTTGTATATCGGCTGCGAGTCTACGTGAGAAGACAATTCGGTGCTTGGCTGGGCCAATCAGAATCATGTTGCTCCAGCACTGAACGTCTGCGATACCCGGGCAGGCACCTAAGTCGTATAGTTACTACAATCTTCCAATCGCGAAAGTGGGTATGAGATAAAGTGTTTTAGAAAAACAACCAGACAATAGCACTAAGCGAAAATCCGCTTTCCCGAGCAACGTTAAGGCTCCCGCCTACATCCGCGTTTGACGCCGAGAAGCGCGGGGAGCGATAAGGGCGACACTGCCACGTGCATCAAGTGCCCCATCGCCGCTAAGCGCAAGGCTCTGAACTGTCGTGCAGAGTTCTCGTCGCACTGCGTGTACCTATGGGACTTTCAGCGGCGACCCTCTTATTTTGTTTGGCGGAAAGTCCGTAGGAAGTTCCAGTGCAGGGCCGTTGAGTAGTTTTGTGTGTATCTGACACGCATATTCTGAGATACAGCGTTTTGAAAAAACCGTTTTTAGCCCTTTTGTAGTGCAATGAAATTTTTTTTTTAATGTGCGTGACGTCTTGAAAGCTCTCAACAGCCCTCGTCTGAAATGTGTGTTCTTTTCGGATATCAGCGCATTGGACGCACGTTTAATAGTTTCGTAGATAAACGAGTATTTCAAACACCCTGCAACGCAGTTAAAAAGTCAGGCAAGCGGGGGCCTTAACCCTTTCAGATCCACATTAATTTGCGGTTTGAGGTGTTGCGCTTAACACATTTTATGATCCGTCTGTACTTAAAGTCAACGAAACTCTTGTTTTGTTATCGCAACTAATGGACTGTTGGCTTTGTGCTAGGCTATGGCAACATGAACCAATCATAACCTGGACCGATAACATGGCTTACGAATCAGTTCCTCAAAGGAAAGATAATTGGCTACTTGGTTTTGCAATGTACAGCACCATCCAAAAATAACCTGCATGTGCATTATGAACACAATTGTGTACACTGGGTCTGAGTAGGTTAATATACGGCGTCAGGTGTTACAAACAGAAAATTTTATGATGCGTGCTGTACTTAAGTCGACTACCCTTATTTAGTAGTCACAGCCAATGAGCTGCTATATATATGTACGGCTACAGTAATATGAATCAGTTATGATCTAGACCAGTGAGACGGTTTGCGAATCATTTACCCACAGGTTAAGATCATTGGTCATTGAGCTTCGCAGTGTGCAGTACAGACCAAAACTTACTTAAAGGTGCGTAATGTACATATATCTGTGTACACTGGATCTGAGTGGGTTAAGGAATGGCCACAACTCTTAAGGGACATTCCTACTTGTCACGTTGGTCTTATTGTCAGGAGTCGAGTGTGCTACAGTTTTAACCCTTTCAGTGACAGTGCCCTCTATCTGGGACGTTGCATATGAAGTGGCTTTAATGGTCTGCACTGTACACAGCAGAACATACCGTCCAATGAGAAAGGTTTCCTGCGTGTGGGAGACATTCGCTGCTGAGACTATGTTCCGTAGCCTCATAAAACACTGCTGCCAGTAACATAAAGCTCACATAGAGTTGGTCCCAATGTAAGACAAAGTGTCGTCTGGATATCGGTACCTATACAGTTCCGAACAAAATATGTGTTTGATGCAACGCCTAAAATTATATATATATTTTTTTAACTGAAAGGGTAAAAAAAAAAAAACAACTATACTATGTTTTAATGTAAATCTTTTTTCAGATCAAAAATGAAAATGGATGTTTTGTTGCCAATTTTAAATTTGATTATTGAAAAGGAATATGGTCGTTGAAAAGTGTCAAGTTCAGCAAAAATCGCTATAAGTAGCCTTCTGTTAACAATGTTCATTCTTCTGTAAAACAGTGTTTTTAACTATAACCACAATGCGGTATCTTTTCTGAAGTGGTTACTATATAAAAACCCTATAGTCACCTCTTAAAATGCAGAGGAAACAACAAACGCCTAGCTTGTTTATGGTATTTTTTTTTAGAGATAATGGGAAAAAAGCGAAATTTTTTGAGCCAACATATATTTTATAACACCGTAACTAGTTTATTCTTTCATGATTGGATGGAAAGTTAAGGTTTTGACTATGCTATGTTCTTTGCAGACCAATCCCTAACGTACTGCCTTACAGCATCACAATCCTCATTGGCCCAGTGAAATGGGGTAGTAGCTTCAAGCATGCATGACAGCCAACAAGGAAAGAAAACAGTCTGACTGTTTGCTAGGATTCAACGTATTGCAAACATGTCAACTTTTCCCGCAATAAATCACCAACTCTAGCTATTTACCATCGCCGTTGCAAACCCTTTTTACAGTCGGATGTGACCTTGATGTGTAAAAAACTTTTTTACTCTGGAGGCACCTTAAACAGGCAAGCGCGGTAGAAAGAAATCATCTTCGAAAGGGTGTACGCTGTCGAAAAGTAGAGTTAACATTTTGAGAACTGTTAGAATGAAAGCTTATCTCCCTTTTTACGTCACCCAGATCGTCATGCGCTTCAGTGCTAAAATGCTGAACGTTATTCAGTACACGTAATATCTCTTTAATTTAAGCAAGAAGAAAGCGTTTCGGGATGCTATATTACATAAATTACGGAAGCTTAACAAGGAAGCGAATTAGAAAATGATACGGACATGATATGTTGTAATCTATTCTATGATAGACGGAAATGCAGGTCTAATATCAATCAACCTTTGAAAAATATCGTTGCCCCTCTGACCTGCGTATATTTTAACGGGCACACTGTCACGTGACCAGTAAAGTTGGCAACGTCGGAGAGAAAGTATTTCCATGTGTGAAAGTAAAATTACAAGTTTTAAGTAAACATTTCTAAATAATATATTATTTTATTTTAATTTTTTGTTACGTTTAACGCACATAGGTTTAAAAAAAATAAATTTGTAAAATATTTACTTTTATAGAAATTTTACAGTTGCCATTGACGAATAAAGTAATCGGGCACATGGTAACGTTAATTGTCCATCGATGGAAGAATACACAATGTGTATACAAGTAGATTTTAAGCACGGCTTTCAAAAGTGCTCGTTTTACCGTGAACAGCGTATACCTGTCAGGCAACACGCATTCTGTTGAGAGAGTTAGGCACGGAATTAACAAAAACTGTCCACCTGAAAGTGTTTCGACAAGGCGAAATTTGTTATTAATTTAGACTGCTGGTTAATGAGAAGTCATTAAAAAAAATAGCTTACATTGTTGGATTGCAAAATTTTCATCCAAAAATAAGATGCCAACTCCCATTTTCACGCCAACCGCGCTTTCAGAGGTGCAAGATCTCCGTTCTACAAAAAATGTTCACAGAACTGTTGCGTAATCGCAAGTAGTTTTTAATATTTTTAACGAAAAGCATTTCAAAATTCTGTTTTTGGGGGCGAATAAGTACCTTAATAATTACTTTAGTGAGACAATTTTCCATAGGTTTAGTCTTATTTTTCATAAGTAATAACTTGTCGGACTTGATCAGTGTTCAAAAACACCCATCGTGTGTGTGTGTGCGCGCGTGGGCACGAGCGGATGTGTATGCGTATGTATATATAATGCATTTGGCAAGAATCTGTAATTTAAGTTTTGCTTTCTGTAAACTCCTTAGCTGAAACATTATCAAATCAACGTCTAATTAGTTCGATAGCCTACAGCTGACAAATAATTGATAAAATATTTATAGCTGACACAATTTGATTCCATACTAACAATTTTAAAGGGCGAGGGAGTGATTTGGGCGGCTCTTAACAGCGAGGTCTTGAGAGCCGATGAGGGTGATTAAGGCGAGTATGCAGCAGCGCCGGAATGAAGGGGTGGGGGAAACGGGAGATCCCCGAGAAAACCCGCCGGCCAGCGGCATCGTCCACCGCGATTCCCTCTTGCGAAAATCCGGGAGTGGCCCGGCCGGGGATTGAACCCGGTTCGCCTCGGTGGGAAGCGAGCAGTCTAACCGCTTAGCCACCGTGACCCCTAATTTTAAAAGTTTTTTTTTTTTCATTTCAAATATTTTTGGTTACAATTTTATTTCATAAGATTGAATTTATTAATAAGTAAGGCACAGTTCTGTTTTTGGTCTACAATATTGACTTCACGCTTACGTGTAGTTATAATTTTCGAAGTCGTGTTGAACAAAAGACGGCAGCATTGCACGTTGAAAAGTTGAACGTCGTAGTGTTCCGAATGAAGACTCCCCGTTACCAAAATAAGAGAACTATATAAAAAAAAAGGGCTGGAATGCAGCCTGTGACAGTGAGGCGATTAGATTAGAGGGAACATCCGGGGAATGAATGTAGAACGCAGGTTGCAGAAGATTGGGAAAACCTAGTAAGTATGTGGATCATGCCTGAGGTGGCAAACGACTTTGAGGATACTAGCGACTGGTTTATAATGTAGCAATTCCCGAATCTGGGGTACAGCGGTATGGGCCGATCGCTGAATTGCCATGTTTGGGAAATGCGTCGAGGCAGATCGTAGAACATGACTGGAATTCCTAGACCAAACTGAGTCCTCGGTGTCCGTTCTCACGAACACCTTCTGCCACAAATAAAAAAAAAGTTTTGAACGTAACAGTTATTATATTTGTCGTCTGGAATAGCACTTGTGTCGACACAACTATTTTTTTACATATCGGAAATAAACAACCACGCGCGTTGTTCTTGATGTTTTGGCAACTCTGTATGGACCTGTAGTATAGTCTAACAAACGAATGACACCTCACTTACGTCAGAGACTTGCCTCATCGATAGGAACAAGTAGTTTTTCACAAGCTTTCTGTGTAGGCTAAACTACAGTATTCAATGCGCACACGTGAAAATTTTCTTATGTGACTGCACTGTTAAACCTTTTTTTGTACGTCTACAAGAAATTCTTTTGAAATCAGTTGTCAAAGATAATTTTATAAAAGTACAAATAAATCAGAGTAAATTTTACAAAAAACGTGACTGTGAAATGTGTGAAACGAATGTTGAACTTTAACAAGCAAGTGCGGTAAACTTCAAATTTATTATAAATATTCAACCAAATAAACATTTTCGTATGTTTTCTTCCGTTAACTTTTCAGCATAATTTAGAAAACATTTTCACAGAGTATATTGGATTAGCATGCGAGCCACTCTCCGGAAAAGCCTGTCCGCACAAAAGCCTCACGAAATAAAGTGAAATTAATAAAATCAGTTTTTGCAAGGGAACATTATGCACCCGGGCAAGAACGCAACACAGAGAAATTATAACCCAGCGCCTACTGTTAACATTTTTTTCTACATTCACGTAAATTACGTTATGACTCAAAACGGAGCTGGGCTCCGTAAATTCGAAATACGGAACGTGTCCGCAAATCCTATAGTTTCGAGTTTTGGGAACGAACAATTCCGAGTCCACACGAAGCTCACTTCGCCCACTGTAACGAGAAAATTATAATTTCCTCTGCAGATAGGATATCCACGCCTCTAAGACCTATTCCTTCCAACATTAAATACAAGTTTCAAGCACATGTGACAGTTACCAACACTTGGAGCACTTGAACATTAATATAATTTGAAAAAAAAAGTTAAGTAAATCGCATTAGGAGAAATAAGTTGGGACAGGAAAATTTCGCGTTTTAAACTGTCTGAATGCTGGACTTCACGGTCCTATGCATTTTCGAGCCTCTGCTTTCTGTTGATTGGCTGCTGCCCCAGCGTAAAGCCAATTGTACCTCAGACCAGGTGGCACGGGATTAGCTGCTTGTTTCCTTACAGGTCTGTCTATTGGCTCAGAGTTCACCCCAGGGGGGGGGGGGTAATAAACTGTGGTACAGTTGGAAATTTTGCAGAAATATACACGTGTTTGAAGTCTAGCTTGTCCTAAAATTAATTCCCATAATTTTCCAGTCCCTGTCGATAAGTATTTTATCCCACCTGTCCATGCGAGTGTCGTAGACGAATTTCGAAACTTACGATTCGTGTTCAAATCCCACCCCAGATAAAAATATATCAACTTCTCAAAATTTTAATTTTTACATTCGCAAAAAAGTTAAAGAATGTTTAGTTATCATTTTTTTACAGGCAGTGCAGCAAAAAATTGCAATCAATTTTACGGAGAGGTTCCATAAAGGTTACGAAAGTCCGGTTTTAGAAAAAAATTTCCTTGATTTCACACAGAGTTTTTAATAGATTTTTTTAAAATCAGAAATTGTTCGTAAAATGACGGAGAGTTTTTTTTAACAGTGCGCAAGAAAACGCGGTTTGCAACACGCAGAACATCACTCGCCACGTCCCCCAGTCTTTCCAGAAGTCCGCCTGGAATTGCTCCAGAGCACGGAGGGTAGAGTGCGTACACAAGACACGAACTGGCACGGCAGTGTCTCCTCGGCTGCACGACTTCATGGAAACGGGTACTGTTCCTGTTCGGATCCACAACGACGTGAAAGTTCCTCTGCTGCTCATATATATCGCTTCCTTTACGGGAAAGTTCATCCGAAAGTTATCGAGAAATCTTTGCAAATTCGAGGGCATTCATTACATAAATTAACGGAGCACAGGATACTTCCCTTGTCTATGTTTTTATCTTGTGGGCCTTTCCCCAACCCTTCAAGGAATATACACGTACGTATTCCGGTCTACTGTTTAAATATAAATTTATTAGCTATTTAGGCTAAAACACACAATTTTATAGTATTACTGTTTCACTGGATGTTATCGGAATCTAAGTAAAAAATTACATCTACTCCGTAAGAAAAATAAATTTATTAATGCCTGAAATAAATATAATGGATTGTAATACGTATTACTACGGGCAGTGATATTTCGCGAAAATATTTCGTTACAAGATACAGTCCAAAGCACCGTGGGGTCGTCCAGCTTCTTTGATTGGCTAAAAAAATGTTCTCGCCCGTGTAAACCGTTTGCGCACGAATCCCGAAGGTTCAGTGTCGGAGTTACTTAGTCCCGAGTGGCTTGGCCAAAGACGGACACGGCACCAGCAGCCAATGGAGGTATGACAACAGCTGAGGTGTGTATATAGTATTGAAGTCTACTGTGGGCTCCGATTTTTACGCGAAAAGTCACTGGCCCTACGTATTACCTCTGTCGCGTCACATTAAATGGCACACTTACAACGCGCGATTCCACAGGTAGTCTACCAGCCAATAACAAATGTTGCAGGGTACATGAGCGTGTCCGGCCTAGCCACGACGAATATGATGGAGGTAAGTGGAAATGCAGAGGACCAACACGACTGATATTTACGGACACCCGATTTTCGTGAAAATATTTCCACGAACCCTAGATTTCAATACGCTACCGGCGTATCGTTAGGTTCCCTTCGCTTATTGACCACGTACCTTTGTCGGGAGACATTTCCTTGCTTGAATGGCCAGTGAGAATCAAGTTACTCCGCTACTGCATGTGTGTCATTCGCGGGCAGTCACTTAAGATTCATAATACCTAAATCATCAAATGATGAAAGTGGGCATCAGCTGTGACAATTTTTCACGAAAATCGGATGTATGGGCTGTTCACGGTAAAGTGAGCACTTTGGAGGCCCTAGTCACTTTTTACTTTCAGTCATTTTTTTATCCTTTAACCAACTTTTTAAAATTAATATTACCATGTAAGTAAAAACCCAGTGTGTATATTCCACGGCACTCGGAAGTTAAATATAGTTATTGACTATTATTCCAAATGGGAGGGCTTTCAAAAGTGCTCACTTTACCGTGAATAGCCTGTGCCTGATATTGCTGTAGTGTAGAATATAGCTCACTTCAACTTTGACCTTAGTGCCAGTGAATTTGCGCCATCCTCAGAGGGTTGTACTGTACTAAGAAGGATACAGCATTCAATGAGGGAAGTTCTTAAAGTGTGAGATATATAATTTGTTGAGGAGACTTTACCCTTTCGGCCAGGCATTAATTTGCGAAGTGGAGTGGAGATGTTTGGGCAGATCTTTAAAACGAGGCATTGAGAGCCGATGAGGGTGAAGTGAGGCGAGTATGGAGGAATGCAAGGGCCGGGGGAAACGGGAGATCCCTGAGAAAACCCGACGACCAGCAACATCGTCCTGCACGGCTCCAGCGTGCGAAAATCTGGGAGCAACCCCGCCGAGGACCGATCTCGGTTCACCAAGGTGGGAGGCGAGCTCTCTAGACTGCGACGTGCGTGATTGTCTCAGGGCGAGACGGAACACGTGGCGACCGTGTGCTCGGTCTGCGGGCGGGAGGTTGTCCTGGCAGGAGCGTTGACGGGTCACGCGGCGACGACGCGCGCAGAATGAGGCTCGCACGTGAGTTCGGGACGCCGCAGGCAGGTGCAAGCCGCGCGCAAGGCCGCCAGCGAGAGAAAGTGCAGTCGCTCGTACGAACGACGTTGTCTTGCCCGCCGCTCCACGCACAGACTCATGGCTGACACAGCCCCGCCGAGACCCTACTGCTAATTATAATGTAACGCAATGCCCGAGTGTAGCCCTGGCTATATCAACAACTATACAAAATAAATTTTATACATTTGCATGGCCACCATTTTAAAAATAAGTATCTTAAAATATTAATTAATTATATTTACCTAGCCTATCACAGCATTTCTTATGTGCCAAATATGGCGAGAATTAGTACAGCAGTTATCGATATATAACTTAAAAAAATAATTTTACATGCGGCGCTATCTTTTAAAATGGCACATAAAAGTAGGTGTTTTTTGGCTTAAATAATGTTTGTAATACATACTGTCAGCGTACAAATCAGGTTGAAATTGGCAATGTGGTATGGTAGTTATACCAAATGAAAGTAACATTTTTGTATGACTGCCATTTTGAAAATAAGTTCTTAATAATGTTTATTTACTTATATTTACTTGGCCAATCATAGTATTACTTACGTGCCAAATTTGGCGAAAATAGGCTCAAGAGTTTTAGAGATATAACGTAAAAGCTTTATTTTTCATGTGGCGCTATGTTCGAAAACGGAGGACCAACAATATTCACCTCTGAATTTAATGCTTATAAATTGCGCTGTTAGCATACAAAATTTGGTTAAAATCGGTTGAATGGTTTTCGAGATATGACATGTCCTAAATTATAAAATGACTGTCATTTTGAAAATAAGTGCCCGGCGTGGCCGAAAACTAAAATAGTCAGGTGTCCTTACTTAGTGCTATATGTGTACCGTGTTTGGTAAAATTCGGTTCACAAGTGTAAAAATTGAAAGGAGAGGGGACACACACGCACAGACGCACGCACAGTCAGACACACACAGACACACAGACACACAGATAGGTAAGTAATCTCGGAAGCCTTTCTTTCCTTTTGATAATAGACTAAAAATCACCGCTTATGATACTCCTCGAAGTTTTAACGTAACACTGTGTCCGAAAGTAACCCGGGCTAAAAGTAAAACTGTTATTTCTCTGTCCCTAAAAACAAAATTCGCATTGATGTATTTTCCATTGTTTCGTTAATACTTATAAGGAGCTAAAAACTAGCAAATCGGTAATAGTATGACGCATGGGCAGTCATTTATTTAAACTGCCTGGTTTTTAAATCTCATGCAATCGTATAAATAACTTTATTCTGGAGCCTCGTAAGCAAGGGGCATAGCATTAAAAATCTGCCTCTGAAAAATATTATTAGGCAGCAAACATAGCTTGAACATAACAAAAGTAAACGAGTTTTATAACCTGATAAATCACTACATATTCGGTCCCCTACTACCCTAGGTGGATGTGAATATATATATATTTTTTTTTTTGAGGCATAATTAGTTTTTATGACTGTTCGTTATTTGAGTTATTCGTTACATAGCGCATGCGTGGAGAGACTGCCAGCCATTGATATAATATATTCGCGGTTTCTTTTCACTGTTCGAATCAAACCTGAAAATTCACTCCATGTTTGACAAACTTCGTAGTTTCCTAAATAAGTAATTTATCACAATCGTTTTATACTTGTATTAAAATAGAAGTATCTTCCTTTTGATAAACTGAACTTTTACTTACATTTAGTCTATAAATTATAATATTTCATTCACAGGGACATAACAGATTCGAGGTAAGTTTTCCGCTCATGTTAGAGTTTCATTAACATACGGGCATATCAGCAGTTTTCGTTTACTTATTGGTCGCGTGTCTTTGTGAGGAAGCATTTTCCTACTTGACTGGCCAATCAGAATTAGGTTACTCCTGTAGCGCGCGTCTGCGATACGCGGGCGGACACCTAAGACGCGTAACACGTAAATCATCCAATCAAGAAAGTGTATATCAGCTAAAGTGTCATGAAATCCAACTTGTCATAACATTCCTCCCCCCCCCCCACGAAAATCGGGTGTCTTTATGCACCACTAAGGGCAGTGATATCTCGCGAAAAGATTTCGATACGAGATACGGTCCAGAGCACTGTAGGGTCGTCCAACTTCTTTGTTTGGCTAAAAACATGTTCTGGCCCGTGTTAACCTGTTTGCGCACGAATCACGAAGGTTCAGTGTCGGAGTTACTTAGTCCTGAGTGGCTTGGTCAAAGACGGACACGGCACCAGCAGCCAATGGAGGTATAACAGCAGCTGAGGTGTGTACATAGAATTGAAGTCTACTGTGTGCTCCGATTCTTACGCGAAAAATAACAGGCCCAATGCATTAGACGCCATTTATAAAAAACTATTCGGCGCCGTTAACGTTCGGATTACTTCAAAACTACGACGAAGTAATGGAAAACGATTGCTGCTGTTTCACGTCACGTTTCCGATACAGACATGTCGTGCAGTGTACAATGGCGCCGGGAGCGATGGTACTCGAGATAACGTGCGTTATTTCCCCGCGCAACTCTTTAACATTTCTGTAGCGTAGTAATGTTATTTGAATACTGCTTCGTTGGCACTGCTCCATTTAACAATTCGCTGTTACGAACATACACATTTCAAAGCACAATTAAAGACAATTGAAAATTCGAGAAAAAATTTTTCAGGCGATATATTTTCGACAACACACTTGCCAGTTTATCCTATTATGTTTGGTTGATAGAGTTTTTGACTAGGCTGAGTTCTTTCTATATCAGTTACAAACATTCTGCTTCAGAGTATCAGAATTTTCATTGCCGTAATGAAAAGAGGTAGTATAGTATTTACGCGGTATATTTACACATTTGAATCAAACATTTGAAAAAAATCACTCAATTTACGACTTGTTTGGCTGTTTCCTAAATACGCCTTTAACACAAGCATAGTATACTTCTGTCAAATTAAACAAAAAATTATTATTTTTGGGTTAAATGGCCTTTTGCGTTATATTTGATTTACATATTATAATATGTATTTTATAATTAATATGAATTAAAAAAAAGACAAAATAGGTGTGTTGGCAATGCCTAGTAAGAAAAAGTCCCCATGCAAAATATTATTAAACTTGGTGCGCACAAATACGGTATGTCGTGTCGTCCCTTTGGTGAAAATTTTCTAGACTTAGGTAAGTTTTGTTTGCACGATGCGGAGGAATGGCATGGAAGTGGAACTTTGGCAGGACCTCAGGAAAGTTGGAACTGACCATGAATGTACCAGAGCTAGGGGCACATGTTTTTCGCGGAAAGATTCCACGAGTAGTTTTACTCCTGAACACTTTAACTGAGATCCACTTTCGTGATTGGATAATTTTAACTGTCACGCATCTTAACCGTATGCCTGCCAATCAAAGCCACTCACTTCTAGCTATCCTCTCTAAACATGGCATAGAGGTACAAAGGCTTAGAAACGCGGAAATATCGCGAATATGGACATACGCCGTTACAAACACTTTGTTTTACTTAGTAGTTTTTCTGAGACTACAACGAGGTGTTTTGAATGGCGTTAGCCCATTATTGTTCAAGCAATCAACTAAACCACATTGCTTTCTCTGTCTCATCATTTCTCTTGTCCACACAGAAATCACCAGTCGTGCCCAGGCACTCATAACTCGAATAGGGAAAACGAAACTTTACCGAAGATACCCGAAGTCTGCCCGAAATCTAGGTTCTACGGTCTTACAACTTCGGCATTTAAAAGAATAATTACTTATTTAAACAAATTATGTACTATATTCACATAGCATAAACAATCAATAAACAATCTTGTAGTTTCTATCTTTATGTATTCTATGAACTCATCATTCATTTGCATTTTAATTTTGATGGTGGTATCACAGACTACTTTTTGTAAGCGCTCTTCACGAATGTTTATTCGTGCCACGAGTATTTTCATGAATATACGCGTTGTAATGTAGTGTTTCGCCTTCATGGTTACAACTTATATTCGCTCAAATGAATTTGAGATGTGAAATAGCTGTAAGTAAGAGAATCATCAATAATATTTTCAGATACCGTAGGCCAATCACAATATATAACAGCTGGTGATGTCTCTTACGACATCACCAACATAACAAAGTGAAAATGTGTCTCACTCTGTGTTCTAAAGCCTGCTGTACCGTAGAGCCTACTTAGGCTTGCTTCGGCAAACAAATGAATCGGATAAGGATCTCTCGTTATACCCTTGAGCTACAACTTTCTACTTGTATGTCCCCTGGTCGTGTCGAAAAAAATGTCTGTTTTNACTTTCTACTTGTATGTCCCCTGATCGTGTCGAAAAAAATGTCTGTTATTACCTGCTGCGATAGAAGGTGTCGCCATCTTCGAGTGCAACCAATAACATTAGCGACTCCAGTAGATAGTGTATGTCAGTTCATCATGCTTAGTCACGTTCTCTATGATGTTGTAGTTTGTTTCGGCAAAACGATATACTTGGAGGACACATTTTTTAAAAATCTTGTGCTCATATCGCACGGGTTTTAGGAATAACATTTAACTGAAGGGCGTGTAAGGTTTTGTAATAAAATAAATTTTAATAACCTTTGCCCGGTTTGGCATATGTGNCAATATATAACAGCTGGTGATGTCTCTTACGACATCACCAACATAACAAAGTGAAAATGTGTCTCACTCTGTGTTCTAAAGCCTGCTGTACCGTAGAGCCTACTTAGGCTTGCTTCGGCAAACAAATGAATCGGATAAGGATCTCTCGTTATACCCTTGAGCTACAACTTTCTACTTGTATGTCCCCTGGTCGTGTCGAAAAAAATGTCTGTTTTGACCTGCTGCGCTAGAAGGTGTCGCCATCTTCGAGTGCAACTAATAACATTAGCGACTCCAGTAGATAGTGTATGTCAGTTCATCATGCTTAGTCACGTTCTCTATGATGTTGTAGTTTGTTTCGGCAAAACGATATACTTGGAGGACACATTTTTTAAAAATCTTGTGCTCATATCGCACGGGTTTTAGGAATAACATTTAACTGAAGGGCGTGTAAGGTTTTGTAATAAAATAAATTTTAATAACCTTTGCCCGGTTTGGCATATGTGCATCGTGTTGAAAGGGTTGACAGTCTTCTATATACTCGAAATAAAATCGATTATTTATTGCGTGCCATCTTGCCTAGAAGCATTTTGTGATGCATGCTCTTAACCCTCTAACATACTATTCCGAGTATAATCGTTCACGCTTGACTTGTTGCAGAATAGGTAAAACTATGGTCGGTGCTGTATAAGCCCAGAAGCTAGCACCAATACAGAGAGCGCATTTCCCTGGGCTATGCTATTGGCCGCTGCTGACTCACCGACTATTTTACCATTGGTTACTTATTGTACCATGGACTTACTGACACTTTCTCCATAGGCTACAAAGTGTCAGCTGCTATAAGAAATTCGTAGGTACTGTTCATACCAAAAATTTCCTCTTTTGCAACACCTGAACTGAAAAATTAATGTGTGCGTTAAGGGGCGAAATGCTTTTCACGGTAAACTGAGCAGTTTTGAAAGGCCTGCTTGAGATATTCACGTCTGCACATTGTGTATTCTTTGACAATACGCAAAACCAACACTGTCATGAACCTCATCACTTTATTCATACGCCGGTCATGTCAAACTGTGGAATCATTAGAAAAGAAAATATTTAGAAAATTCGCAGTTTCTTATCCCTGGACGCTTTAAAAAAATTAAAAAGCAAATTAAATCATTTTATTAGTTATAAATTTTTACCGAACACTTTAAATTCAACGTTAAAAAAATGGAACTACATTCTGTCTGTCGTTGCCAACTTTACAGGGCGCATGCCAGTCAGTGTGCCCATTAAAATACACCAACATAAATGTCGCATCCGGAGAATTCTGAGCGGGCGGTGCGGCAAAGCTACTAGTGTTCGACTTTCCCCACAACGGTAGACACCTGTTCCTTAGTGACTCATTCTGTTTCCGTGTCTAAGATCGAGGAGATGCTGCACGAGGAGGAGATCGCTTATTACAGGGACTGTACACATCGAGGAATTTGTGCCCATTTCTCTGAGAGTTTTTTCTGGAGAGTACTCTGAATCGTGAACTTTTGTTGCACTTGTCATGTTTAAAGCTGATGGCACGGAGCTTGCGGCACGTTGTTCACCGCCAGAAGCAAGACCGACACATGTACAGTGCACGTCAAAAATTTTACGCGATGGAAACTCTCGAGCTCGCCAAAGGAACTCGGGACCGAGCGCGGGGCAATCAACAGCTGGACATCTTGACATCTTCTTCAGAAGATAAATAATTATGCAGGATCTTTCATACCAGGTAATTTTCCAATCTAGGGTCACGAGACGTTCTGCTTATCGCAGGACAGCCCTTTTTCAAAGTGTTCTCCCGAGGGCATGCGAGAGGCCGCGAAGTCACGGAATGCACTTCTTTAGCCAAACGTCCGGCGAAAAGTCCCGCTCTTCAACCCGTAAACAACCACTGACATTTTATATTATTTTGTGTGCCCGCAGTGGCACAATTTCACGGTTTTTCAAAGTACAAATGATAACCGTACTTTAACATTTGAATTTAGAAGAAGGTATTCTAGTATAACTTATTTTCAGTGGCCAGCGGTGGAAAATCAGAGCAACCGCACGTGAAAACTGCGAATCATAAATTTGCAGATAATGCAGCGGCAACCACTTTAATCAATTCTTACTTATATAGGAAAAAAACATTCCGTTCGAAAGAAAATAAACTAGCTGCAGTTGGAAAGATGCCTTTGCAATTCACGCTTTGCAATATAACCAGTCATTCAGGTCCACCGACTATGCACTTTGAGGAGGATCTCACAAAAAATATTTCGGTATTTCGGACCAAATAAAAGTTATTTACATGCCAAATAAGGATACATATTAACATTTTCTACTTGTGTTTGTTAACTGACGAATTTAATATTGGTTATTTACATCCATATAATATATATTGTGTGTACCCTTTTCAAGTTTTCAATCGCATTACCTCATACTTGCAGATATGTCATAACTGGAAATTGAGATGGCTCTCTGCTTGGGCCGCCAAACGGCGTGCAGAGCTCCAGCAGAAACAGCTTTATTAAAAATCTATTCAACATGTTAGATAGATGTCTGCGTATGAATAGCACTTAATAAACGTTACAGGTGTGCATACAATTTACAAACCCCCCTTTTCTTATCCAAAGGATTTTTATTTCTAGAGTGAACATTGTTTTAAAACGGGTGTTTTCGCCGTCATGTTTAGGTATGAACGTTACGGTGTAGAATATTCAAATCTGTATAGGAATGTACACGCAGCACCTTTATTTTTATTATTACATAATAAAATTATATGTTCATCTCTTAAAGTTTAACAAAAAGCGAGTTGTTGGTAGAAAGACTGCATGTCAGTTCGGCGTTTCGCGCGCAGAAGCGATGAGACAATTGACGCGCGTCACTGGTTTTTTTTTCCTAACCTACCATAGTTCTAAGGAGGTAGGGGCGGATTCCCTCCCCATACGCCTACAGGGGAGGGAATCCATGCAAGGAGGTGTGCATCGCGGCAGAGAGGGATTGGGCAGTAACGGCAGCGTTTGTGGCCATCACTATCTCCCTAGGTGTACCTATAGTTAACCTATAACTAAGAAGAAAAGGGGAAAACCGGGCATAGGCAGGGTAAAGACCCTTTTGATAGGAAAGAGTTCAAAATTATTGCATGCATTAATGGAAAATACTACAGGAGACAGATAAGTAGGAACCATGCACTTTATTAATTGGTAGAGAAGTACTAGGTGTGAA